>CM039086.1:70739469-71091066 GCA_022113865.1 Chimonanthus praecox | reverse complement strand
TATTGCTTATTCTTTTGTAAGTTCTAACAGCTTTCTTGTTTCTGTCTTCAGTATCAACCAGATGATCCTGTTACACTCTGGGTAAACAAGGTTGGCCCCTACAATAATCCTCAAGAAACATACAACTATTACAGTCTTCCATTCTGCCATCCTTCAACGAACCCTGCTCATAAGTGGGGTGGACTTGGTGAGGTATTGGGAGGAAATGAGCTCATTGACAGCCAGATTGAAATTAAATTTCAGAGTACGTACATCTTGTTAGATCCTGCATGTTTCCAATTGACTATTTTTGGTTAAAAAAACTGTAGTTGATTGTTCTCTGAATTTGAACTCACCATGGCTTCGCCTATCATTTGGTTACTTCCTTTTCACAGAAAATGTTGATCGAAACTCCATTTGTGAACTTGAACTTGATGCTCCAAAGGTGAAGCAGTTCAAGGATGCAATTGAGAATACGTATTGGTTTGAATTCTTCATGGGTATGCGTGATTTTGTACTGGATTTACATGTGCCATTCTTTCTTTTAAATGTTTTTTATTTTGTTGGATGAGAGCTGTATGCTCATTTTTTTAATCGAAGTTCTTACTCTCTTTTTTTTCCTCTTTCCATTTTATTAAATCGTGGTGTATGCTGCCTTAATATTCCAGATGACTTACCTTTGTGGGGTATGGATTCTTGGACCTTATATGCATTTTTTTTTGAAATTCTCGAGTACTATTTGATCTTATCAGTTATTTACAGTTTACATGTTAGATCTAAGTGATACATGTGGTTGATCAGGCTTTGTTGGTGAACTACATCTCGATAAAAACAACGAACATAGGCATGTACTTTACACTCACAAGAATATCATTGTTAAGTACAATGGAGATCAGGTTTGTGGCTTGCACAATTATCTAAAAAGCACTCTGTGTCGTTTGTTCATTTTATTCTCTCAAGATCTCTTGTCAGTATTGGTAACGTTTTTATTCTTTGCAGATCATTCATGTTAATCTCACCCAAGACAATCCTAAACCTCTAGAAGCTGGGAAGACATTAGACCTGATATATTCTGTCAAATGGATTCCAACCAATATAACTTTTGCACGGCGATTTGATGTCTATTTGGATTATCCTTTCTTTGAGCACCAGGTGACTTGTTTTTTTCCACAACATTGTTTTGTCTTCTGGTCATGTCTAGTAATTAGGTATGCAACTTGGGTCGGGTCATATTCAGTGGACCTGACAAGAACCGACCCGGTCAGTGAAAAATACCTGAGAACCAAGCACCTGACCTAGAAAATAAAAAATATTAAATTCCAAAGAAAACTGATTATGTGCAAAAACATAGCCATATGAGAGAGGAAGAAAGAGTTCTCATTCAAATTCTTGCCCTCAAAACTTGGATTTCTGCCAAGAGAGAAAATAGAGTTAGGGTCTCGACAATTTTTTTATTTTAATTAGGGTTTCTGTAATTAAAGAAAAATAGTTTATGCAATCTTTTAAAAAGGTTTATGCACATGCATACAAATTGAAAGGAGAGAGACATGCATACAAATTGAAAGAGGGGAGAGAGAGAGAGAGAGAGAGAGAGAGAGAGAGAGAGAGAGAGAGAGAGAGAGTACCTAGAACACATGAGAGAAGAGACAGAGAGGTCTCAACAAGAAAAGGTGTTGTCTATTTATACTAAACCCTAAAGTAAAAAAGTCGGGTTAGGCCTCGGGTCTTGGATATTTATTTATTTGACTCAACCCAGCTCAAGAGTCTTGCAGGTCCTTAATTGTTGGAACCGACCCTATCCTAGACCCATCATCCCCGACTTGGCCATAGCTAATTTTGCTTCAGTTCTAGGCCCGGGTTTTACACAACCCAAGTTGCATCCTCAGAAGTAATTCTATGGGTCTCAGACCACTGACTGCAGTATTTGACAAAAAACGTTGAAGAATGCATGCCTCCAACCCCATTATTTTGAGAGGCCTTTCTTAAGAATGCCATTAGATGCTTTTGTACTTTGACGTTCATTTCTCTTTGCATTCTTTTTTCCCCACTTTATACCCATTCTTTGACCCTACCTATTCTTTTACTTAACTAAATATGTAGAAATGCTTTTTGTCTTGCAGATTCACTGGTTCTCCATTTTCAATTCTTTCATGATGGTTATCTTCCTCACTGGTCTGGTGTCGATGATATTAATGCGAACTCTTAGAAATGACTATGCAAAATATGCTCGAGAAGATGATGATTTGGAGACTCTGGTGACTTGTTTTAACTTTTTTGCCTTTGAACTTCTTTACTTTACTTTTGTGAGGTCCATTGAGTTATGCCCATGTCATATCTATCACCTCAATATCTATAAATGCTAGATTGCTAAAGCTTAGAGGTCAGGTGGCCCTTTTCTTCTCCTTTACCTTATTTTTACATGTGCTTGTTCATGATCAGGAAAGGGATGTCAGTGAAGAGTCTGGATGGAAGCTTGTCCATGGGGATGTATTTCGCCCTCCTCGCAGCTTGGTTCTGCTTTCAGCAGTTGTTGGTACTGGTGCTCAGCTTGCAATGCTTGTTCTCCTTGTCATCTTGTTAGCTATAGTTGGGATGTTGTACGTCGGGTATGTGTTCTGATCTTTAAAATCTTATCATATAACCTGTTCATATTTTGAAGTTCGCCATATTACTGATTGGTGGTTTCATGGTTCAATTCTTTTGGCATTTGATCAACTGACCGTATCTTCAGAATCTTATCATATAACTATTTTGTACTTCGAAGTTTACCATATTGCTGATTGGTGGTTTCTGCATAATCTTTTCCTATGCAATAAATAAGTCAGTTCTTTTTTCCATTTGATCAACTGATGGCATTTACTAATTTTGTTTCAGTTGTAAGATTGTGCAGCTATGTTGAACTCAAGCATCATAACTTGGTTGACACCCCCAACTTAACCACTATTCACCAGTTGGAGAGTCTTTTTGAACTTTCCCTTGAAAGATTGTTGTCCAATCTATATTTGAAACCATCCTTCCCACTTTTACCTTTTCTATTTTCTTTTTCTAGTGCCATGATTTAGATTGAACACTATTGAATAGGGGATGAGTTGGTAGATGAGGGACATTATCACCATAAGCCAAACTCTCATCTACCTAGGGTCGGTTTTTCGAGTTTTATTTCGCCATTTGACCATATCATAAACTATGCATACAATTACTCCACTATCTAGCAAGCCTGTCTTTGTTCCTTCCCTCCATGTCTTAAGAGGTCGACCTCTTCTCCTTGTGCCTACGATCTTAGCTGTTCAACTCTATGCACCAGAGCAATGTCTGGTCTTCTATTAACTTGCATGAGTACATAACCAAACCACCTCGAATGAATTTCTCTCAACCTGTCTTCTATTGGGGCTATGCTAACCCACTCATCCAAAATAGCATAAGCATCTCCATAAAGCATGCCTATTTTTCTTTTCTTCATTGTCCAACACTACGCTCCATAAAGCATGTTGGGTTTGTCAATTGTTTTATAAAATCTTCCTATTAGGTGATGCGAGGTTCTTTTATCACAAAGAACCCACTTAGCTTATCTACATTTTGCCCTCCCTGCTCCCATGCTATTACTTATATTTAGGTTGAAATCGTCTGCAGATTGTACCAAGGAACCCAAGTATCTAAACTTATCACATCATTCTACTAAATCATTCTCATTTTTTATTAGATAGGCCATACTATCATCAATCCCACTATCGTTACAAGTATACTGCTTTAGGTCTACTAATTTTTTAACTATTTGTCTCAAAGGTTCTCCAATATTCCAACCTAATATTGAGTTGTTGTTTTGTCTTACTAATTAATACTATATCATCTATGAAAAGCATACACCATGGCACATCGTCTTGGATTCTTGATGTTAGGTCATCCATGATTAGTGCAAAAAGGTATGAGCTTAAAGTAAATCCTTTGTGTAGTCCAACTCCAACAGAAGCATAATGAAGGTTATCATCATAAAGCCACATATCCCATCTATTTGGGTTCAGCCTTTTGAGTTCTAATTTTTCCCTCTCAAGCCTTGTTCTTTGTTCGTCCACAAAGTATCATTTCCTTACCATGAATTCAAGTCTTTAGCTGGCACCTTCTCCTAGAACCTTCTATTTGCAATCCTTGCAATTGGGCCTTCCTCTCTCCCTCTCTCTTTTTTTTTTTTTGGGTGGGGGGAACAGTAGTCAAGGCACACTCAAGGTGTAAGGGGTCCAAGAGCCTAAGGTGCAAGCCCTTGATGTTGCAACTGCACCCTTACCTTATTGCATTGCTAAATGGGTCTCACTAAGAGTACACATATTGGGGACAACCTTGCATGTCAAATGATTGAATTCCAACAATTGCTTATTTGACATTCCAAAGACTTGTTGGTGTGGATGTGCATCTCAATGTGGTGCAACCAACTGTTTAAACCATCAAGAGTATAAATTTCAAATGATTGGTAACTTAGATGGTTGACATGTTAAGCCTGATTAATTTACACACACTCTCTCCCTCTCTCTCTCTCTTCTCTCTTCTGTCTGTCTGATTCACCCCTTTTGCTGAACTTTCTCATGGTCACTTTTTACTCTATTGATTTTCCTTTTCCTCCTTTCTCGAGTTGATACTTGCATTACCATGTTGAGTGGTGGTTATTGTTCATTCCATCTTTCTTTTTTACTCTCTAAAGTGAACATGAACCTGGGTCTCTTCAGAAAGCACCCTTGCTAGCATGCTACTGGTGCAGTTGACTATCTATTACGTATACTAGATGTCAAGTTATATCTGCTTCAGATATTCTAGTCATTCTCTTTTGTTTGCTATTATTAGTTCAATTTTTTTTTTTTAAGAGGTAGTATTTGTTCATTGTTGTTGTCTTCATCAAAACCTTGCCCCACCTTAGCTAGGTTTGTGTTTGCTGCATTTCCATTCACCATTATTAATGTCTGTCTGCTCTTATTTGTTTATTCTAATTATGGTGTCTAATGTTTGCCCAGGCGAGGTGCAATTGCTACAACTTTCATAGTCTGCTATGCTCTAACATCATTCATTTCGGGCTATGTTAGTGGGGGACTATACTCGCGCAATGGCGGTATGATATCCACCAAATGGCTCTCAGTTTACATGAAAAACTCTGAAATCTTATTTTATAACTAAAGACTCTGGAATCTTGCAATGTGGCAATATACAATATCAGCCTGTCAGAATCATCCATTCATTAAAGTCAGCATTCTTAGTACATAGCAATAGAAATCACCTTTCAGTATTTTGGATCTTTCATATGGCATCCAACTGCAAAAACTCCCCAGTTGACATTCCTAGCTGCTTGATAATTGTCTTGTTGTTGACTGGGTATAAAAAGTATACCCAACCTTTTATTTGTTCGCCTCTATGATGGAATTGTTCAATGGGTTTGGTTATTCTTATCCAAATTGGATTTACTAAATGATCTGTGCCACTGAATAATGGGACCATTTATGTGGAATGCTTTGTTTCACAGAAGCCTGTGAAATTCCATACTTATACCTCTTTAGATTATGGCATCTTGTATTTGATAGATGTTTATGTCATGCAATGGACAATTGTTAGTTATTTATATATGCAGTGTTGGCTTATGCTGATTCTCTATTGATAATTCTCTATTGTTTCTTCTATTTGATGGGGTATTTAGTTAGGTATCTGAAAAGATACGAAGTGTCCTTTTTTTAGTATATACATCATTATCATTACGTTGTTGTGAAAGAAATTATTCCATCTCTATGGTTTCACTAATAATTGGAATTTCCAAGTTGCTCTTCCATGGGCTGACTGCTTATCTGATGCCATTTTAGCACATAGATCATGAGGAATTATAAGATATTGAGCTTCAGGATTCTGTAGTTTTGCTTAGCTGACACATCTAGACACAAGGCTTCCATGTGTACACCTACTTCACTGGCCCAAAGGGTAGATAGGAAACAAAACATGGGAGAATCTGCAGAATTTTTCATTTTTTTTCTGCAAGAGTACAACAACTTGAAAAGATAATAGAATGTCCTAATTTTTGGCATGTTAGAATAGAATGTCCTAATTTTTTGGTATGTATGTAATGAGGAATGATAGGGGTCCTCAACTTGGGGAATCTAAAGTCCCCTGAGCCAGTCCATCTAGATGTGGGGTGTTTGCCTGCTTTGTTTCAAAGATTCAAGATAGAATTTCCCCCTTTAATGTTATTTTAACTTGTTTTGTTGTATAAATAAAGTTCGAATCTTATGTCGGAGTTTTTACCAAAGTCATTTAACTAGAACAAAGGAAAGGCAAAGAAAGGCGAGAGTATGTGGCACAGTTGGCAAGTGCTTTCTGTTGCTAGTTTGCTACCTTCCTTACTTTTCATATTATATTTTTTGGGAATGATAAAGGGCCTACTATGTACCTGGTTTCAAAAGGAATGGGGGAAATAGGTGTTGAGGTGACATAACTTAAGAAAAGGGGTCTTTGGCAGTTTTCTTTTTCCTTTAAAAAAAATTATAATGAAGATATGCCAAAAGGATTGTTTAGAGATTCAATAACTGGTCTTGATTAAGGAGGAAACTATAGCAGAGAAGGGTCTTGATTAAGGAGGAAACTATCGCAGAGAAGGGTGGCTTGGGTCATTTCTTCCCACTGCGAAATGGTAACCAAACGGTGTTAAAGGTAATGGAGGAATGCCAAAGACTTTTTTTGAGTGGTAACAAAAACTTTTATTGATTATAGATGAGTATGATGCTCTTAGGCCTAGCGAGAGGTTGGGCGCAAGAAAACATAGTGGACTCCCAAAAAAAATCAGAGAGAAAATACAAATACATTACATCCCATTAAGATATTGCTGACCAGCTACTACCCGTAAGATGACTTGAAGAAACTCCCATGAAAGCATTTGAAGCCAGAGCCCACTGTATTATTTTCAATTTGATCCTGCATATCACCACTTCCCTGGGTGAGGCTTTAACCTCTTAGATTCATTGTCCTTTACTTCCATTTACTTATAAGCCTAAGGAAGAAATTTTAGGTGTTAAATACTAAAAGTTAAGAGACAATGAACAATGTTATTGTATATAGTGAGCTCACTTAAAATGTTCCAGAAAAGGGAAACATAAAGGAAAAAAGGAAGAAAATTTATTCTATTACCTATGCAATTTCTTCTTTTCGTTCTTTTCTTTTTTGGGCTGACGAGATTTAGAACACTTGGCAAGTGATCACTGTTGCAATGATTAAATGTTGTGGGTTCAAGTTATGTAATGATTTCCCAAACAATTGTTGTCGTCATTTCCTGAAGTGATTTGTGCAGTTGATCTGGTATGCCAGTCCATCATCTGTAGTCAGGTTGACTTTTTTGTGGCAAATACAAAGGTCACCCCAGCAAAATGGTTTACACTGAAGGGTGACTGGTGACTGCCAGAGAATTATCCAATTCAAGTTGTCTGATCAGCAGTCTGACCATGTTTTGTGGCTGCTCTGTTTTCCAATGGTGACATGCTATGTATCCTGAAGGCCTTTTTCTTTTGTTGCCAGGTAAAAGCTGGATAAAGTCAATGATCCTCACAGCATGTCTTTTCCCATTCATGTGCTTTGGAATTGGGTTCATACTCAACACAATTGCTATATTCTATGGTTCTCTTGCTGCGATTCCCTTTGGGACTATTGTGGTTGTGTTTGTCATTTGGGGGTTCATTTCGTTCCCTCTGGCACTTCTTGGTACTGTTGTGGGTAGAAACTGGAGTGGTGCTCCGAACAATCCTTGCCGTGTGAAGACCATTCCTCGTCCTATCCGGAGAAGAAATGGTATCTAACACCATCTATTGTGTCACTGATGGGAGGGCTTCTTCCTTTTGGCAGCATATTCATTGAGATGTACTTTGTCTTTACATCCTTTTGGAATTACAAGGTAATCTTTTCAATTTTCTTTACTCCTTATATTGATGAAAAAGATCTAGAACTCAACTTTTACATTTTCAAACTGTTTGCAGCAAACAGTGCACTGCCTAGTTCTGACGCACATGAGAATTTTAATACCTCTTTCATTGTGCTTTACTTTTCTATTGATTTTCAGGTGTACTACGTCTATGGGTTTATGTTGCTGGTCTTTTTGATTCTCATAATTGTTACGGTCTGTGTGACGATTGTGGGTACTTATTTCTTGCTGAACGCTGAGAACTATCATTGGCAATGGACTTCATTCTTCTCAGCAGCGTCGACAGCGGTCTATGTGTACCTTTATTCTATTTACTACTATTACGTGAAGACCAAGATGTCGGGCTTCTTCCAGACTAGCTTTTATTTTGGCTACACACTGATGTTTTGCCTTGGTTTAGGAATTCTATGTGGTGAGTTCCTCTGCTTCTCATCCTTTTGATGTCAGAGCCTGTTTCTGGTTTGTTATTGTTTATTGGGGTCTTTTTTGAAAGCATTGTGAAATGCTTGGAAAAGTGATTACATGTTAGCTCCCACAAGTTTACCGAAGTTTGCTAAACATATTCATGTTTCAGTCAATGTCATGATTATAATCATCTTCAAGTGGGCCATGGCCTCTGTTTGTCCTCTTTCCTAATTTCTCTGAGGAATTGGATTTCTCTGCTATTCTTTTGAAAGAAATTGGGTTTCTCTGCTATTTTTTTTTTTTTTTTTTTTGACCTTTGGTGCTTGTTTTTTGATTGTATTTCTATTTTGGAATATTCAGGGGCTGTTGGATATCTTGGCTCTACGCTCTTTGTGAGGAGGATTTACAGAAACATCAAGTGTGACTAGAGAGCAGTGAGGCAGGATGTGCCCAGACATGTATTGTCGAGGAAAAAGTCGGTCATGGATGGAATTTGATGGGTGCTTATGGAAATCAGTCTTAAAGCGAAAGGGTTTGTACGTCTCTGGATCTCGGAGGCTTTGCATTTTTTTGGGCTCTTAAAGTGAAAGCCTTGTCACTTATGTAGTGCAGAGATAGTGTTATATTTAGAAATCGAATTGGACTGCACTTTGTATTAGCTTTGTTGTGGTGCTTTGACCAAAGCTGGCGGACTGTTTTTTGCTTCAACCCTAGAGAAAAGGATAGAGGCATGTACTACTGCTTAATATTTTTTCGCATTTAAGATTCTGTTTCCATTACAGATCATGGATTTTGAATCTTGAATTCTGCATTAGGAATTTCTGGCGCCTTTGCTCTGCATTGGCTCTGCACATAGATGATAAAGAGATTTTTCAAACTTTTTGTGTCGATTCTTTGCCGATGGCAATGAACTCAATTGGTGCTTATGGATTTCAGGCGTCATAATTTTCTTGCCATGAACAAACAGGATGTGACAAGCTGATGTTATGTTTCATAATCTTTGGATCCATGTCCACATGTGTCGACTCCATCGTCCATTGTCTTTATGTTGTGCATTTAACTTTCTTTGTTTTTTTAAATTTTGAGGTTACATGATAGGTTGTATAATTTATTAGAGTCAATTGGAGAGTTAGAACTCGAAAAGACAATTTCAGATAGATGGGATCATGGCTATGATGATGATGGGAGGTTTGCACGGTTGAGAGGGAAATCTGTGAAGTTCGAAGTCTGAGAAATGGTCCTCATACTCCTATTCTAGAAAATAAACCTGTATCAGAAAGCAGAATGCCTCTTCTAATTTGTAGATCTTGCACTTACTTTTAGCTACAAACTAGTCGGAAATTCAAAATTTTCTTTAGATCAGACAGACCGTAGGCCATTTCCTTTTTCCATTTTGGAAATGGATTTCGTGGGCTTAAAAATGCGACTGAGAAATTAATGGGTGACTGTTAATTCATTGGGTTTTGTATAGATAGGTTTATCGGAAATTTTGAAGTACGTGGCTTGTAAAAAATTACTTTGATAAAAATTACTTGGATTTAACCGTCAATGGATTTGTGGGCCCAATGGATGCTTCACTCAAACCGAAATTGGATAAGGTGAGGGGTCGAAATCTCGACCGATGCATCTCGTATCGGCTCAGATATCTTGAGTTTTGGACGCTTGAGATATCTTGGCCGATATGAGATGTATCGGCCGTACGGGCGAGATCTTGGTAGATATGACAGAGATCTCATCAATATAGGTCGATACGGTGGAGATTTGTTAAAAAAAAAAAAAGGACAGAGAAATATCGGCCAATATTGAGAGGGCCCGAGATCTCAGCATCTCGGCAGAGATCTGGGATGTGCTGTTTTTTTTATCCCTGGATAAGGTCCTATGAAATGTAACAAATTCCTATTCCTTGTCAGGCTTGACCCAACCTAAGCCCGACCTGTTTGAATATCCACTCCCCTGGAGTTAGAAACTTGTTCCCCCCATAAATGACGGGCTTCAGTTCAATGATGAACATAACTGGCACTACGTACTGAGTCCTACTTGATTGATTATTTGCCTTAAATGACAAATGCGTCCACATATTTTATTTTATTTCTAAATCGACTTTATTGATCAGAGAATGGAAAAATACATCCAGACTAAACAAGCAGAACATCACGTGATTTCAGATTACATAAAATTATTTACAATTTCCAAACAAAGATGCTACCTATGAACCAATTCATATGCCTCTGAATTATGCATCCACATATTTTGATTCCTCTAATTTAGAGAAATATGTTGAGGTTGTCTATTTTTTTCACTTGTCATCTTTTAAGTTACGAAGAAGTATACGGTTGTCTTTTGTTATTAAGACCACTGGTGTTTCTGTCAATTTCCTTGCTGTTTCTTCAATTGGGTAGGTGAACATTTTTGAGCCAATGCATCGGTGATTCTATCAACCTAGAAATTCCATATGGAAATAAAAAAAATAAAAAAAAATTGAGAAGTGAGAGAAATATAAATTTGTAGAATCGTTCAATTCCTAATAATTCAATTACTAAATGGGTAATTTCACTTTTCCAACAAATCAATCCAATATTTTTGACCATCCAAATAGATCTTCCAAGTTTTAACAAACTGATGGCCGTTCCTATCAGAATAGGCCCTTGTGGCATATGCCCACACAAAGAAAGAAAACTAGAAAAGGTCTACAAACATGATAATTGTCTTAGTACGGGCATCTTTTGTCACCTTTCTTGAATGCCCATATGAAAGGAACCCCACTGTGGGTGGCCGGTGCCAATGAGTCTCGGAACTCACACTCACTCTCCCTTGATATTAATTATTAAATGAAGTACTTTTCAACTCTTCTATTTTAAGATTTTTTTTTTCTAGCGCTCCAACTCGGGTCGGATGGGTCGAATTTCTTAAAACTCAACTTGGCCCAACTTGATATATATAGAATCTGATCCGATCTGACTTGAATTTTCAACCCGAACTTTACAACACGACCTGACCCGAATTCTAACCCAAATCAACCCGACCAACATTCTGAACCCATTTTAACCTAATTTTAACTGGATTGGGTCGGGTTGTGTCAGGTCGGGTTGGATTAACTTGTAAAATCCTCAACCTGACTCGACTCGAATTCCATGCAGGTTTTTATCTTCTCAACCCGACCTGCATGATTCCTCGGGTCGGGTCATGCGAGTCGATCCAAAACCTTACCCGAGTTGCAGTCCTACTTCTATGTAATGGATTTAAGTACTCTACAAAATTACCCTTTTTAAAATCTATGTTGATATTTGCATTCTTGACTTAATGTTCATTTTTTTAATTGAAAAAAATTATAATTATCTTGCTATATTGTTTGTTTTAAACTCATACACATGGCTTCACAGTTTTACATTGGGATGTGTGCCCATACACCCAAAAGAACTCATGCTGTTTGAAGGAAAAGCATCACCTATATCCCAAGATCCGGACAACCTCACAAAAATGACTTTTTCTCTTGTCCAGTAGTTCTCCTCCTCCTTACAATGGCGATTTTTCTGTTTCTCTGTGATGCATGACGCTAAGAGTTTCCCCCTCCTCCACAAAGTGCAGACTATCACAAAGATGGATAGAGATCCCTTTTTATATCAAATGGAATACCAAATCTGTCATTTTGTCCACTTACCATTACCTAAGTGGTAAAAAAATATACAGTATTAAAATTCATGTTGAAACATCCAATATTAAATAATAGCGAACCGACCATGAAAATAAAAATATAATTTGATCATACTAGTGTAATAACTAACAAAGCACAAAATAAAGATAAAAGATTGATTGGGTTACTTCGATTATTTGGTCTGATGAATTAATTCCCCATAAATGATACATTTTTCAAAAGTGTACCTCAACATTTTACTGTGGCACTCTAAGATGAAGGTAAGAGTAACATTAGATAAATTAATTATGAGATGGTCATTAATTTTAATGTGTTTTGATTGAATTGTTAATAATCACTTTTACTTTTAAATTTTGACTTTAAAATGTTATACAATTACTCATTTAATATGATTCATCTATTGATAATTTCTATTGTGATAATATACTGTGTTAGTTAGCTTAGCATGCTTATGTGTTTCCTAATATTATTATATATCCATGATAAGTACAAGTGTAGAGAGCAATATCTAAAGAAGGAGAAGTTGGATTGTGAAGTCAATTCAAATATTCAATGGACAGGGTCTATTTCTGCGTCTTTCAACTCATTCCACCATAGTTTTCTTGTCCTCTCATTAGGCCCCATCTGCCTGCCATTATCCTTCAAAATTTCTGTCTATGACCTGTACCAAAAAGGATTTGCCTTTTCATGTCTACATTTCCCAACTCATAATTCATGTTACTTGCTTTTTTTTTAATTTATAAGGTAAGGTCAGAGAAAGAGAGGAATCTCGAGTACAGTCCTATTAAATCTCTTATTCGTGTGATGTTTCACACTTTTATAGAATAATCACAGGGTTATTTTATGGAGACTTGAACTTGAACTATGCCGATTTTTGAGGTAGAATGTTAACAGGTGAGCTACCTTGCGTGGAGTCATAATATATGCTTACTTAATGATGATCACTTGGTGAGTCAACTCAGTTGACCCTTAGACTAGTGAATCAATGAATACCGTCCATATTTTTTCATTATTGTAGACATTTTTACCTAAAACTAATCTCTATAACTATTATTGTCACAAATATCGTTCTCTCGTATACTAACAACGACTAGTAATATCGGGATATTTTCAAAATCTCAGAATATTACTGGAAAATTAACAGGAAAATCTCATGGAAAATATAATATTTAAAAATTAATAAAAATATAATAAATGAAAATATTAATAAGGAAATTACTGGGAATTTATTGCAATATCACATTTAATGCAATTTTATTGGGAATTTACCGTAATGTTGATAAATAGGCATTATTAACACGATAATGATATTTTACAAATAAAACATGACAAATTTGAAATAATTATCAATATTTATGATATTGATAAATATAGGGTAGCCATCCTAATACGGGTGAAGTCTTTTAGAAGCATGGGTTTTCGTGATTTTCAACTTTACCCTTCACAAGTGAACCGGTCAATGAGTCAATTTACTGTTCTGTATAAAAAAGAAGTCTTATTTTACTGATTCAGTAATTGATCCAGTAAGTGAGTCGATTTCTGACATTCTTTTTTCTTTTAAATACTTTCGGTACAACAGAATAAGATAAAGTAAGAAGTTTGGAAAAATTCGTGTCTCCAAAAATATTCCACCCAAGGATGACCAATCTAAATATAAAGTCATCCATGTATCATAGTACCGCTGACATAATTTATCGACTTCAACATGTTTTATAGACTCTTTTCAAATTTAATAGAGAAATGTACGGAGAGGACGGAAGGTACATAATCATGTCGATTTGGAAAAAAAGAATTTCAAGTTAAAAATAAATAAAAAATATTTTGAACATATTTTGGTTAAAAAATGCACCCTTTTTAAAGTATTAGATTGTCAAAGTAGATTTTTTGATATGAATAAAGCATGTCAATTTTTTTGAAAAAAAAAGTAGAAAATCAACATTAACCGATACTTGATATTAATGTTTTTGATATTACTGTAACATTATAATAACAAAATACACTGCTGTGTTTAAAATAAATGATTAAAATGTGAAAAATTTGAAAATCACATTGAGACCATGATACTGCACTAGTTAACAACAAAAAATGACATTATTTACGAAAGAGAAGAAAAAAAAAAAACAATCACAATAGTTTTTGGATAAATTAAATTGTTTGAAGGACCGAATTGCGTTAGAGATCGATTTAGGTCCAACAAGGTTGAACTGTACAAATTGGTTTAGTTTTTAAAACAATGTTAATATGAAATTCATGTTCTAACGTTATTTTCCATTATAATTCATGGTAATTTGTCGAAAACTTTATTTTCCTGAAAATATTGAAAAACTAGGAAAATCATAAACAGCATACAAAACATGTGAGTTACGTTAAGACATCTCCATTCCATTCTAAATTTGAGACTATGTTAAAGGAAAATTTTCAAAAAAATTTCAAAAAATTAACAAAATAAATGACACACCCCTATAGCAATATCTACTAACCTTGACTCCTTTGATCTAAATACATACAACTCCAATTTTTTATTATAATTCAAAAAGTTCTTTCTTTTATAAATGTCACCATGTGAAAAGAAGAAGGCCAATGTTTCTTATTTATAAAAATTCTAGTGCCCAACTCACTAGTCTGTGAATAAGACAACCAAAATCTCAAATGTGAGTTGCTATTCTACGAAATTTAATATAACTAAACCAAATTATTCAATTTCATATTTCATTGCCCATCTCAAATTGAATTTAAATTAAATTTAACATAGATTTTAAATTAAATAAAAGATTTCATTTGAGTTTTACTAGAATCCAACACTTCAATCCAAATATATATATGATACATACTTAGATATACATTTCTTTCAATATTTTTTCACAATTATATATATATTTATAAGAAGTATGTCTTTTGTAAATTTCATCATCATTAAGATGTAAGTCATTTATTCCATCAATTAGGGATTGATTTGTATATTTAGATTTGACAAATTATTTTCATTGATCGATCGATCTAATGTCTACGCCAATCACCTAATTTTGAAGAGAGGAGATGAAGAATTTGAAGTGGTGGATGATATCCGGTAAACTCAGGTCCGATTTCAGTAAATCTAATCTAACTCATATAAAAAATTATTAAACCTGATCTAATCTAACCCGTATTGATAGGTTGAGTTACTCAACCAAATCAGTCCAAATTTCTGATTCGACTCAACTCGAGTGCTGTTTTATCACTTAGTGCACTTGAGTTGAGTCGGATCAAATCGAATTACTTTTAAATTTCTCAATTCAATCTAATTCGAATTTCATATGTATTTATTTTTTTCTAATCTGATCCAAAGTATAAAAAATCATAACCCATATAATTGATTTCTCGGATCGGACAATGGGGGTCGAGTTTTTCACTCCTCCCGTCCGGAAAACACACCAAGCACATTCGTTGAAATGATCGGCCCACACGGCCGCGCGAGCGACGGTCAGTATGAGGAAGTGTGGGGTATGCCACGTGTCTGCAGACGACATGCTTTTCCGACAGAAGCTGTGGCATTCCTACGTGGGACACGCAACGTACTCCAGACACTGACAGCTGTGCATCAGCATCTCTAGGGCCCCACATCTTCCCAATTCAGTGCCCCACACTCTTTACAATTCACAACGCCCTTTATTTCTTATTTCTTTTATTATTTTTAGTCATATCTGTTTTGTTTGGACTTGGAAAGGGCTTACGTATTAGAATGGCCACTATTATTTTACATAATATAAATAATAAAATAAAATCGATTAAAAAAATAAAAAATTTATCGGTTTCAATTTAAATTATGAGTATAATCAATTTTCAAAATTAAAAATTTCAACTTTAGCAATTACCTCAACTGAATTATGTAGTAGAAAATTGTTAAACATAAGAATTTGAAATTAATTTTGGTAAATATATTTAATTTACAAAAAATAAATAATTCATTTTTTATCACCTATTTATTACATTTAAATCTAAAATTAAAGTCTATGATTATAAAATCTACAAGTTTTTTTTTTAAAAATTTGATGAATGAAAACATTGAATCGAATCAAACATCAAATTGTAGATTTTTATTGGATTTCAAAATAGGCTCAACAGCGTTTTCGGAAAGGGACAGGAGGCCAGCGTACGGTCTGGCCCCACCGTCGCTCCCTCCCCTCGGAAAGGAAGGGAGGACCGTGCACCGTGCACCGGCGTGGGGCCCACCACCCATTTCGTTTTACTTGAACTTGCCGATCCGCACGAGCGCCCGTGGGCCCCACCAACTGGGAGCAGCTGGGTCCCACCTGTTCTGACAACTGAAGAGCACCCCCTCTCTCTCCGGCGCCGTCGTCACCATCAAAAGAGGAGATCTCCTTTTTTACTTTCTTGGCTTCTTGGAGAGATTTAACAGAGATTTCAGCGTTTCTCCTCTTCTCTTCTGCGAGGTTCAAATTCAGACTTCTATTTTCCTGGAAAGTACAGATTCAGGTTTTCCTCTCTCTCTGTCTCTCTCTCTGTTATTATCCTTCGTCTTTCTTGGAAATATGAGTTCTATTTTTTGTTCCTTTTTCCATTTCCATTTTCTTCCCATCTTCTCTTTCGTTTTGTTTTTTCCTTGTGTTTCTCATTCGTTCAGCAGCACAACCTGCGAGGAGGTGTGACGGTAAGGGCGAGCTCTATGCGTCTCTCCCTTAATGGTCATCAGCTGGGTGGGTAGGGTGGATACACTGTCTTTAAAAGAAGTTGAGTTTATTTGGATGATTCCTCTGTCAATCCAGCAATAGTTTTTAAGGCTGAGATCAATGGCACAGAGTGTAGTTGTATGGGAGTTTGAATGCGGAGGTGGGAGATCTGCACAGAGATCTAATTTATGGGATAGTAGGTTTAAAGGGGAGAAGGGTGGAAATTAGTAGAGATATTCTCTCTTTCTCTGTTCAAAATGGCCCTGAGGTGGGTCCCATGGAAGGGTTCTCATGGTGCCATCCCTGGTTATCAAATTTAAGAACTGCATCCATTGGAATTTATATTTGGACCGCTTCTGCTTTTGCTAGAGGAGTTCGTTTATTAGGATTTTACAATATATATATTTTTTCTTCTTGTCTGACTCTGATGAGGTTGTTTTTAGAGAACTTTGACTATAAATTGCTTTTTTTGTTTTCTCCTCCTGGTTTTCTGTTTTAGCTTCGTCCTGCTGTGACTTCTTCTTCTTCTTTTAAAATTTACTACATAGGCTTCCTCTGAATGCATGGAAAGGAAAACATCTTCTGAAATCATTCATTTTTTACCCGAAAATAATCATCAATAACCTTTTTAGTTTAGAAATGGTTGTTTTCCACAGAAGTTCTTTCTTTCCATGCATCGAATCAGAGCTTTGGATGTGCAGTTTGAGAAGTGAGAGCTTCCTTCAAGTGAAGATCCATTTTCTGGAAGCCTTTTAGAAAGGAAATCTGTTTGGTTGAAGAGTAATTCTTTTTATTTCCTTTTTTCTAAATATAAATATAAATATTTTTCATTTTAAAAAAGTAGGACTAAAAAATCAGATGAGTAAATGGTTTGAGTAAAATAGATTGTATATAGGATGAACACATTCAGCAATTTGAGAGAGTGGTTGTTTTTGTCTTGAGACTGAGGCACATTGTAAGTGCTCACTTGTGCAATTATAAAGGTTTTGGTTCAAGTTACACCAACTGCCTTATCAGTTCTTTGTCACGAGGTTGGATATGCTGCCGATCTGCATTTGTGGTTGAGTCTTGGCTTGTGGGTGTCAACTTGTGAAGAGCCAGAGAAATTAAAATTTAGGAATTTGAAGCAGGGAAACTGACTAGTGTTTTAATTTTTATTTTTTCGATCCTCCTTTAAGTTCCTTCAGTTTACTTATAAATCTGAGCTATGTTTTGTTAAGATTTGGTTAGGTTTTCCTTGATCATCTATCATCATGTTGATTTTTTTACTTCGCTTTTGTTTAGGATGGTTGTGCAGCCCCGTTACACCCTATTTTAAATTGAAACTTTGAGGGGGATGTGGGCATTATTTAGGGGAATTTGCTGAGTTCTTTAAAAAGGTTGTATATGAAGTATTTTGAGCAAGTGCCATTGACTGCGGCAGAATTTCAAGAGGAATTTTGTCTTCTTATTGAAGCTGGCAGATTGAGCTTGAAGCATTGCTTACCCAAGTGTTGGGAGAGAGTCAAAAGGGTTAGGTTAGTCTCAGTGTCATGTGTAAACAGTACAGTGGAAATAAGGAGGTAAGAGCTTGCAATGTAGTTGCAAGGCACTCATTGTCATAACCACAAAGAATAGATTTGGTTACTTGAAAAGTTTGTCTATTTGTCATACTGTCTTTAAAACTCAATAGTTTAAGATGCCTCGCATTTTTCATTATCATGTTCATCATCAAATGCTATAGTTTGGGAAATCTTTTAATTCATTTGAGGAAGACTGTAAGACTTCCAATTTATGAGCAGATTCAATGGGCTTTCCTGTTATTGGATTAAAAAAGCATTTCTGAGGGTACTTATTAGGCCTAAGTTGGTTTTGAGAAAATCAGTTGTTGTGGGCTTCTTTGTTGGTGAATTTCATGTTTTGGTGCTTTTGTTAAGGACAAAGGCTTGCTTTAGGGGTTTGATGATTTTGTAGTCGAGATCTATTCTTTCTATTTTTTGCAGTTATCATTTGTGAATTCTTGACATGGGTATATGATATTGGAAATAAGAGCTTTTTCAATTATTGTGTGCATAAATATTTTTAATGCAGATGAAGATGCAATTGTACTTTATTGTTAAAATGCAGATGCACACTTGCATTAGGATTTTTAACATGTACTAATTGCATCAGCATAAATGTAAGGATTCTTGAGATTGAACAGTGTAATCAATTAAATAATATGATACTGAGAATTCCTTCCTTTTTGTATGACATATAGGCCAAGTAAGCAAGTCCAAGTCATGTTCTCTTATTTTGTTGAACTTCTTGTGCCTATTGGTTTTCATAACAAGCCTGTGTCCAAATTCCATATCCTCCTTTCATTTACCTTAGTTCTTCTTTTTCTTATAAGGAAAATGCTACCCTCTTTGTGGAGTTTTTTCTTTTGTTCAATGTTCTCTTAATGCTAAATCCATGGATGATAGCCCATTCCAGAATCTTTTATGTTTGAAATTTCCACAGCTATTCTATTTCCCTCATGTCGCTTGGAACCATGAACTTGGTTGGTATTTATGATTTGTGTGCGTTTGGGGTTATTTGGAAGTTTTTTTGTGTGTGTGCGCGTGTGTTTATACATGTGAATAGGCAGAATACAGGGAATTCTCTTCATACAGGTTGCTTGGTAATTTTTTCATTAGGGGAACTGGTACCAGATGACTTCATGCTACCTCATTAAAATGTCCTAGTTTTTAGCCTTTTAATGCTAATAATCCCTTGGTAGAATCATGTTAGAAGTATTTCCTAATCCAAAAGCACAGTCAGTAGTTTCATATAGATGCTTTGCAATGAGTAATGAATCATAGCAGAGTTTTTGGGGGTGACTCAATTATAATGCACATGACAATGTTTTCAGATTTTGCTGATATCAATAAACTCATTGGTTTTCTCCTGCGAGGTGATAAACAACATGTAATATGTAAGCTTGATTGTTTTGTAATCTCTGAAATTTGGGAACTCCATATATTTGATTTGTGTTATCCATTTACCCACAGTATATCTGATTTGTGTCCCTTGAATTAGTTCCTGCAGATAGAGTTGCTGGGTCTAGGAAGTGCTTAGTGATATCTTAGTGGAACGTGCTTTTTCTGTTTAGATACTGAGAACTGAGATTCTACCTGTTTAGGATCGACATATTAAAATTTCTAGTTTTAGTTGGATAATGGAGAAATCTGAGATAATCCAACGATCTGTAGGAGACAAGTTTAACTCATTTACTATGCTGCTACTTGTTTAGGTATCTCTTGCACAATTGTGCACCTCTGAAGTTCATCCACTCTCCTTTGGCAGGTTATTTGAAGTATTTGAATTCATCTTTTAGTTATGTTTCCCTTTATTCTAACCCATGATGCCTGGACATGGCATGACACGCCATTCATATGTCAAGGACATGGGTTTTACACATAAAAAATGAAGTGTTTGACACTGACACGTGAGTGTCTGACATGGACACATTGCCAACATTGAAGTGTCAATGCAACATAGATTCTAACCATTGGAACATTGAGTTTGAAGGTTGTAGTGATGTTAAATAGGTCAACTATCTAGAGAAGGTCTACTGTAGAAAACTGAAATTTTACCGGAGGCCATCTGGTTATGTGCATAACTTTTGAGAAAAGAGTTGTGTGGCTGGTGTGGTTGAAAACATCATTGACAGAGTCTGGGTTGCAAAGATTGCTTGATGTCTGTTCGTGATTTGCTGCATTCCTACATTTGTGGTTTGCTTTGGTAGAATTACAATTCATTTCTTCAGACTGCTAGAATCACCAGCCATGGACCTCTATGAGTTCTCAACAGTTCCCGGAAACCTGCTATTTAGGCTGTATGGCACATCACATCATTCATTTCACTGAGAATATGCATCATTAGCCAAAATTCATTTCATCACTATAAGGTTGTGACCAAAAGAATCCCGAGTTGTGGCTTGGATCAAAATGTGCCAGATTGCAGAAGGCATGCCTAAGATATGGCCCATGCAATCCTGTCTATAATGTTGGATAAACATTTGTAGGTTGAAGAACTTGAACAGCTGGCCCCACCCATGGGCTGTTTGCTCTTGGTATATGTTGAGCTCATTGCCATATTCAAGTGTGCATGGATTTTTTCATTCACCATTAATGACTCCTTCGAGAGAGTGGGAATTCATAAATGTCAGGAGTCAGTGAAACTTGACATTAGAGGGTTTACTAGAAATAACCACTGGTCATATGCATGTGAAGTTGCTACTGATAATGGATTACTGGTTTTCCTGCATAATTCAACCCATCAGGAACTGACTTGCATGTTCCATGCTGCCAATTGGTGGTTGTAGATGCAATCCTGGTAGCCTTGGACAGAGTTGGGTGTTGAAATCAAACTTCTAATGAAAGCTTCTTTGCAATATTACTTCCATTTAGGTTTCTTCTAGTCAAATCTATCATGAATATATTGAGCCTATTGAGGTTGATTATCACTTCATAGTAGAGGTGGAAGGAAGATTTGTGTGGTCCTTAAAGGTTGTGAAAATCAATTTGATATCTTTTTGAATCTACTGAATCTAAGGAATCAGTTACATCATATCTTTTCCAAGATCTCCATGTTTGACATTAATATTCCAGGTTGAGGGGAGTTTTATTGGACACTTGTATTTGTGTATGTTGACATTAATATTCCAGGTTGAGGGGAGTTTTATTGGACACTTGTATTTGTGTATGTTATGGTGTTGAAATCAAACTCCCAATGATGCATCTTTGCTACACTATAGTTTCCATTTGGATTTCTTCTAGTCGAGTTTATCAAGTATTTACTGAGCATATCAATTTTTAAGAGGTATATATTTAACTATTACTTCATAGTAGAGGTGGCAGCGAGGGAGCTACATATGGTTGCCATACATTGAGAAAATCAACGATCAATTTGCTATCTTACTGTTTAAGCAATGAATTGCACCATCTTTTCCAAGATGGCCACATTTTTTGCCAAGAGGGCCATGGTTTACATTAATGTTCCAGGTTGGGGGAAATTTGTTGGGCATATTTATGTTTTGTTTATATGCAGTTATAGTGATTGAAGTAATCCTGTTTGATATAGGGATTTTAATTAGTCCTTTGGGTGTAGCTTGAAGTTCAAGATTGTTGTATTTGGTCAGTTTTTCTCACATTTTACATAGTTGTGAGAGGGCGAGGATTCAATGGTGTGGTAGAATTTAAAATTGAAATTGGGACTTGGGAGAAGAGGCAAGGGATTGTTCCTTTAGTAGGTGCCACATTATCTAACCAAGCATGTGGTAACCCTTCAAGATAGAGATAGACATTTTGCTTTAAGAAGCCATTAGGTTTGTTAAAGCCTAATCTGCAAGGAAATGAGACCTCCAGAGTTGGGCTATAGGGTAAGGATTCAATAGTGTGTGTAGGATTTAAAAATGAAAATTTGGATTTGGGAGGGGCAAAGGATTTGTTCTTTCAATAGGGACCATGTTATCCGAACAATGATGTGGTTACCCATCAAGATGAAGATGGGTCTTGTGCTTTACGATGGCAGACAAGCTTTGTTAGCAAGATTTGGTATCCCACATTTATGTGAGGCATCCAAATGTATTAATGTCTATACCAAAGGTCAACAATAACTTGACTAAATAACGTCATTTTAAGCAGAGTTGTAAAGCATACTGCCAGTCAAAAGAGTTGGGCCTAGATAAGAATAATTAAGTTCCCATCTAGACCCCAAAAAAAGGACAAGGAAAAAATTTGTCAGGTAACAAAATATTAAATGCTATGCTCCTTAGACACTTCAATTTTGGCAACATATCCATGGTGGACACTCATGTGTCCGTCTTGGACACTTTATTTTCATATGTAAAATCCTTACCCTTTCCAATGGTGTGTCCCTACTATATTTATTTAGTCTAACTTTGAAAATCAAGTGAGAAGTTTCAGTCACAAATATAAATTTGGAAAATTTGACCAAGGCTCCAAAAAATAGAAATTTTGGAGAAAGAAATCCGAGGTAAAATTTCCCAATTAAAAATATGAAAATTTTGTGAGCTAAAATCTATGTTAGATCTGAAGGAAATCAATCAATTGACCACCCAAAAACATCTAAAATCTGCCCCAATTGTGTTTTGGGAACCCAAATTTGACTGGAGAACCTATGAAAATTTCACTCACAGAAAAATTATTCAAAGGCCCAAACCTCACCTTCGGAGGTCAGACAAATTTTAGCTATGGAAAATTGCGACCTTTCTATCTCTTCCTTTGTGCTAAAAAAACCTCAACCAGACAAGTCATCCAGTTGATGTCATTATTACATCATTTACTGAAATGAAAAAAAAAAAACATTAGAATAAGCATGTGATTCTTGTAAAGATAAGCTTCTCAAAACTAACTTGCTTTCTCTTTGTGTAAAGGAAAAGATATTCTTCTATTTAGATAGAAATCCAATCTTGCAAAATTCCCTATCCCTTACTTTGGGACCCCTTATCTTGACCAAATTAAACTCAAAATGAGAAATTATGGGCCTAACCCATATCCACACCCAAAGAGACACTTATTTAAGTGTTTTAGGCCCAACTGGACACTTTAATTGGCCTCTTTTGCCACGCTAAAAAATTGGAGAGCTTTTCTTCTGTCTTATTTTCAACTTCATCTTGCTGGATCATGGAGATGGCCTCATCATGTACCCATGCTGTGTCTGGGCATCCGAGGTTAAGTGTCTACCACAAACTAGAGGTCTTAAATGAAATGACTAACTTATAGTTCAAGCATACAGTATTGTGTGCTCCCCAAGTCAAAAGAGTTGGAACTGGACAAGGTGATAGTCTCAATTGTCTCTCTCTCTCTCTCTCTGAGAGAAATAGGTGAGGTAATGCTGACTCAGATTGATGGGATAAGCTTTTGAATCTTCAATGATTGTTTTGGCTCATCAGCTTGATGGCGTAGTTGAATTGGGCAGGGAGCTTTTTAGGAATAAATTAAAAACACTGAAATATTTGATGTCTCTAGGAACTCCTGTGAGGATGTCACATATATTTAGCTTATTTTGACTGATATCTTTTTGCTCAATTTTTTGTGTTCTTTTAGTGTCCAATTGTCTGTATGTGACTGAACATTGTAGTAATGGAAGCATTCATATCCTTGATAATCTTAATAGAAAACTAAAACCAGAACAAAAATATAAAAGCAGGATTGCAGCACAGCTTTTGTGGCCTGTTATCTATGGATTTGGCAAAGCAGCAGCCTGGCATGCCATCCAAGTACAGGGGCCAGAGATTAGAATTTCTATTAGCTCGACTTAGATGGACATGGTTCTGTCTATGCCCAGCCTGCTCTGTTATGGTCCCATTGATTGTCATCAGCCTGAATTGAACACTTAGTGGGAAACCTGCTTGAGCCAGCCCAATTGCAACTAAAATTGCTGCATTGACTTACTATCAGAACCTGGTTGTTGTTCAGTTCCATGGTTCATTTGTGTTGTTTTGCTTGAGTTAATTAATTTCCTTTTTTTATTATTGTATAATTGAAATTTATGTTCGTCATGAAGAGTGGTTGGAATATTTCCATAGATGAAAAAAGAGAAACATTGATAACATGACCTGAAGTGTGTATGAGGTCTGTTTGTAATCCTTCTGGGAAGCAAACTATTTTTGTTCAAATGAATACGACTGATTCGGTAATGATAATATTGCAGAACTGAAGTGTCTTCAAGGAAGGAGTGATTCCAATATCAATGATCACTTGAACAGAGAACCAGTGTTATGTTCATGTCAGGTCGTATATGATAAGCATATTTTATTAAGATTTTGAGCATCAAATGAAAAGTTGCAATATGAAGCCAGATGAGTTTTTCACCTCGGTTGAACTGACAAATGGATTTGCAAGCATTGCTAGAGTTGAAAAGTTGGTCTGTTTGATGCAGCAGGAACAATGCTATTTTAATAAGATCACAGCTGAAGCTACAAAATGCTGGTCTACCATCACCAGGATCTTGGCTGCCACTGAGAATATTGATTGCTTGAGACAGTTTATCAAATTGGGGGGGTTGTATTACTTGGGTGAATGGCTTCAAGAAGCACATCAGTGTAATGTTGATGCTGATGATAAGCCCTTGGAGGAGGCAATCAGTATGGTTCTGTCTGCACTTGTAAAGCTGCCCATTGACCAAGAAGATATGAAAGGATATGGAATAGGAAATACTGTAAAGTGCCTTTGTTTTCAGAGAAATATGGAGATTCAGGAGAAAGCAAAGGAATTATCCAAAGTATGGCACATATTCATAGATGCAAATTCCAATTCAGATAAAATCAGCAATGGAAGCTGTCATAGCTCTGAGCATGGCAGATGTGCAGCTGAGGACAAGGAACTTATGAATGTTGGAAGGACCAATTCTCCTTTCAAAGGCACTCCTTCGGAAGGATGTACTAAAACTGATGCTCATGACTGCAAGCCACAGTATTCTTCTGCGTCAAGTTCTTGCACTTTGCACTTTGAATCTGCTAATGAAACGAAAGAGGTTCTGGTGACAACTTCAAGCAGACGTAGAAGTTCGATGGAGGCTGAAGTACCTAAACAATCTTTTGAAGGGACTGGTTCTACGACAGAGCATTTCTTTATGAATGAAACTGGTGTAGATGCTGGGATGTCTTCAAAACCTGTGGAAAGTGAGATGTTGGGTGCTGTAGACAGGAAGGAGAGTGCTGTTAACAACAGTGCAGGATCTGCAGTGATCATGGATGCCACTGATAGACAAACTATTCATTCATCTTGTTACTCAAAAACTGTTGTTCTTGCAGTTTCTTCTCTGAAGGACAGCAGTCAGAAAACATCATTTGAAGCGGAGTCATGCAGTAATGTTAAGAAACGAAAGGAGAAGATAGATTCTGTTAATTTTAGCAGTACATGCAAGTTGCAAGAATATCCCCGAAAAAAGCTGGTTTTGCATTTGGCAGATGATGGGTCATTAGATTACTGGAAGAGAATAATGGAGCAAAAACCTTTAAACCAGAAGGGTTTATGTACCACTTCCATGTTCCTTGAGAATGCTTCTGCTCCATTACATGGAAAACAGGATAACACAGGTGAAATTTCCCAACATGTTAAAATTTCTGGGACAGATGGTGCTTGTCGGGGGATGAAAGAAGAAGAGGACTCTTCAATTGAGAATAAGACTGGTCATAAGAATGAAGAATTGCTGACTGTGAAACAGGACGATATGGAGCTCACATGTGACCCAGATGATGCATTGGAGGTGGCACGACTTGTTGCAAAAGAAGTGCAGGAAGAGGTTGGGATTTATGGGGAGGCCTCAGGGAGTTCTTCATTTGTAGTGGACAGGAATGGAGATACTGTATCTTCAAGTACTGCTGAGTCTAGAGAAACCAAGAAAAATGGCTGCTTCACAAGAACAGACGAGGGAAGACAATTGGGCACTGATCAAGATATTCCAGACAATTGCTGTTCTAGTAAGGAAGCAATGGATGACAAAATGTCAGCTGGAAATAAAATTTCATATTTGGTGGTGAAAGATCCGTCTAAGGAGATCTTTCCCTTAGTACCAAAATTTGATTATCTTGTACATGAACAAGAACCGTCTCAGTTGATGACAGTAGCTGAAGATGAAGTTGTCACCAATCAAACCTATCGTTGCAGCATTGATTTGAATGAAGATGTCCAAATAGAGGAACCCGAGTTCCCTGAGCATATGGCTCCTGCAGTTGTCTCACCTTGCCGTGAGATAAACTTGTCTACACCAACTCCCATCCTGGCCACCTCTAGAAGGTCTGCTTGTTTACCTCCACTACCATTGCATTTTGAAGGAGAACTTGGTTGGAAAGGGTGTGCTGCCACTAGTGCATTCCGTCAAGCCTCATTTTGCAAGGCTGCTAATAAAGAGAAGACATATTCTATTGCAGAGCATAATAGTATCTCCAAGCAATCACAAGGTTCTTGTGGGATTGACCTGAATGTAGCTAATGCTGCAGATGATTCATTCATTGAATTGTTCCAAGGGAAGAATGCTCATTTCAGTTCAGTGCAGCCTTTTGGCAACTCTGCTGTGGAGGTTGGTTCAAGAAAGATAGAGAGGCTTAATCTTGACCTGAACTGTCTTGGTGATAGTGAAGGTAACTGTCCAGATCTGCAGTTGGATAGGAGGAAAGAAAGTGGCTTGAATCCTTCCAGGGATTGGGCCTGCAGCTCATCCCTGACATCAATATCAAGGCCTTCTGTCAGAGATTTTGATTTGAATGACAACCTATTTTTTGGTGAAGCACATGATTGTCGTACGCCATTGCAAGTGACCATACCATTGAAAAATGGGATTGCAGATGATCCTGTTGATTCCATCTCTAGATCGACAATGCATCAGGTACATAATGACAAACCCTCTGCACGTAGGACAGATCTGGGTCTGGTTCAAGATTATGGCCCTGGTCGTGGCAGGAAGGACTTTTTGTGTCCAGCACAGCCATTTCCGTTGGGGGGGCCTAACGTCTTCCCTTCTGTAGACCATTTGGGAAGGATGGTCGCTATGCAACCTGCTCTGGCTTACACTCCATCCCCTGCTTTCGCCTACAATAGATTTGGGATGGGCCCTGCAATTCCTCTTCCTACTGTTTATCCTCCAGGTGTGGTGCCATATATGGTGGACTCTCGGGGGACGACATTAATACCTCAGCAAATGTTGGCTTCTAGCACTTTCTCTCCTCTCCCTGGAACCCCATATCTTATGGATGTCACTCGTGTGCCAGGAATAAATGACATTGGCATGGTAAGACCTAGTTTTGATCTCAATGCAGGAGGAGTAACATCGTTGGACATTGAACCAAGAAGAGGAAATGTTAGACACCTATTCTTCCAAGCAAATAATTCATCCATGGAAGAGCAGATGAAGTCATGTCAACAGATGCCCATGTCTGGCCCTTCTACTATGAAGAAAGAACCAGAATATGGATGGGAGACTTGCAAGTCTGCCTACAAACAGGTGACTTCATGGCATTAACCATGTAATGGCTTCAATATGTCCACTCTAAGCAGTTCTGGTAAGATATGATGCTAGTTCTTTAAATGGGTTATTTTAGAAGTCTTGCCACTAGAACTTGGGAGTGTTTTGCATCTTCCAAGCATGACTCTAGTTGCTCTTTGGGAATTTTGATGACTTCTCTTCATAGCTTTCCCAAACTTGGTAGCAATCAGTAACTCATTGTGTCTTATTTCTATTTGACAAAATAAAGAACATAGTGCATCATTCGTTGCAGAAACTATGGTGATTAAAGAGATGATTTTTATTTACTGTTGGGAAGTCAATACTTGTTAGTTTCCCGTGGAAGTTGGGTTCTCCTGAAATCTGTTGTACATGTTACTAATTAACAAATATGAATTTTTCTCCTTGCCTAGTAAACCACTCTTTCCTCTCAAACTCTACGGTCATCAACGACCATGGCATCATATTAATGAAGGTGGGTCCATCATTCTATCACTCCTGCGTGTGTTTGTACTGAGAACTCTTCCAACCATGGCACATTTGATATCCAAAATGGTTTATTTCATGCATTCTTTAATTTCAGGGCAGCATAGATGCGTGGCTTCGGCTGGACTTAGACTAACCTTTTGAAGAATGATGTAATGGGTTGTCCTCTACCCCACAAATAATTCAAGAAGAGTAATTTATGTTATGATGCAGTTTGTTGAATGCATTTCTGTGGTAAAAAGTATTGATGGGTTTCTTTTCATGAAGACTTTCAATCCTGAAAGGATTTTAACTAACTTTTGCAGAGCAGCTGCGAGCTCTCTGTCTATTTTGCTTTATGCCTGTAAATAGTTCCTTTTATTTGAATAAAATATTTTTCTGAGGATTTATAAACAGCCATTGAGAAAATTCAATTTCTCTATTGCTCCTAATTGCCAAACTTGGGATGGTGGTGGTGAGATTTGCTTGCTCATGGATTTAAGCGAACAATGTGCTGCAGAGGCTGCTTTAGGTTGACTCTCCGAGGGAGATTATTCTTCTAATTTATTGTAAACCTTATTATGTGGGAGGTATCTTAGGCGACCATTTATAGAGGGTGACTAAAGTTACTCAAGTCAATTCGTCCCAGCCTTGTGATTGTTGCCCTCTCTTCAAATTTTAATTGTTTCAAGTCGTTGATTTTTAAAGATCAAAATCACATGGTTGAGATAATTGGATGGCATTGATATTTTGGCCACCTATCCATCCAACTCAAATGGAGTGTAATTCACGTGATATAGGCAGTCTTATTGAGTGAGTCTCTCTAGGCAGGCAGCTTTTTTTTTTTTAAAGACCAAGTTGTTCGGGTGTCTCATTTGACTAATCCTTGAGACGTGTAAATCTCTTAATCTACATACGCCGAACACATAATAAATGGAGAGTGACTTTTTTTGTGTCGAGGAAGACTTGATTTCAAGACTTTCCGCAAACAAGAGCGGGTTTTGACCAGTGTTATCAGAATCGGACTGCTGGTTTAGCCGCGACCGCGTGGTCTGTGGTTTAGTCTGGGTAAAAATCGGCTGGCGGTCAAAACTGCATAAAATTGGTCAAAACCGTGGTTTTACAGGGTTTTGACACCAAAATCGTGAACTGCTGTTCATATATTTGAATTTTTTTTTTTAAAAAAAAAATTTCCTTTAAAAAATGTGTATATTTGAAATATAAAAGTTTATTATTATTACTATCTCATATATTTCACCGTTTTGGTATATTACTCAGAATTTGAATGTTATTTTTAATATTTATATTAATATTATTAGTAAAATATATCTTACTTAATATTATATATAATATTTATATTATTTTAATACTCGACCGGCTTTGACCGCGGTCGAACCTGGTTGAACCTTGACATGCTCGAAGACAGTTTGTTACACGGTCCTAACATTGGTTTTGACCATTAAGCCAACCTCTCAGGGTTCTATGGGCTGCCTTCCTGGATGCTTTTGTCAATGAAAGGGTACCGTGGTGGAGTTTTAGCTATCTAAAACTTTGAACGTGGATTCATGTCTTTTCAGATTTATAATAGAAAAGCCATATATGATGTTCACCTATGTTAAATGTAAGAGAGTTGAGGTCAGCATGAAATAAATTTTAGCCATTTCTTTGAACAAAAGTTTCATATAGACTAATGCTTAATTGGAAAATATTACAAAATGAATTTTAGCCATTTCTTTGAACAAAAGTTTCATATAGACTAATGCTTAATTGGAAAATATTACAAAATGACGTTTAGCCATTTTTTTGAACAAAAGTTTCATATAGACTAATGCTTAATTGGAAAATATTAAAAGGTTGATATTGAAAAGTAAGAAAAAATTGAAAAAGAATAGCTAATGATAAAGATTAGACCTAGGCATTCTATTGAATAAGGTTGGCCCATTGGGTCTTAGTGCTAACCGACTAGGATCAGGTCCAACTCGATTGTAATGGTGGGTCGGGTCCATTTGGTACATGTTTTGGCCTGGTTGCTTACTGGGTAAGGCTAGGGTCAAAGTCATTGTCACATATCAGGCTGGAATTTAACTGCTTTATTAATTATTTAGACAAAAATTGTATAATATTTGTTGTGTGTGTTAAGCAGAAACGAAAATTGAAATGGATCAAGATTGGTTGGTATTTCTACTATTCTGGATCAATCTGGGTTTCTACAACAATATCATATATAAATATTATAAAGTTTTATCCATCATTAGATATAAATATATAATGCTGTTTTATTTAAAATATATAGTTAAGCGTTCAATGATTAGTGAAGTAATATGTCATATAATATTATAATTTTTTGGGCTTATCAATTTATCATGGTGGGGAAATGGTGGACCAGGCGTTGCCAAGGTCATTAGTTAATGTGAACAAAAATCTAGACAGGACGTGCCATTTAATTGCTGAGCCTAATGTTTACAAAGACTCTAGAATAGACAAACTGGGCCTTGGACTTCAGAGAGGGGCCTGGCTTGTAGATCAATAGTGTTTTTATGTGCATGGCCTTGATTGGGTCTAGCTTAGTAGATAGGTTTGGCATATTGATTAGAGCATGGGCATAGAATCTACCATTGTTTGATACTAATATCAGAGTATTGGCTCGAGATATTCATCCACAGTGAGTGACAAGAGAGTCCTAAATCGTCTAATTTGAGAAACTAGTGACTTTATGTAACACTTGAGGCACTATTTTCTCAATGACTCGCTTTTAAGAGTGAGTTCTACTTTAAGAATGTTTTCAAATCATGATTTTCTAAAATGGTATCGGAGAAAGTTTCACGTACAGCCACTACACGTGAGGGAGAATGTGAAGTAGCAAGAGAGTCTCACATCGCCTAATTTAAGAAACTAATGACTTTATGTATAACACTTGAGGCACTATTCCTAACAATCTGGCCTCAATTGGTTTTCGTATTACGGTGAAGCCATATTATACTTTAATTGCTCGTATTGTTTGTTAAGGACAGTGATTCAGACATTTGCTATTTTTAGTAGTGCCAACTATCCATGGTGAGGCTATATATTACTTTAATTGCTCGTGTTATTTGTAAATGATAGTGATTAAGACATTCACTATTTTTAATCCATGTATTTATGGTTAGAAGTGTCTAATTTTAAAACTATGACAACTTGAATAATTATCCATCATAAATATCTTATAATGATGATTTTTTTGTAATAGCATGCAAGTGGCCATAAAATAATAAATCATGTTTGTTGTTTGTTTGAAAGGTGAAATGAATATTTATCCAAACGTGGGACGAATTTTGTGACGTGGCAGATTAGAACTTAAGCTTAAAAGGGTGATTATATTATAAACTTTCGTTCTTCTTGCGTGTTAAGGAGATTAGTGACATCTCTGATTTTGACTCAGGTAATCAACTCGTTTATTTTGAATTTTTAATTCGAACTCGTCAATTTATTGAGTGAGTTGTATCGAGTCAACCAATGTGTTGACACAGTCAATATAAACTCGATTTTTATGGATCAAGTTGAAGTCTTTTTCATTAGTTGATTTACACATTGTTAGGTTGGATGATGGGTTAGATGTTCTTTTCTTTTAAAACTCGATTTATGATATGACCTCATTTTGTATTAGTGAAATTGAACGAGAATGATGAGGTGCCCAACTCAATAAATTTAAATAACATCAAAGAAATTGATAGAGATCAGATGATTCCGCGATCGGCTAGTAAGTCATAAAATAGTCAATGTAATTTATTATATACACTAATAAATACATCAAAAGTCACTTATGGGACATCTTCAAAATCTCTATGGATCAGCAGATAATCGCAATCAAACTTTCATGTCGAACTTTGATTGCATTTTTTGATAGACAAACGATGTTGAATCGCCTCTGTAGATTAGGCTCATAATAAATGAGCCCTTCAAAGACCCTTACATAGCTCTTGGATTCTTCTTTCCAACGCCTCTAAAATCACTTTGATCGGAGTTCGTATGACAAAGTTATACCTATTTCATTAAAGACACCTTGTTTTACAAATATTTTTATGTCTGGTAATCGAATTTTGATCATAACTGTACATGAAGATCCTCCTAAATAAGAGATATTAGTATTTTTTATAACAAAAGACATCAAATTTATTCTTTTGTCCACTCTGCATCATCTAATCGATGAAAATGTATACCAGTATACTTTATTATAAAAAAATAACAGTATTTTTGTCAAATTTATGACGTCGAACGATTATTGCTGCTTTGGAAAAAAAAGAAGGAAAGAAAGAAAGAAAGAAACCGGTGACAAGGACACATTTGGTGAATTACCGCCGTTATTTCCGATTAGGATTTGATATTTTAATCAGAAATCAAAAGTTAAAACACTTGGGTGACTCTGCCCCAAATATTCCTACGACTATGCCAATTTTTTAGGTACGGGTCCACATCTTGATCAGTTGGCAGCATAAGCCCATTTGGGTCTAATCCTCATCAGAGGGGCCCAGCCCATTTTGTCCTTAGTTAAGACAGAAGTGAAAATATAAAAATATACAAAGAGCTAATCCATTATCAAGATTCAAGATCCAGGACTAGATGCTAATGGCTGGTGACGCTCTGTAACAGTGAATCAATAGAAATACAACAATATTAATTTGTTAAATTATTTTTTAATTCTTCATAAAGAATTAGGGTTGAATCTTGGATTCCATCAGAAACCCATGTCACAATTTATTGAATTCGACCCAACCTGACTTGAATGGCTGACCCAAATTATTCAATCCAAATTTCTGACTCGAGTCAATCTGAGTGTTGTTTTATAGCTTGGTGCACTCACGTTGAGTCAGGTTACATTGGGTCGAGTCGAGTTAATTTTAAATTTTTCAATCCAACCCAATCCGAATTTCATATAAGTTTTTATTTTCCCAACTCAACCCGGCTCAAAATATACAAATACATAACTCAAACCCACTGATTTCTTGAGTCGGGTTTTAAGTTTCACCTCTATAAAGAATATAAAAATAAAAATAAAAAATATTGGCCACCTTGCCATATAGAACAGTACAAGACCATGTTAAAGGGCTAACCGATAATAGATTTGTACACCCAAAACATTTTCTTAAAATTGATATAGTTTTGAGAATTTTCCCATTTTGCTCTTTCACCTTTTTATTTATCAAAGATAAAATTAGACTTTAATATTAGAATTTAGAATTTCAATGATTTAAGAGAATATTTAAATTTAATAGATAAGATGAGTTGGCGGAGTGTTTAAAAAAATTCTTAATAAATCGTTTCACGATAAAGTGCATAAAATATCAAGATTTATAAGAGATAAAAGAGAGTTTTTTAAGTAAATCTAAAAGTAATACATTTGATGTGTATCCTTGCTTTATAAAAATAAAAAAGTCATCTAATTAGCTTCCTTCTCTAACAAAGATTTAAAAAAGCCAAAAATGTAGTATGTCACAATGCATTGAAGGTGGTTGACTTCTACTTCAGGAAGCGGGAGGTCACGGGTTCAGTCCCATAGCTTAACATTGGTGTGATTTAGGGGTAGTGGATTCACCCGTGGAGGTTTTACACCTGGTATCTCAAGGTTTTTCACATGTTAATTAAAAAAAAAAAAGAGTAAAATATACACTCAAATGTAGCTGATTGACAGTGGCACCCGTGTTTTTATAATAAGAGATACTAATGCACCGTTTCATTATTTAAATGATAACATGTGGATAAAAAGACAAACTGAATATATTTTTTTTATCACATCTGTGTAGATTGAGTAGGGATTAAAAAAATGCGATATATCAATACTGACAATACTGATATATTGGCCGACATTTTTCTTTCTCTTCAGTGGATATTATTAATTTTTTTTTAATTTTTTTTTTTTATATATCGGCCGATATTCTTGTAAATATCATCGATATCTCTCTTATTAGGCCGATATATATCCTATCAGCTGTCCGCTGATAGGACATATATCGACCTACGCTTGAGATTGAGATAGTAAAAGAGAAAACTTCGATAAGATTTATGATATTCTAATCGAACATGGTCAAAGTGTGAAACTATATATCAGTCCAACACTTTAGAATTTTGATATGAAAAGTTAAAGATGCTCAAAGTTGATTCAAATTCCCAATAGATCTACAAGAAAGGAAAAGAAAATAAAAGAAGTAAAAAAAAAGACAAACAGGAAAGTGATCCAGCTTCAGTGGGCGAGACAGGCTCATAAACCTAAGAAAAGAGGGTCCATTGCCAGCCATATAAGTCCCTTTGTGGCTGGTTCCACTAAGAAATGGGCCATAATTCTGGTCAAATCTCAAAGGGAACATGCAATGCTAATGCTCCTAACTTAGACAAATCAGAAATTGCAGATAAGCAAGCCTTGACAAAACCAACTAAAATGGGCTATTGCCACTATCAAAGATGTCTCATCATTCCCAACTCTCCCTTCTTTCTTTTTGACTATTTGGTCCTCTCCAACTTCCCATTATATGTTTCCATTTCTCAATTCACTTTTGTCAACATTGGCTAATTCACTTTTGTTTTTTTCTCTACTCTTTAAGTAACTATTATTTTGTGGAATAATCTTTTTTGAGCTTATTTTAGATTATAAAACTTGTCAGTCAAGAAATTCTATTCAAGAAATCTAATTACTTAGATATATTCAAAATTTTCTGCAATCAAATTGTATTACAATGCTTAGTCTAAAATACCATTTTGAAATAGAGTTAAATTAGGTAGAATTGAACATATAAAGAGATAACATATGTATAAGAAGAAACTCGAACGGATTGGAGTGATGGTCAGGAATCTGGTTCAAGAGGTAGAAGCCATGAGAGTTCCCACTCCAACCAAAAAGACCACTTCCGGTAGAGTTATCCAACTTATATGTGGGCAGAGAGGCTAGCATATATTATAAAAATTAGTCGGGTAAAAATTTAACTTTTTACTCATCGCCTCGCACTTTTAAAAATCCTTTCAAACAAGGGGTATTCATAATACCCAGAGTAACTCTTGATCAAGGATAACTTTAGATAATCCCTACAAAATTTACCCTTCATTCAAATGCAGCCCTTGATCATTAAATTTGATGTTAAGAAGAAATGAGGGTAAATAAATATAAACCCCATTCTCAATTCAATTCATGATATTCTATTTGATGCATTTGAATATTTTTCTACCATTATTAAGTATGATTTGTATTGACCCACCAAATGATCAAATCAAGTTTGATTTAGTCAATTGAGTCAATAAGTATTGTAATTAGGTGGTTGAGCTTACTCATTGCTACCAGCTAAGGACAATAAACCTAATAGTCCCTCACCTTTACCTAATTTAATACAAGATTTCCCAATCTAACCAATGTGCTAACATGCCTCTCTTGCCTAACTTAATAATTGAGGGTTAGTAGTGTAATTTCAAAGGTTAGATTTACATTGTCTATTAAGTAATTGGATTTGGTAAGTTAGACTGCCCATATTTGTCATATTATCTTAGTCTAAGAAAAACTTTGGTCAATACACAAAATGTTTACTAAATTTTTTAGTTTTAGGCCTATCATGTATATGAAAAAATTGGTATATTTTGGGTTGTTTTAAAAATATGAAATTACTAAATATCATACTGACATTTGGGACTAAATTTTTAAATTTTAATAGAAAAATTGATTTGTAGAAAAAACGATTTCTGTAAGGAGTTATTTATCACTAATTCTCTAATAGAAATGAAGAGTGCGGAAAATAAGATCATTCTTTCTTCTTCCATGTTATAATGCTTCTTTGTCAAGAACCCAATATTGCTCAACTAGTTACTTTCTCGTCTCAAGAAGTAGGACGTCACTAGTTCGAGTCTCAGCAGCGTTAACCGGAGCCGTCCTATGTGGGTATGCGAAGAGGTTTAGGAGTGACTTATGCCAAAGGCGTTGCTAGAGGTTCCCCTCCGTTAAAAACAAAAAAAACTTCATTGTCAAGAACGAAAAAAATTGAAAGTTTTCTTTCATCATTGAAACAACACTTCATTCATTTTCAATGAAAATAAATACTTCGAGGCGAAAATGGAAATATTAGGTTTGTACAACATAACATGGTATCAAATTTTATAAGACGTCTTGGATAATATGAATAAACTTTAAACATAATTTTTCCTATAGATATATTTAAAAAAAAAAAAATTACGAGCGACCTCTTAATAATAGCAGTAAAAATTTCTAAAGAATCTAACATTTTTTTTTTCCAGATTTAAATACTATTTAAGAGACTTGACATTGTTGAGTTGTTCTCGCCTTTGATTAGAAGGTTGCAGTGGTCGATATCATCCGTACAGATGGTACATAAATAAATGTTTGGATGTAATCATCCATTTTGGAATGTGACAGGAAAATATATAATTCAATGTTATTTATTTATTGAAATGGCCCACTTGTGGTGGGACCTACATTTGATGAATATATGGACAATATCATTGATTATTTTATCGAGTCAATGTCATCGTCGACTCACCCATCAATACTGTGAGTCCACTAGGAAAGCACTTCCAAGTTGCCCTTATCACCATTCAACACATTTAGGGTTACTATTTTTTTTTTAATTGCACTCATCAATTTTATTATATTATAGAAATTTGAATTTAGGGTGGTAAAAAAGAAAAAATTTCTAATTTGGATTATGCATTTCTTAAACAATTTTTAAGACTGATCTAATCTGACCTAACTCAAAATATATTCAGTCTAGTTGGATAGATTTGAGCTAAACCAAATTGAATTAAAATTAATTTATTTATTTTTACCCATTAATTTTAAACTACTAATCCACCCAAGTTAAAAACTTATAGTCCATTGACTCATTTTTTCATATCCAATGGGCTCACATGAAAGGAAAGTCTCGTCTTCTTTCATTCTCATTTTTATAAGTTTTAAATTTTTTTTTTATAGAAATTCGGATTGGGCCTGGGTAAATAAAATAAAATTTGTGAATTTTTTGTTTTCATTATAACAAATCACAGTATTATTAAAAGATTATAATTTTTGTTTTTATATAATGTCCTTAATTCGTTTCAAACTTCATTTTTTTCCTACTTTCTTCCCTTCGTTTCTAATTTTCTGCCCTAAATCAGTATATTGCACTTTAATGGAAAATTTATCTATGATTATTTTAATTTTAGCTGTTATTTCTCATTTATATCTTCATTCACAATATCTTTATTTTAATATTATATTTTCTACAAATTTTCGAGTATCACGGTAAAAGGTAAAGCTGCAAAATTTGAAAATATTTTGATCTTATCTTTAGCCAACAATATCTCAAGAATAGTATTTGTAAATTTAATTTAAACTATTATAATTACTTTTCAAAACATATTAATTGTTCTAAACCACACTATATCAAGCCTTATTCATGTCAATTTTTTTTTCAAAAACTAATATAGAATCAAATTCTTAATAATTAAAAGTTAAAAGATCTACCAAAGAGGGAGTCTTTCCCACTTTGAATGAACACTTACCCTACATTAAAAAAAAAAATCTATCATCCTCGTCGATTTAAAAAAAAAAAATTCTAAACTCACCAAAAATTTTGTTAAAAATATTCAATAATATTTTTTTTCATGATACATTTGCAAATTTCTTTTCTGATTTACATGTCATAGTGTCATTTAAAATGAATTCATTCAAAATGTTTATGTTTGAATATGTTATATATTTAAAATCACATTAATTTAATTAATAAAGCCATTGTTCTTCAAATTTGAGCACTTTTATTTATTCTTTTCTTTAAACTTTTGAAATTTTTAGAAAAATTTGATTAATTCTATCACCACAATTTTTAAGGTGTCATATTCAAGTATTGACTTTTTAATGGGCCAGATAAGGATAAAAAAGATCGAGTGTTTAGATAAGGGTTATCGTTCTTTAGTGGGCTTATGGGCTCAAATCTTGCCATGGGCTCGTCCACACTATAGTTATTTGACCCACATAACAGTGCAATAGTTCAGCCCACGGCAATCCAGTAAATACCAGTCAGAATTTTTTTTATTAATATCAAACTTTTTTTTTTTTTTAAATTCGGCAAAATCGAGATTCTGGGCTTTGGGACATTATTTGGGCCGTCAAACATAATGGGCTCAGCTCAGACCTGTGTATTTATTAGAGCAGAAATCAGACAAGATGTTATACTAAAGAGACATTTACATATAAAGAGACATTTCAGGTGACCGTTAAATAAATGATTATCATTCTTTTATTAAATAGTTGTAATTTGTTTATAGAAACAATTTTTTAATGAAATTTGGCGAGTTATAAGGATTTGCTCAAATTTATTTTGTTATTATATAAAAATAAAGAAAATATGTATACAAATTGATAAAAATAGAAAAAAAATTATAATTAAATTTGGTGATTTGAAGGATATGATTAAGATTTTTTATATTAATTTTTAAAAATATTTTTTTTGAATTGAATAAAGAATTACTCACTGTAAAGTTGTGACTAAAGTCGCTAGCAATAAGTGCATGTTTTCTGCTAGTGTATATTATAGAGACTGTGCAACAATTGGCAGCTCATATATAATTTTGTGTTTCCATATGTCGCGCTTGAGCTCTCGTAATCTTACCAGTTGTGTCTTATAAATAGTGGGTATCACTCGTGGAAGTTTTATGCTCGATTTCTCACAATTTTCTACATGTAAATTAAAAAAATAGAGAGAAAAGTTAATTTTTCATCTTTAGAAAATGACTTATTAGATAGCAAAATTTACTTTTGCTTATGTGTAAATGCACATTTGATTAAAATTTAAAAATCACATCTTTGGGAAATATGAAAAAATAACAAGTGAATTTGAAAACCACATGTTTTATTTGTAGACCCACTATTTTAATTTTCATACAAAAGGTCATTTTCATTAAAAAATCCTATTTTTAAAAAACAATTAAAGACATACTTAGTTCTCATTTGTTTTCTAAATAAAACCATTTACATAACTATCTCTCTTTTCGATTTTAGAGGGTATTAGATCCATTCGTTAAAAAAAGAGAAGCTTGCAGATAATAAATCTCTGTCTTTTTCCAAAAATAAGAAAAGATTGAAGAAATTGTCTTACCTTTAAAGAATATTTTAAAATTTTGTTTATCCAAACATCATCTTTATTAAAATAGGATTTCTCTTAATCCATTTGATAGTGAAACACAACTCTATTGTAGTAAACACCATGTATCATAATGTTGCACCCAACTAAGTATAATAATGTCCATATGAGTATAGCTCAATTGGTAATCTCACACTTTAGGAAATGGAATGTGCCAAATTCGATCCCCCATGATCTCACCGGATGTGTCCTAATGGCAGTGAGGATCATCCGTGAAGATTTTACGTTTGATTTTCCACACTTAAATTTTTTTTTAAAATGATATTATATTTATTTAAGAGATGATTTAAATATTAAATCTTAATTTAAAAAAAAAAATCTCACCAATGTAATTATGGTGATTTTGAACCAAGTAATACCTAAAGTTTGAGAAGCCCATTTGCGCAAGAAGCTAGATGGGATCTACTTAGAGTTCAAAATCCATGCATATCCAACACAAGTGGGGTCCCTTGTTTGATGTGGGTCCCACTCCCCTGCCTTTAGTATCATCCATAGGAGAAAAATAAGAGGAATCCAAAGTCATAAAGAAATGTTGGCATTGGAAGTTTGTGTGGGCAACCCTACCTTGGTTTTCTCCTCCTTTTTTTTAATTATTATTTCTAGGGCTTTGAGGTGTTCACATCTGATGCCTTTCTCTCAGATGTCAGTGCGTTTTCTCTCTTCAAATAAAAAGGAAAACTAAAGTCATCACTTGTATTGTCATATAATAAAATGGAAAGACAACGTTGGATTCCAATAATTTATCCTCTCTCTCTTTATCCTTATGAGAATCAAATGACAACCTTGCCCCCTTACTCATTCATTTTAATTTTTGTAAAAAACTCAGCGATACAGTTAACATTTCTACTAACATATCTAAAAGGAATAGTCATATTCCTCTTTAATTGTCTAACCTCCTTCATAATGTTAATCAATCTTCACATAAACTTTTCATAACTAGTCACTCAAGCGATAACATTGAGATAATTACCTTCAATAATGAGATTGTCATTCTCAAATTTAGACCAGAGACTGATATATAATTTGAAGAAGAATATGATAATGATAATGAGAAAATAAATAATATACATCTACCATCCATTAAAAATTCTATATTTTAAACTTTTACTTTCTAGTAATACATAGTTAATATGGAACTAACTTTATTTGATAAAAAAATCCTATATTTATCTCTCACTTCCTACTTTATTTGTTAAAAGTTCAAACTCTTCAAGTGAGGGCGGCTTCTAACCAAGGGCATAACAGGCAATTTAAAGGGCAACAGAAGAAAAATCTTGTCATTCTTTTAAGCTTCCTTAATCATTGCTTTTGCTTTAAAAAATCAGGATTAGCAAAGAATCTTGGGTGTTTGGAGGGGCGCGACGTGCGCACCACAGCGCACCATGCCGTTTATCAATGTGGGTCCGCACAACTTCCAATCATAGGATGCCACGAAGCACACGTCCACGCCGAAAACATCGACCCGAGTCGCACGGCCAGCTGTTTTGTTTGGCGGTTTTGTACTGACGGCGTTAATGTAATCCCGTTCTTCGTTCGGATGACGTGGTAGGATCTCGCGTGGGCGTTACCAACGGCTGTGATTAGTTGGCATGTCTTTGAAATTTATGCTGAAGATTTTTCCTTGTTTAGGTCGGAAACAAGAGCTGGTCTTAAAAAATAAAAAACGCCGCAAGGATTACGAGGTGTGATTGTTGTCCACCAACACTTTATCTCATTATTTAAAATTTGTTTCTATTAAATCTTAATTAACAATGTATCACTAATTACTAATATTCTTCAATTATAAACATTTTTATTTCTATTTGCAATAATTATATTTATTGTGCTAAAAAATATTGTCATATTAATGCAATATATTATTACTATTCGATATGTGCAGATTGAAATGTTTATACATGTCTTATGAATTAATCAGGTAGAACGCTTAAATATTTCGATCATAAAAAAAATACAATATATTATTATATTATAGTTTTTTGCTTGTTCATACCTATACAAACCCATAAACTATTTAACACAACTTAAATATCTCATTTCTCAAAAATGATTATTTTGATTTTAAGTATCATTTTGATTTTGTCATTTTTCATTACTTTTTAAAATTATTTTCAATATTATATTTTTATGAGATTTTCTCAATAATACCATCGTAAAAACTTTAAACAATTATCCCCAATCATCAAACAAGGATAACTGGGATTACCTGCTATCACCCCTCTTTACCCCTAATCCAAACGGAGTCCAATGCTAAAACAATAAAAAACAGTAATTGTGAATATAAAATATAAATCTATCGGTCTTGTCATTCACAAACTAGTAATAAATTCAATCATGTGAAAAATGACTGCACACGAGCGTGTCCAGAGGTCTCTTTACTGTTTTGTGATTCGAAGAATAATGGGTAGGTCAAACCGTCAAAGTGTCAAAAGAATTAGAGTGGTCCTTGCTCATTATAGAAACTACTGCACTGACTATTCCCAGGTAGTTAATTTGTGTACCGGTACATTTTTTTTTTTTACCCAAAAGGAGCAAGGGCTGATATAAATTTAGGTGTTTTTCTGTATTATTCTTTTATTTTTTAATTCTTTAATGATAAAATCAAGAATAAAAATGAAAAGAACAATAAAATTACTTTTCAAAGTGGTTTTAAGTGCTTCTAAAGTATTTCAAAAGCAATTTTATACTTTTAGTTTGATTTTTAACTTAAAAATAGTCTTATATGATTGTTTTAACTTTAAGCAAGGTCTCTTCACTTGATGTCCCATGTGAGATTAGTGGAAAAAAAAAGAGGGGACATTTTTCTCTCCTTTAGACACATCTACCCTCCTATGAATTAGATTCTTATTTCTAAGCATCAAAATCTCGTTTTTAAATGATATCGGCCTATATTGAATATCGGCCTATAACATTCTCTCCTTTTTTTTTTTTGAAATGTCATAAAAACTGAAAAACCTGCATTGTTAAAAAAAATTAAAAAGAAAAATATAAGTCGATATCTGATATCGGTCGGGCCCACGTCCGAAATTATTTTTTATTTTTTGAAAAAAATGTGATTGTATGGCCAATAGCTCTAGTTCTATTGGGATTTGTCTTGTATAACTCAATTTTTGTTAAAAATTATGATATCTTTTAATTAAAAAATAATATTTTCAATCTAATCATTATAATTTATTTCAATTTTGGTTTTTACATTGCACAACAAAGACAAAAACTGTTGATAGTTTTACGTATTTTCCAATCATACATACATTTGTTCTTTAATTTATTTATCAAATTACACAAAAGCCCCAATCAGGTTGGTTATTTCTAACAATAGTCTAATCTGATGAAGTGAATGGACTCATTTTTTAACCCAATTCAAAATTAGATTCAAATTTGATCTTGGGTCATGGATACAAATGATTAAGTGTTGGATTTGTATAGAATGTTTTTAATACTAATTTTTCGATAAGCAATAAGCAAAATTTTTAATTTTTAATTAATTTAGATTTACTGTTTTATATAACTAATCTTGGGACAAATTTAAAATAAATGCAGGTAGAAATTTGGACATGTGGAGTCTGTCTCTTAAAATATAAATTATTTATTAATATATAAACTCAAGAATATATATTTTTATAATTTTTTCTGAAACTGTTGAGCCTGGTTGGATCAAATGACAGGTACTTGATTAAAAAATATATAAAGTTTATCACAACCTTCTTAATTGATCCATTTAAAGGTAGGCCCAACAGTTTCACAAAATATAATATTTAGAAATGAATTAATAATTTATATTTTTTAAAAATAAACATTATATATTCCAAATGACACCACCTCAAGACATTCTTACTATTTGAATGACAATATAGGATCATTCTTCTTAAATTTTAAAGTCATAAAAATAAAAGCTATAACTTTAATATAAATAAAATTTTAATTTATGTAATTTCATATCCATGTGCTCCTTTTGCTTTCCTTCCTTCTCCTCGCAAACTAATATTCTCTTGAAAAATATAATTTAAAATTTAAAAGATAGGTATAATGGAATAGAATAAGGAAAATGATTCGTGCACCCCCCTCAGTTTTACCCAACGACGTGCACTTTTTATGAGTGAAATGTCAGTTTTGCCCTCAAATGGGAGTACTTTATTAAAAAAATGAAAAAAAAATTGAAGGCAAAACTGACATTTCATTCATGAAAAGTGCACCTTCTGTAAAAATGGAGGTTGCACATGTCATTTTCCTAGAATAAATGATAAAAAAAAAAATCCTGAAACTTGTTGGAAAATAAATCAAGCCAACCTCTGAATTGGAGTTAAGTTTCATAGAAATGAATACAGAGACGGAGATAGGGTGTCCCATCATTGCTCCATCAATTTGACTAAGAACTTGAAATGATATGCATTCACTAGACTATACATTTTCTATTCAGGAGTGATAATATTTTTTTAATTTACCTATGAGTGTGGGAAAGAATATCTGCATAGAACCTACACAGGTAGACTCGTACCTTCAATGCACATCAAAATTAGTCCATTGAGGTTTAAACCTTTGACCTCTCACCTCCTTAGATATCTCGAGACAGGAGATAACTAGCTGAAGTGATAATTTATTATGTTTTACTGATCCAACTTGTCTACCTATAAATATTGAATTTATTTATATTCATGTAAAAATTAATTTATTAATAGTATAAATATTATAGTAATCAACATATTAATTGAAGATTTTGAAATTTAGCTGGTATTTATTATTTTTTAGAAAATTAATATTTCAAGGAATATTTGAAATTCATAATGAAAGACAATTGGTGCTGTGGATTTAGTGATTCTTCACATCAGATGCATGAATTTCATTCTTGACCTTCTTTTCGTGGCATGGAAGGGTCAAAATACCAATCGGGTTTGAACTGAGGTGCTTTTAGAGTAACAGGTATCATCAGTTAAAGTTTTACTGTGAGTATTTACACGTAAATTTAAATAAAAATTAATCGGTGAGTTTTCTCATGTTACACACTGACAAATTTTTTCACACTGCCATTTTTCACCTATTCGAAGTATCTCGAAATGAATTTAATGATTAGATGTTATTGTTGAAATCATTTATTTTATTAATTTTAAATTAATATTTATATTTAAATATTTGTCTTATTTTCTTCATATAAATTAATTGTTTATTTGATATTAATGACCAAAAAGAGTGTAATTTTGGCAAGTTAATTAGTTAATAGTTAAATTTTAGTATGTTTATATTTATTTTGAGTCATTATTTTTCAATTTAACTTCGACCGATTCAGATCACACTAATTTGGGTCATGGGTCAACCCAAATAGTTAAGTAGATAATTTAGTCTATATATATTGTATTAATATGTTTTAAGAGTAGAGACAACTTTAAAATAAGACTTTATCACTAAAAATAATTATTATAGAGAGTTAATTATAAGAAATATCATATAATAATATATAATGAAGACTATATACATATCTATATATAATTTAGGTAATTCGAATGAGTCAGATTATATTTTATTTATTTTATTTTAAAAATATTTTTATCACCATTACTATTATGGTATTATGATTGTAATGGGATTTTTAATTTTTTATGATTTTAAAACCTTTTAAAAATCACAATTTATCATGTAATTCTGACGTTATGCCACCTTCACAAACTTAAACAATTACAAAATATACTTTTGCACTTTTCATATTTTACTTCAATTACAAAACTCCTTCTCAAGGTATTAAATGGCCCAAATACAATTTATTAGTGAAAGAGTTGCAATAAGAATAAACCCTAGTGAGATGTATTTTTAAAACATTCTATAAAAAGATTGACTGGCATAGGATAAGAGATGAGTAATATTTTGCATCCATTCAATTATTTTAATTATATTATTTTATATAATTTAATAATTCTATTATAATTTATTCACATGTCTAATTTTTTTTCAGTGTAACCCATCCTTTAATATTATGGGTTAAACTTGGGTCGGGTTTTAACCGACCCACTTGACCCGACCTGAGAAATCAATGGGTTTGGATTATATTTTTTATATCTCAGGTCGGGTCTGGTTGAAAAAAATAAACCCGCACAAAATTCGAGTCGGATCGGGTTGAGAAATTTAAAAGTAACTCGACTTGACCCGAGTGTATTAAGTTATAAAACAGCCTCACGTTGAGTAATTCGGGTCGGATTCAATAATTTTTGACATCAATTGATTTTGATTTATTGAAATTTGACCCGATCCAATTCTAGTTTTATCCCTATTTAATATGATCTAGAGCGCATATCTGACCTTCCCTCAAATTATTTATATTTGAATAATAAAATCAGATGTTCAGCATCAGAAGAAATTAATTCTCTAGTTTTTTTTTTTTATTGTATTATTTATTTATTTATTGCTTTTAGCCAAGTCACGATTAACATGCACGTTCATGAATCATGAAGTATGAAAAGTAGAAAATCATAAATCATGGCTGAGAGAAGAGGGAAGTGGAAGCGACCGTTACAATTGAAAATGGTAACGGTCACAAAGTCACAAATACTGAACTCCATCGCATATTGGAATCCTATATTCATTCCACTGTCATCACATAATCTAAAAGTTCATTAAATTTAATATAAAATAATCTAAAACTGACTAAGAATAAAGATTTTATTGTTTAATTATTTAAAGCAATTTTGTAAAAAGCATAAGATGGAGCATTTGGCAACTGATAAAGCGATGGTCAGTATTATAAATAATTGATGAAAAAAATGAAAAACAGATAAAAAATAGATAAAGATGATGATTACAAATAAGATGATAGCTGTCAATTATTTAATATATTTTCATCTTAATCATCAATTAGTTACAAATCTTTATATATAGACATTTATTATCAATTTATCATTTCTGATTATATATTTAAGGTAATTTAAATATTTTCGCTCTATATTAAATGTGAAACTAATTTTAAAAATACGCAAATGACAAGCAAACTTATCTATTAGATTGTAAAAGTTCATGTCAACGTAATGTAGGGCTACAATATCAACCACTTAAAAGTAAATGTATTGGGCTCAAGCTAGATTTAAAATGTTGGGTAATGCTCTTATTTGAAAGTCTCAATTTTTTTTTTTTAAATCCATATTTCATCTCTTTTTAGATTTTTTTTTAATGAAAATAAATTTGAGTAGAAGGCATGTAAGAGTGTTAGGGAATTGAGATGTGATATCGTGTTTAAGATAATGAGGACAGTTTTTTTTTTCTTAATATTTTTTAAGAATTTTGTAAAATTAGGGTTTGTTTAGAAATATTATAATCAATAATAAAAGAAAAGACTTGCATGCACTTAAATCTAAGTATTTGAGGTTTGTAGAGATTAACATAAGTGTAGATATTTTGTTAATTGTTGTATATTATTAGAATATTTGATCTATGATAATCTTTATTTTGAATATTTCATGAAAAACATTTTAATTTTAAATAATTATGAAGTTTAATTTGAATATCCATTCATTCAATTCATCAATTAGTATCTCTACCTTCAAGTTACGTTATACTTCAAAAGTATTTGATATAAATTAATTTAAAAATTTAACAATTAAAAGAAAGATCAATTGGAATAATGACAATTTTTTTGACATTTTGAATGATTTCTTAATTTTCATTTAAAATTACAGCAGTTCCAATTGCTGTACTCCCAAGTGAACTAAGAAGTCTTAGTAGGCACAGAAGAAAAGCCAAGGCTGGAACAGCAGAAAAAGCCAAGGCCCAGTAATGACATTTTGGACCATCCGATGCCAAGTTTCCAACGCAGAGGCTCAACCGTTGGAAACAACTGTGGGGTCCACCAAGTAGAAAGGGCCCCACATTCGTGCAGGCCGGCGAGGGCAACGAAGATGCCGACGTTGGAGACGGCGGGGCCCACCGGAGGAGGAGTTGGAGAGAGCTGGCCATCTGACCTGTGACAGTCTGGGCTTTCTTCTCTCTCTTTTCTTCTCTTTATTTCCTCAATCGAATATTTATTACCATAACGCATCAGTTTTCTCTCTACTGTCTCTCCGCTCTCCATTTATACCCTCTCTCTCGTCCACTCATCATTCTTACAGACTCTTCTTCTTCCCTGTCTCCTTCCCTGTTTCGACTCTCAAAACAGCAAAGAAGTATCTGAATCTTCTCTTTCAGTTCCCATCTCTCTTCTCTCTCGAATCTAATCTCAAGGCGGCAAGAAAACCCTGTTTATTCAGCCCCTCTGCTTCTCTTTATCGTCTCTAATCTCAAAGCGGCAAAGGAATTTCTTTCTCTTTTCGATTACCGAAACAGGGGAAAATTCCTTTTCTTTAGATCCTCCAGGGAGGGCGCTTTTAACTCTCAAAGCTGCGCAAGACCCAATTCTTCAAGTCTTTGTTCTCCTCTCTCTCTCTCTATACAGAGATAAAATTGGTTTTTAGCCTTATTCAGTCCCTCAAAAACCTCGATTGTTTCCCTTGTTTTAAGACCCTCAATTCAATTCTCGCTTCCTATTGAAAATTTCAATAAAAAAAAACACCTTTTGATCTATTTGTTTATTCAAAAACGTTTCTCGTCATCTTCTTCTTCTTCTCCGTTTCGCAGACTCTTTAAGGCGTAGAAGAACTCATTTTTCCTATTTCAATGGCGGAGGAAACTCAGAAAGTGGCCCCACCGGCAGCAGCAGAGGAAGTCGTTGCTGCCGACCCACCAGCGGAGAAGGTGACCGACAAGGAATCGGCTCCGGTGAGGAGAAAGAAGCGAAACCAACCGCCGAAACGGAACCTGCCGTTACAGAGCCTGTTCCAGAGCCCGAGAAAAAAGCCGCTACGGAGGAAGAAACAGTTCAACAATCCGTTTCTTTCAAGGAGGAGAGCAACAGAGTTGGGGATCTTCCTGACCCAGAAAAGAAAGCTCTCGAAGAGCTCAAGCAACTTATCCAGCAAGCTCTCAAGAACAACGAATTCACAGCTCCGCCCCCTCCGCCACCCACCAAGGAAGAAGAAAAACAGGAAAAAGTAGAGAAGTCTGCTGTTCCGCCGTCTGAGGAGAAGCCGGAAGAGAAGCCAGCTGCTGAAGAGCCCAAAGCGGAGTCCTCAGTCATTGAAGAAGCACCCAAAACAGAAGCAGAGGTAGCTGAAGACAAGTCCCCGGTAAAACCGGAGCCAGAGCCGGAGCCGGTAGGTTGCGGAGGTGGTAACAGAGACTGTCGTCGTTGCCACAGTTGTTGATGACGATGGGGCAAAGACTGTAGAGGCTATTGAGGAGACTGTTGTTGCAGTCTCCCCTCCGCCTCCACCACCGAAGCTGAGCCACCCACCAAGGATAAGGAAGAGACAGAGCCGGCGGCCGAGCAGGCTGCCGAGCAGCCGCCACCCCCGCCACCAGAGGAGGTGTTCATTTGGGGCATTCAACTACTCGGTGATGACGAGAAGAGTGACGTGCTGCTGTTGAAATTCCTCAGGGCGAGGGATTTTAAGGCAAAAGATGCATTCTTGATGATCAAGAACACCGTCCTGTGGAGGAAGGAGTTCGGAATTGAGGGCTTTTGGAGGAGGATCTTGGGAATGATCTGGACAAGGTTTTTCATGCACGGATTTGATAAGGAGAGCCACCCTGTTTGCTACAATGTTTATGGTGAATTTGAAAACAAGGAGCTGTATCAGAAGACATTTTCGGATGAGGAGAAGAGACAGAAGTTCCTTCGGTGGCGGATTCAGTTCCTGGAGAAGGGTGTCCGGCAGCTTGATTTCAGTCCGGACGGCATCTCTTCGATTGTGCAGGTCAATGATCTGAAAAATTCACCAGGCCCTGAAAGCGAGCTCTTCGCAAGACTCTGAATCAGGCCCTTGCCCTGCTCCAGGACAATTACCCAGAAGTGGTCGCCAAACAAGTCAGTTTCTGATCAATATCAAATTCTTTTCTTTTATTCTTAATAAATTTCGCTTACCTCGACACTGAATTTTCACTGATTTTAATTGTAATAGCTCTTGTCAATTGCAATCAATCGTACACCTGTTCATTTTCTAATTGTCTTGTGCATCAGTTTTTGCTTCTCTTCTTACTGAATTTTGCTGATTCTAATTTTATTTAGGTAGTCAATTGTGGTTGATGATATGAGCTTCAGTCTTCGGTTTTCTTTTATATAATATCATATTTACTTTTCTTCATCATGAATATATGCTGGTTTTGATTGTATATAGGTCGTGAATGGCAGCCTATCATACCCAGTTCATTTACTTTCTTTGTGCTCCATTTCGCTTCGCTTCAACTGAAGTTTGTTGTTTTTAATTTATTCAGATGATGTCGCTCACAATCAATACTGAGCTTATATCTTTTATTCGTGTTTTTTTTTTTTTTAAATTTCCTTTGCCTTTCTTTGAACCTGAATTCTGTTGAATTTTATTGTATTTACTTGTTTGGATTGCAATCATCTCTCGGAGCTCATTTCCTTCATTTGTGCATCGTCTTTTGGTTTTCTCCATCTTGAGCATTGTTCATTTCAATCATATTCAGTTGTCATCGTGATGGATTGATCACTTTCCAGTTCATTTATTTTATTAATTGTGCATCATTTTTACGTTCTCTTGATTCAGAGGTTTATCTTTTTAGGTGTACTCAGTTTTATCAGTCGCAGTCATTTGATCAATAATCAGTTCATTCTTTATTTGTGCACTGCTTTTGCCATTCATGATCCTGAATTTTGTTGATTTTAATTGTGTTTATCTGCTGCTAGAGCAATCGAATATACCCAGTTGATTCTTTTGAGGTGTATGTATCAACTTTATTTGCTTGATCCTGACTTTTTTTTTTTTTGAATTATGTTGGATTGAGCAGATATTTATCAATGTTCCATGGTGGTATATGGCTTTCATTCGGATGATCAGCCCCTTCCTCACTCAGAGGACGAAGAGCAAGTTTGTTTTTGCTGGGCCATCCAAATCAACAAGAGACCCTTTTCAAGTTAGTGTGATATTCCGATATTATACATGCTAGTCCATTGGGTTGATCTCCTTCTCTGATGATATAATATTAATATCTTATTTGGGTTTGTCTGTTTAGATATATAACTCCTGAGCAAGTCCCAGTTCAGTACGGTGGCCTAAGCATAGAGAAAAGATCCCGATTTCAGCACTGCCGATGCTGTTACTGAGGTTACAATCAAGCCGGCATCCAAGCACACTGTAGAGTTGCCAGCTTCTGAGGTGTGCTTCTTCAACTCTTCAAAATACTCCTTTTGGATTGATTGCATTGCTGCAATGAACTTGTTAGGCCTGCTGTAATAAATTAATGAACTGCTAATCATAGAAAGCTTTATTACTTCTTGGCATGATACACACACTTCTAATGGATACTAGTGTTCATCAAATATCTGTTTTGATGATTCAGTTTTATGCATACCATGTCTAATAACCTACCTCAGGAAACGAGATTCCTGAATTCGGTTCCCACTTATGGCCACTCCCCATAGGGTTACCCGGCGGCGTGTGGATAGGGAACCTTGCACATGTCCTGAGGATTAGTCGAGTACTCTTTAAGAGGCTTGGACACCTTGGTCATCAAAAGAAAAAAATTACCATGCCTAATCATCTGTGAGAAATAACTTGTCTATCTCATTTCAAGGAAGAAATGATGTCTAATCATAAAGAGAAGATTCTAACCACACCTTACGTCTCTTTCTCTTCCAGTTGAGGCAGGTAGGGAGCTAGAGGATTTATGGGATAAATCATGTGGCATTTATGGACCCAAGTGACCGATTTCAATGCTTTAGACGAAGTTGTTTTGGAACTTATAGATTTTGATAATCAAGTTATTGCACAAAAAACTACCATCTAGGCTGTCTTAGACTTAGTTAGGTTCTAATAAGGCTTAATTTTCCTTTGTCAATTAATAGCTGTTGATATCAGGGTTTAAAAATCGTTCAGACAACATGTAAGCTGATACAATTTCTCCCTTCATTTTTTTTTTTTTGAAAAAATACATAAAAAGTTGAGAAAAATAGGGAAAAATGAAAAATCTAGTGTGAGCATATTTTTATTTAAAAATAGTGGTAATTTTTATGGAGCATTAGACCTTGGGAGTCGAAATTTTGATACAAATAAAGTATGATTCAAAAATGTCCTATTTCACACATGAAGAACATATTTCTAAATATTTTTAAAATAACATCCAATATAAGATTCAACATGAAAAATGGTTGAGATGGTTTTTATTTTTTTTAATTAAAAATATGCATCGGCTGATACACCGGCTGTACGGCCAACGTGAAGCCCTTAAGGCCCGATATGAAATGTTTATTGCTTTTATTAGTTTTGGGGATGATAGACAGGTCTTACAACAGATACCTGTATCCATTGAATATCAGATCTGTTGTTTCAGTTTTTATCATGTCTAGCCGCAATATATATTTGAATGATAAACAAAAAATCATATCTCATCACATCTGTTTGTATGTTATTGTCTTTGCTTCCCATTCCCAAAGATTGATTCATTATCATGATAAATTATGTCGGATATGAGGACACGATTGATTTGATTAAGTAAAGACTTTCTTGTTGGTTATTTTTCTATTTTGTGCTGTTGGTGAGGCTCTTGCACTTCTGTTTGATGCTTTTCGTTGTTACGTTGTGATTGTACCTTGGCTTGATATTTGGTCATTCTTAGCTTTCGATTTATTGATTTGAGACACTTTCCACAGGCATGTATTGTTGTTTGGGAGCTTCGGGTCCTCGGATGGGATGTGAGTTATTGTGCTGAGTTTGTTCCCAGTGCGGAAGATGGGTACACAGTGATCGTACAGAAGACGAGGAAGATGACCCCCACAGACGAGCCCGGTGAAGAACAGCTCAAGGTTGGTGAACCCGGCAAAGTCGTGCTTACAATTGATAACACCTCCTCCAAGAAGAAGAAACTACTCTACAGATCCAAAACCAAGAGTCCTACTGATTCCATATAGAGTTGCAGACTCCCAACGGATAGTAGAAGCTCTTCCTGTGTTACCTCCTCCATTCCCATGTGATATGAATGAGAATTGCTCTGCTGGGAAGAAGACAGGTTTGAGTGGTTCTTTTTATTTAGAAAAAAAGGGTTCATTATGTATTCTTTTCCCTTCTCTTTGGACTATTTCCTTTGTTTCTTTTTTCTGGGTATTGCATTTTATTTCTTCAAAGTGAGTTGGTGTTGGTTTGTGAGAAATTTGTTGGTTGGTTGATATGGATATGGAACTATGGGATAGAAAAGGAATAGAGCTATTCTACTTCCCTGTAAATTTTCTGTGTACATTGAATCGTCTCTATGATATTCTCTTGTTATATGTATGAAATTTTTCTCTTTCTTCACATCTCATGCCTTGCTTTATCAAATACAATATGGTTTACTGATCAATTGGTGGCAAGGGAATCTCAATATCATTATAACTTCCCACCTTTTGATGCTTTTCTGCATGTGTATGTTGTCATTGTCGGAATTGAGTAGGTCTTTCTTCAATTACATCATTCAGCCCCCTCCCTCTTCAACCATGTAAAGGGTAAAGTGGGTTTTGGCCGTTCATTACATTCTCCTCTTATTGCGTATTTTATTTCAAAACAGGACAGTGAAAATGGTTCTTGATTTGCTTTTTAAAGTGTACTCTTGAGTCATAAAACAACTGCAAAAATTATACCTTGGAGCAAGGCATTTGCAAAGTCTAGTCTAATACAAGAAAATGGAGTTTAAAGTGTCGTAAAACCTATTTCTCACACTCGATCATGTTTTAGGCAAATTGGGCTTAATAGATATTTTCGCGCCTGAGGGGGGAGTGATCTGAAATACAATTCGGGAAAGTTGACCTTGTGGAACCCAGTTTCAGAAGGTTGACCAAGTTTATGTCATTTGTTGAAATTAGATATGTAATTGATTATTCAATTTATTCTTTTCCTTTTAGCCGCCGTAAATACTATATATAATATATTTATACCTCTTGTTCTCTCCTTCAGATACGAGGAATACAATACGAGAAAAACTTTTCTCTACATTATTTTCTTTCTATTTTCCCCCAAACTTCTCTGGACATTATTTTTCTCTATTTTCCCTTTTTTTAACTTCTTTTTCCCCGATATTTTCTACTTAAAGCCCTCCCTTTTGTACATATGTGAATTGTGATAACAATGGTTAGTCTACAAACTACATAGAGTACAAGAAGTGTACAGAACTCAGCCAGCAATCTTGCCTGATTCTTGTTTATCATGAAGGGTGGGCTAATGTAAGTTGGTGGGTTGCTTTCTTTCACCATGACCTAGGCAACTTGGCTTTTATTTTAAAAAAAATGTTGCTCTGCTATCATAGGAAAAGACTGGTGAAATAAATATATTCAAAGTTGAATGAGCAATGACAGGAACTCTTGACCCAAATTCAATCTTTATATATTCTCCAAGTCATTGAACCTTCTTCTGCTGTGAAATTGACTTGAATAACAGTGAATGGTAGAGATTCTGAGTTAATATTTACCATGCATGTGGAAAGCCCCTGCTCCACCACTCCACACTCGTCAACACTTAAATCATTTTGTGGAATGGAACCATTATTATGTGGTGTCAAACTGAAATAGACATGTCCCTACTCTCCATTTCGAAATTGCAGGACCCAATGGAATTGATAACATCTTGATTTCTGGAGGGGTGTCATTGAGTGAGAACGGCTTGAGTTCGAATTCCACTCCATCCTAAAGAGCTACTATTCGTAGTGAGATTTGCACACGCTTCAACGATTAGTCAAGTGTTCTAAAAGGTCTGGACACCTTGACTGTAGAAAAAATAAAAAATAAACATCAGACTTTGTGTATATCATATCATTCTTCATTCTCTCTGTACACACATGAGGAAATAGGAAAATATAAATCCAAACATCAACATGACTTGGTTATAAAAATAATTCAAAGAAAAAAATTTGGAATTGATAAATTACTTTCACACTTAGAGGAACTTACTTCTAAACTTTTTTAAAGTTTGAAATAAATTATTTCTTATTTAAGAAAATATAAGAGAGCATTAGAAAAAAATTGTATGTCGAAAGTGGCTTTTATTTTCATGTTATTGTTTCCTAGAACTCCTCAAACTATCTAAATTCATTCAAAATTTCAAACTATTCATTATTTGAATTTTTCCTCTCTCTCTCTCTCTAAGTCACAAATGCAGACTGCAACATGTGACTTGTAAAGCAGATAAGGAATAAAATCCACCCACCGTTTATATTTGAGTTGCTCTCAAAGAGATGAGGACCTTTGTTTTATACAATTAAATTAATTTAATTGATAAGGACTGAAACCTGACTACTTGAGATTGAGAAGCGTATGAACAACGGAATTGCCCCATCTTTCTCTCCCTCTAAAACTCTCTCCACATAAGAATTGATCGGAACCATTGAATGCCTCATTTGAGGCACTCTATTGATCTTGATCAAACTTCTCCCTTTCTTCTAATGGGCCCATGTTCATGTGGGGCCCACTTGGTGTCCAAAACTTCATAGTTGACACTGTTATTGGAGACTTAATGATGATGGGTTTTCCTGGACGTATGTTATGTCACTTGTGAGCAATAGTCGTCTCTGGGTTCTTCTGTGGGCCCATGGGATGGGATTTGAAAGCATGAAAATAAGTAGGTTTGAAATTTTATTTTGAAGATCCGCTTTTCATGGTAAAGATTAGATTCATTGAATTTAAAAAGCCGTGATTTTTAAGGATCTAAAGATCCCTGATCAAAATAAAATTAATTTTAAATGAAGTTTTAGTTTACCGGTGAGATCAACTCAAAATTGAAAATTGATTTAAATTTAGAGAGACAGACAGAGGGACTCGGAAGTTGGGTTATACGGATATTCTTTTTTTTTTTTTTCTCATATAGTAAAAATATCAATCGCTCAGTGAATATAGATAGGATTTTGCCGAGCTACGTACATCTCTGAGTTATTATGCATTTGATATTATTATCGTGCTCTGATTATTTATTTCTGTATATATTATTTTAACCGCAGGGAGAGAGAGAAGAGGAGGGAGAGATGAGTAAGAGATAAAAAAATATATCGAGAGTTTGAATAATACTTCAGAGATTTTTTGTGTGAAGTAGACTTCTTTTTTCTCTTTATGTCATTGATGACCAAAGTTCGAAAATAGAAGTTATCCATCACTGAATAATTCATTTACAAAGATGTTACAGCTAAAAGAATGTCACAATTGAGTATATTTTCTTTCTCATCATTTCTTCTTATACTTCTTCATTCTACGTTTCATTTATTATCTTTGACCGTTTATTTAATTTTGAAATTTTCTAGAAAGATCTCTATTTTAAGATTTAATTGAAAAAAAAAACTTAAACTTTCTTTGAAAATTTTATATGTTTGCATCAAATAATTTACAAATTGAGACTGTTTTTTATCGTTTATTTTTAATTTTAATACTCTCTATATCAAATTAGTTGTCCTATATAGATTTTGGAATTGTCCCAAAATAATTGTTTCATTTATATTGAAGTATAAAGTGTGTAAAAAGCATCATTGAACTTTCCTCATTCTATCCTTCTTATTTCTAATACAAATCATAAAAACTTTAATTTTTCAAAAATTAAAAAAAAAAATCTAGTACTTTAGTTTATTAATGATATTTTCTTTCAGATTTTTAGATATATATCGTAAGATTCACTTGGAAGCGAGTACTAGGGTAATTAAAAATATTTGTTATAGATTACCAACATCTAAAAAACTCCCTTCGTCCCATTTTAATTGTCTCATTTGAAATATTTGTATTTTTTAAAGAACTCTCTATATAAGACTAGCACTCCATGTGATCGCATCCATTTTTGCCAAAGATTCTCCAATATAGAATTTTTGGGTCCCACTTGAGGGAAAAAAAACCCCTCTTAAATGAGAGGTGAACCTATAATATTAAATGGGCTAATCCAGACTAGGCCCACTATATTAATATCTTGTATCATTCAAGGGCAGCACCAATTATACCTGCCACTAATTTCCAACCAATAAAAGGACTGGTTCGACCAAGCAGGTCCACAATATTTTAGAGAGGAGATTCACTAAATGTTTTTAAGTTCATGTGCTATCACATCATGCTAAAAGGTGACTTAACATGAAATATAGGTAGATAGAAAAGTATATAGATTTATAAGGATTTTAATGTAAATTTAGTTAATATGATATTATTTTTTATTTTTAAACATCAACATTAAATGAACATTCATAAATATTTTTTATAAAAATATTCAATTTAACAATAAAAATGGGTATGATACATCCACATGGGTGTAACTCAACTGGTTTCCCGCCTTACGAAGCTGGAGATTGCGGGTTCGAGCCTCCATAACCTAATCTTGGTATGCCCAAGGGGTGGGTAGTGGGTTCACTTGTGGGGGTTTTACGTTGGGTATCCCAATTTTCCACATGTTGACTTTGACTTCATTTGATTTTAGAAGAGAAAATGATCTTTAAAGCTAAAAGATTATTCTCAAAATCTTTTTTTTTTTATTTTCAATTTCTTTCTTTTTACCAAGATTAGAGTGTGAATCTCTTATATTAGTGGTGTGACTAAGCCAAAAATGCATGAGTAAGAAGTTACCATGTGTTTTACTAATGTTTAAAATATTTTAAGACTCTCATCTTGAAGAGCTATCCAGACAACTGGGTCATATAATTAATCTGAAGGGATTGGAGTGATCACCACAGATCTGTCTTAGAAGTGAGAGTCTTGAGTTCGATTCGTATCCCATTCGAAAGGATTTGTAGAGTTATTCTGTACGTGAGGGTAAAGGTACTTGCACATACCTTAAGAATTCGTTAGGTATTTTAAAACTCCTGAACACCTTTGTAAAAAAAAAACTAAACCTATATAACTTATTTTATTTTTATTAAACAATGGCCTGCGTAAAAAAAAATGAATTTCTTTTTTTCAATTATTAATGATTGCAATCTTCCAATGTGAAAAGAAAGAATAAGCAAGTAGTTTAGGATGTTAATAGTCAAAGCTACAATATCATGGAAGGCACCCTAAACAGAATTTTAAGTATAAGGAAATATTAACTTAAATTTTTTTTATTAGTGAATTAAGGACCATATAATATAATTCATAACAAGTATTAATGATTTTAATTCTATTCACACCTAGAAGAAGAGAGGACTAAGGTGATGCAGATTTTGTTTTTATCCATAGCCTGTTCTAGCCACGTGGGGAGTGTCAAAAACATGCCGAGACTTGTGTCTCTCACATTGAAATATTGAATATGTTTGCTTGCTTTTCTATGTAATTCATTGCCTTCCTTTTCTAATATTTTCTTGTGAATGTTGGTGGGTAGAGTTGGTCAGACAAATGGCATGTGCCCCAGACACTATTTGCACATGACATCATACTTACATTTGTGATTATCTTTCCTTGCCTTTATATATATATATATTCCTAGCTGGCTGCCCCATCTCACCTTATATTAAAATATTAATATCTAATATATATACATATTTTTAAATTATTCTTCTATAATATTATATTATATAAATAATATTATGATAAACCCTATACAGAATGAAAAATTAAACAACAAAATATTTTGCTTCTTCCCTCCTCTTTGTTATCTCATGACTTTAGATACGATCAATATTTTAAAAATTGACTCATGAATTAAATTGTCTCAGTGAAAGATTGGGTTAAATAATGTTCAATTAGGTTCAACCGTAGTTAAACTCGGTCAAATCTATGTCATCAATATGACATTATAAATAATGTTAAATTTTTAAATAAGGTTTGATTGATGAGTAGAAACAAAAATTTAAGAAAAAGAAAAAACAGATGTTGAATTTTTTGAAAAATTATTATTTTTTATTTTATAGTTTTGAAACATTTTTTATGGGTCACGGTTCAAGGTCATTTGAAGAAAGTAGTCAAACCCACGTCTGAACACTTTTTTACAGTTTTTTGTACCGAACGGTCTTTTGAGAAAGCCGGTTACAGTTCAATTGCAGGCTGGTCCGATTTTCAAAACATTGGCTATAACAAGCTTAAACACACTTCAATTAATTTGAGATTTCTCGGATTAAACAAGAGGTCTCAAATTTGACTCCTAAGAAATTGATTCTAATACATAAGGTTTGAAGATGGTTTCATTATGTAGAAATAAATTCCATTTCAATGTGAAGTGGAGATACCACGCTGTAATAATAAAAAGAAGGTGAGAGATTTCTTGATGTCTCCTTTTGACAGTCAAAATTCACCTCATTTGAAGCAGTATATTTTGAAGTGTTCAAAGTATTTTTCTCTAGAAGGGGTGATCAATTGATCACCACCTTTTTATACCTTACCTATTGAATGATTAATTTACCAACCTGCTTAGGAATTTTTTTTTAAGAGATACATAAGATCAAGTATGGTCACAGTCTCACAGTCTATCAGATATTTCAATTTCATGCTGTGGCACTTACATAGTAAGATTTTACCATTGTATTAAAAATCGGATGGAAATCTAACCTATTATTTCTAACATATTTGTCTGTTAAATTTAGGTTTGAAATGAAATGGTAAAACCAGTTTAGATTTATTCTGAATTGACAGTAGGTTTTCACTAGTTTAATCAAGTTCCATCTTCCTTAAGAATTCCTTCTTAATTCTTCTCTTTCAATTTGGTCTTGTTATTTAGTTGAACTGGTCTTGACCAATAACCTAATCTCCTCCAAATAGTTTAGACATGATCAAAATGGTCTGATCACCAGTTCATTTTTTTTTTTTAAATATTGATCTGATAGAATACCTTTTTATTGGTTGAATTAGAATAACAATTAGGTATAGAATAAAGTATTAACTCAGATGATCTTCTAGAGGATTTTGGACCATCAAATGAATGATCTGGATTCAGAATTTTCTCTTCAGTAATTATTATTATTTTTATGTGGGTAGAAATTTGGCTTGTTTTTTTTCCCCATCTGCCCAATTCCAAGAACATCAACATCTTTGAAAATGAGATTATTCTAAAGTAATTGTACTTGAAGAATATAAGTAAATATTAATTAAGAGATAAACCAAAGAAGATAATGATTGACAAATCTCATCAACTCAAAGAGATCCCTTACATTTCTTGGCAGCATTAGATTGCTTCTGAATCACACAACATGCAAGGAAACTTCTCACCCACAAATGTATTTTTTTCCATATTATAATGTTGTAAAATACAGATAATACAGAATCCATGAAAGTGAAGTTTGTATTATCTTTGAAAGGAACCAAATTGATTGAAAGAAAAAAATCCTATATTTTGAATTACCAAAATAACCAGTCGAGTACCACCACCACAGGCTAAATTCAAAGAATCCCAGCTCATCATGTTACAGTAAAACTAATATATCGAGCCATCCTCATTTTTTTAACCGAGGTGTCTAAGCATCATCTGACTAATTCTTGGGACATGTGTAAATCTCTTAATCCACATACATAGATAAGACCCACTTTCACTTAATTTGACGGCTCACTAAAAAATTTCAACATAAATATCTCATAAAAATCACGCAATCTAATCTTAAAAACTATGTTTTTCTAAACTCAAAGAGTTCAGATGACTTTAAATTATTTTTGAATATCTGATATTCTTAGACACTTTTCTATTTTTCTTTTTAGAAGTTATAGAGTAGCTAATATTTCCACTTTGGATAAGACTCATTTTAGTCCAATTTACATTATAGATATGCATATATGTACAAACTATAATTAAAAATATGTATAAATTTAAATAAAATCTCATTTTGGTATATGCTTTTGTGGTTTATATTCTTTTAATGTATATGAATTACAGAGTATATAATTCAATTTTTATATGCCATTCAATTCAATAGATCTCTATTGACTCTATTTTCATGAAAGTACATGTGAAGATTGTGTCTGTACAAGTAATCTATGAACTGTAAGCAAATTGTACAAGTCAAAATCTCTACCTTTTATTTTCAAAATACTAACATGATATATGTTTGACTTTAAAAGCCCAAAATTTAATATTGGTCAATAGAGTAGTGACGGGTAGAGGTGGCAATTTCTTACCCGACTTACCCACCCAACCCAACCCCAAAAAACTAGGTTTGAGTCATGCATTTCTTAAAAAAAAATTAAATTGACCCATCCCAAATTAAATTAGACTTAATATTTAAATATTTATTTATTTTTTACATATTAATTTTAGCCCATGTATCCTACCAAGTTAAAAGATCTTATTGTCTTGCAACAACTTTCCATATCCCAATATGCTCACATGAAAAGAAATACTTTTATCTTTCATTTTCTATAAAAATATTTTTTCTAACTTTTTAGAATTTTTATATAAATTCAGGTCAGATCAAGTAAGGTTAAGTTGAATAAAATAAAATTTAGGTCAACGATGGTTTCAGTGGTTAAAAAAATTTGGATAGAAACTCTATTACTACCTATATTAACCCTATCTGAACCCGACCCGATCCAAACCATCACCACCTCTTGTGATACGAAAAATAGTGTTTTTGATAAATAAAAAAAGGGGACATTTGTACTTTTTTACCACTTTTTTAATGACAAATGGACAAAAGAACAAGTTGGGTGTATAAAAAATATCAGTATTTTCATCATTTGTTCATTTAAAATTAAAAAACCTCATATTGTACTTGATAATTTTAGAGACCAGAGAGCAAAAGAAATTGACTTGTTTGGTGCACTTTCTTGTCTAGGGCAGAACAAGCAGATGCTCCTCTCATGTGGTCTGAAATGGTAGTCCATCTTAGAGACAGAAGGATAAACAGCTTTTGTACTCAATTTTCATGGCATAGGTAGGATTTTTGTGGGGCATAGGATTCCTAGCAGATGCCCTCATGCAATAACAAGTCACTTTCTTTGGTTTGAATGACTTAGCCAACATAACCAACATTTATGGCTCTTCTGATGAGAAAAGGGACAACACCCTCACTATTTCAATTTCAAACACCCCGTCTTTTTCAGTACAAATCCAAGCCTTGGATTCCCATGACATTGCTTAATTCATGTTCTTGTACCCATGTTCCCACTCCATTTGCTTTATTTATAACTAGTATTGAATAAACAATGAAAACTTTTATAGTAACAACATGGGTAAAATGTAAATCCACAATATTTACTAACTTCATAAGATGGATGAGAGATTCTGAATTTTGAATGTAAAAAAGAATTTTATGTTATTTCTAGTAGTCTATTATTTAGTGTCTTGGTGAGCTATTATTTGTGGGGCACATAGTGAATTTTATGGACTCATTGTCCCCTCATAACAACCTAAACACCATTAAGTACATGTATTTCTATTTTGGCACTAATTTGACTTTTAAAGTCCATTGATCTAACTTGATGAATTTTCACCGTTAAATAAAAGTAAACTTTGAAGACATTGAAAAACAAAACTGCTCTCATTCAATCAAGATGGAATTTTATAAACACCATGCACATGCTAATGTCTTTCAAACTCATCCATCCATATGAGCTTAAGTATGACCGTCAAGTTGTTTGCACCAATATTACAAACCAAGTTGTGTTTGTACAATATTTACACCATATTTTGTACTAAACATTGTACCATTAGATGAAGAACCCAACAAATATGGGCTGATACTTGAATCTTAGCTTGATTGTGTTACGATAGAGTGAATAAATGTGGAAACTCTTACCAGAGATATCAGAACCATTAAAGTATAAGGGGTTCAAGTGCTCATTAATGTGTTTCATTTTCTCCCATGAGGAATTCAAGTTTCCAAGGCTAGAGTGGAGCTCCATTTTCCTTATTCATGGAAAATGGATATCCACTTGTATTTGATGGCTACTAGTAGATTCGCAGCTTGACCATTCATTTATCCTCAAAGAATCAAATCATAGAAAATCATTTTTCAATTTTATGGAAATGCTATATGTTACCAAGCGTGTTCCAGGTGTAATTATCAACTCCCCATTGCTAATGCTGTTTTCTGTATATTGAGAGCTTAATCATGAGTAGACCAAACTCTCTCTCTCTGTGTTCAGTAGAGTACATCAACCCTTGAATATCCAAAATTATGGATAACAAGGGGAAAAAGGAATTATGATGGCGTCTCCTGCAAATGTAGAAGAGATTGAACACTTATAAAAGAACTAGTGATGGTGCTTCTTTATATATGAAAAGCTTAAATGAGAGAGATTTCCATACAAGCACTCAGTTGTTTACAACCAAGCCATCATGCAACCAATTTCTCATGATGGCAAATGCATTCTCTGCATCTTCATCCTCCTCTGCTGACTGTGGTCGGTGGACAAAGCCGTGACCTCGGCCATAATAGATCACTACCTTTGACCCTTCAATTCTTTTCTCCAATTCATTTAAGATACTAACGGTGCACAGGGGATCATTGTCCCCAGAAACAAATAAGATTGGAATGTTAATGTTAGCAGCTAGAGATGCATTCATTCGTGTGCCGTAAAAACAGACAGCAGAGCCGAAATAGGCATCCTGATCTTGAGCTATTGTCTCAATTAATCGGCCCCCACCATAGCAGAATCCAATGATGCCTAGCTTCCTAGAGATTCCAGCTGCCAAGAATTCATCAACCATCCATTTAGCTGAAGTAGATATATCTTTAGCAACCCGCTCAGGAGTTTGTCCAGTCAGCCAGAACTCAAACTCAGATTTGGATCGATCTTTTGTCCACGGATTCCCACGGAACAAGTCTGGGACTAGGACACTGCAAACATGGCATATACAGAGAACTAAATGCTTCAATAATCACAAAATATAATGATGCCTGGACTATACAATGTCCACTACACAAATAGAAGGTAATCATGATTAAGGGAGATGGAACCTAGTGTAAACAATATGGAAATTAATTACTGCAAAGGTACTTCTTGACTAGTTGCCTATATGGTTGAGTACTTGAGAAATGCTTTGAAATAGGACTTCAATTATGAATTAAAGAATTAGGGGAATAAATCAAAAAAAGAATTCAAGCATTTGTATGTGGAGATACTTTGGCAAGGCCTATGATAGGGTGGTGAGGAAACAAATTAGGCAAATGCTGAAAAGGAAAGGCATCCCAAACAGATAAATGGAGATTATATAGGTACATGAGGAGGTGGAATTCCTAATTGGAACTAGACTTCACCATAGCAGAATCCAATGATGCCTAGCTTCCTAGAGATTCCAGCTGCCAAGAATTCATCAACCATCCATTTAGCTGAAATCGATATTTCTTTAGCAACCCACTCAGGAGTTCATCCAGTCAGCCAGAACTCAAACTCAGATTTAGGTTGATCTTTTGTCCATGGATTCCTACAGAACAAGTATGGGACTAGGACACTGCAAATATGGCATATACAGAGAACTAAATTCTTCAATAATCACAAAATATAATAATGCTTGGATATAAAATGCACACCACAAATAGAAGGTAATCATGATTAAGAGAGATGGAATTTAGTGTAAACAATATGGAAATTAATTACTGCAAGGGTACTTCTTGACCAGTTGCCTACATGGTTGAGTACCTGAGAAATGCAGAAGGATGCTTTCAAATAGGACTTCAATTGTCAATTAAAGAATTAGGGGAAAAATCAACAAAGAATTCAAGCATTTGTATGTGGAGATTAATTTGGCAAGGCCTATGATTGGGTGGTCAGGAAACAAATTTGCCAAATGCTGGAAAGGAAAGGCATCTCAAACAGATAATTGGAGATCATATAGGTACATGAGGAGATGGAGTTCCTAGTTGGAACTAGACTTCACTAAGGGTTTGCTTTGAGTCTATTCATTTGTTGGCCTTTTCTTAGGAACTTGTGGTTGTATATACATCTTAAAAATGCAACCAATGGGCAAAGCTGCTGCATAGCAATTGCATTTGAGGAAATGTTAGCTTTATTGGGTGACCAACCCATCTTCATGGATGAGGATGAATGCATTTGGACGGATGACCAATCGGGTTTATACTCGGTTAAGGTCCAGTCCGGCAACGGTTCTCAGGCAGGGTCTGACGCGTGGAAGGAGGTGGCCCCTCCTCGAGTTCAGGTGCTTGTGTGGTGTGTCCTCAACAGTAAAATTTTATCCATGATAGGTTTGTACTAGAGGGGTCTTTTGAATCATGAAAGTGATCTTTCCTGCATTTTATGCAGCCATCCTGAGTAGGCAATATTGAAAGTTGGCAAGTTCAGAAGTTAGGAATATATATATATATATAGAGATAGAGAGAGAGAGAGAGAGAGAGAGAGAGAGAGAGAGAGAGAGGACATAAGAATAAGAAGAGTCACAAGTGTAAAAGGATGTAGCATTCAAGAAGGATACTACATGGATGACAGAACTGCAAAAAAACATCAAGTACAAATAAAGTCTAACGAATGGGAGGTAGCAAGGGAGGGAGGGAGGGAGGGAGGACATAAGAATAAGAAGAGTCACAAGTGTAAAAGGATGTAGCATTCAAGAAGGATACTACATCGCGGATGACAGAATTGCAAAAAAACATCAAGTACAAATAAAGTTTGACGAGAGAGAGAGAGAGAGAGGACATAAGAATAAGAAGAGTCACAAGTGTAAAAGGATGTAGCATTCAAGAAGGATACTACATCGCGGATGACAGAACTGCAAAAAAACATCAAGTACAAATAAAATCTGACGAATGGGAGGTAGCTAGGAAACTGTGGAAAAGTTTTGCCAATATGCTAAGGGTTTCTCGGGTGTTCCAGCGAACATGTGAAGGAATCGTTTGATCTTGGACCATTCGACAGCCCAACTCCAAGGTTAAAGCGGCTTGGAACACCATTCCAACGGCCATCTTGTGGCCTATGTCGAGAAAGAAATGCAAAGATTTTCGAGCATAAGATGTCGGAGGAAGATGCTCTAACCAAAAAGCTAAGTGGAGATTGTTCACATGGCTCTCCGCTGGGAAGGAATTTAAGGGCATCAAGTCAATGGAATTTCTCAACTCTTGGGAGAGCTATTTCAATGGGGAACCGAGGAGGCCCAAGGTCCAAGCTTCCTGGTGCCCTCCTCAACCAAACACACATAAGTTTAACATTGATGGGGAAGCTAGGGGAAACCCGGGTCTGGCAGGTATACGAGGGGTACGTGATTGTAACAACGGGACATCAATAGTTTTCTCGAATCGATAGTCCAAAAGGATTCAAACGAGGAATTCATAGCATTAGAAGAGCCTTGTCCATATGTCTCACTTAGGGAGGGGTTGATTGTGGAAGGGGACTCTACAAATGCAATAAAGTGAGCGTCCGGGCTCAAAAGGCCCTCTTTGGAAATTGATCACAATAGTGAGGAAAATTAGGGTGTTATGTTTAGGAAGAGAGATCTCTTTCGTCCCGGTTCAGAGATCGGCAAATGGGGTGGCTGACTTTTTTGCCAAAAATGAGGTGGATTCTAATTTAACTGGAGTGTTTCACATATGATAGACCTCAGGAGCTGTAATATTGTTGTATTTCAGAGAAGCGTTTGCCATACTCATAGGCATGTTGTGATAAGATGTACCTTTTTCTTTTTGGCCTGCCTTGGGTCTATACCTTTTAGACCCCACGGAGTCTGTTCATGTATGGTATTTCTTTTTAATAGAATTGATTTGTTACAGCTCAAAAAAAAAAAAGTTCAAAAACGTCCATAAAAAGGACAAGTCCAGGGAAAACTAAAGAAGCATAGAATTGAATTCCTTAACATTCAATTCTTGGCTAAAAAGAATGCCTCGCCATTTGTCGTTCTTCTCACATGAGAGAAGAAGATATTCAAATCTTTTGAGCACCCTGATCTCTTTAATGATGGACTACAACTTTCAAGGCACCTTTTCTTCTTTCCTTCCATCCACCTAATACCATTAATTGAATCCCTTCAAAAATGAGAGCGCCTTAGAAGTGATTCCTATGGATCCTTGATGCCTTCCTAATAGCAAGCAACAAGTAGCTCAACATCATTTGACTCCTTCCTCCTAAGTGAGTCCATTAGGAGAAACCTAGGGCCAATGGGATTGGGGAGATTCTTCAATTGCGCTGCAATATTATCTTTTACCTTTGTTATATATAGAAGAGACAGTTTTGGGTGATTGTCAAATGAATCTTGGTCATTCACTTAATTATGGTTGAGATAATTTCATAGAAACTTCAAAATAGAGAAAATTCTTCAAAAAAATGGCTAAAAATAGAAAAGAGATTTGAGGATTAGATCTGGTGGCTCACTTCTCCTTTTTTTTATTATTATTATTATCAACGTTCCCTACATTATGCAAAAGGTAGCAGAAAATAGCATTGTGCGGTTTCACAGTTAGAAATCCAAAATGTTAGATCTCTCATCTTCATTATATGGACGATAATTGCTATTTGGTGAGTCACTGTCATTCAGAAGATGTTACGAGGAGATACCCCCCCAACCCCAACCCCCAAAAAAAAAATGTAGTAAATCAGGGTTCAAGCTAAATACTGATGAAACAATCACTACAAAGGTTAACCAAACAAGAAGACAAGTGATCGACACAGGTGAAAGGAATAGCAAATAGAGAACTACATTTGAATTACCCAAGATTGCCATTGGAAGCACATCCAAGAGCAGTTTCTACTTGAGATAGGATTGTTGGAAAAGTTGGTAAAGAAAGCTTCTTTTCTTTTGAAGGAACCATTCTACAAAGCATTGTGGAAGATAAGTTACCCTACTATAAAGGTAGAATTATTTTTTTCTGTATCTTCTACCTTCCACAGTAACAAAGGTTAGGAGCTGAAAGTTGGTATGGTTCAATCATAGTGGCCTAGTCTCTATCCAACTTTGACAAGGAGAAACAAAAAATGTTCTCTCTAATTGCCCAATTTATGAGGTCCATTTTAACTTTCTTATAAATGGATCTTCTATCTCCAAACTTCCATGATAGAGCTCGAGGCATTTTCCAAAAAAAATTACCTCATTTCTTAAACTGTCCCAATGTCGAACCATCCATGAGACTCTGAAAGGAAGATGCGCCAGTCCAACATGATGAAGAGAGAAACATGAAGACTGTAAGCATGGGAAAAGGGAAAATAAACAAAGATATAGATTATTGATTCCATTTCCTGCCGACAAAGCAAACAAATTTGGGAATGAGGAACTCCTAAAAAAAATTCAAAAAGAAACGAACCACTAGATTTTTAGTGATCGATGGGAAACATTTTTATGGTAGTGTCTGACCAACAAAAAACCTTAGCTCTATGTGAGGCAAGATTTTTTTTTTTTTTAATCCTGCTTACAAGGGAAGGTTTGAGAAGAAAAAACCTCCAACTTCAATGTGTACATGGTTACATGTATGCATGCATTAGTCTAGAAAGCTAGTCTTCAAGAATGTCAAAGCCTCTACAGAAATATATTTTCAATTGTTAAAATATGCTAGATACAAAAATCTCTCAAATATATGTCTGTGTACACACACGCATACACTTGTTATGAAAATAACCATCATAATTGAAGCTTTATCCACTCATCTGAAGTCAGAAACTGGAGATAAAAATGGCAATCTAAATACTAGATAATCAATCAAAATGGAGAACACAGCAACAACTAGTAACTTTAAGGTCAAAATACATACTTATAACCACTGCAAGCAACACGGTAGGCAAATTCTCTTGTAGATGAATCTTCAAACCCATAAACATCAGAGAAAAGCAGCACACCAGCTCCATTGTTGTTCTTCACTGCCGTCAACAAATAAGCTCGTATCTGATCTGGACCTTCTCCTAATATAAGGTCAGTTCCATTAACGAGTTCACATGTTTCATCATTCACATCTTCCACTTTCACTTGGCTGCATGACACTCTGCTGCTTGTGCGTCTGGTGACACGTAGGTTTTTTTGACGATATAATTTGCCTTCTTTCTGCACAAGAGCTGAAATGTTACAGTCAAAAGTTGAACCTTCTCCATAAAATCCAAGCACTAAAACTACCATAAAAAGCATAGACACAATATTTTAATTATTTACCATTAATTTTTAACAAATATATTGAACTTATACACATGATTATGTTATTTTTATTTTTTTCCTGATATAGAACATTTGGATAGCCATGCCCAACATGAACCCCACACCACATCCACCCAGGTACTTCGAGAGATTTATAAAATTCAGTATCTAGCACAGAATCCTTCCCATCCATCCAAACAGTGGCTGTTTAATTTATAGACAATCCAATGCTTCAATACACAGAGAAGCACACCACAATTCGCACGACTTCTAAGCAGCCTGAGCAGTTCCCAGACACGAAAAGATGAAATCTTTCTATCGGGATTTGTACTTTGTACTGATTATAAACAAAACCCTATTCTCAGAATCCCAGGAATCAATCGATGGAACGGAAATTCCCATTGAAAAAACAAAAATGACAGAAACAAGATAAGATTCAACGGAGAAAAGGGGGAGGGGGGGGGGGGGGGGGAGTAGAGACAGAGAGGCATGTGCTTACGGATAGCAGAGAGGGATTCGACCGAAGAAGTGGAAGGAAACGAGGAGCAGCAGCAGCGCAAGAGAAGAGGACCTTCGTAAAGGGAAGCGCCGTAGCCATGAGAGGAGGAGCCGTTGGTTGAATTTGGCAGAGCAGAATCAGACTCTCCACAAAAATATCGAGAGCTCGTTAAGTGGGCCCACACAATACATACTGGTGGTTATAATTCAAGCTCGTTCTTTCGAAACGTCAAAGACATCCAATGGGCGACAAGCATATCACAAAAGGTAAATCTTAATTGGATGGGGTTTAGAATCTCACAAAATCTGAACTCACTCTTTCCTCTTTCCTCTATTCTAATATGACCATTTAAAAAAAATTATAAATTCAATGTGTTTAACTCAAATGGGCTAACTCAGTTTGACTTAATAAGGAAAAAGTTGATTCAACTCGAGGCAATTGTTGTCATATTTATAAATAACATGTTATTACTATTGAAGAAATTTAATAAAATATTTAGGCATTCTCGATGTCCAAACACAAAAACTCCACGTGAGACTCACTTTATTTTGAATTTAATTTCTTCGAATTATTTTCTTTTTAAAATTTAAATCTAACCTTTCATAATTTTCATTTGATACATCTTCAATAGTTGGATTAATCATGATAGGTCAGAAAAGTTATCCAATATTTTATTTTTAATATTACATGATTTAATAGATCTAATTTTTTAGAATATAATAGCCTTTGTAATATTTTGCTCAATGGCAAAATATTTTCACTGTCTCACAACTACAGGGGGTAGATCCAGGAATTATGTTTTCAGAAGGCTAGGATAATTTTTAATTTTTAAGTAGTTAAAGTTACATTTAAAGAACTTAAAATTTAAATAAATACTTGAAAACCTAACTCAATAAGTTTAAGATATATGATCCAAGCAGCAAATTATCGTTAAATTATCAATATATCACTTAATTGACTAATAGGCAAGTAGTTTACAATGATATGTAATAATAGTTTTTATTGGGTTAATTAAATTATATTTTCAAAAAAAAAATTACATTTTCTTAATACCGAGCGATGCATATGCTCTTTTAACAAACTCATTGCACGAAACATAATGCATACGATATAGGGCCCATATTGAGTCCAATGTCACAAATATCGTTTCGGAATAATATCAGCTACTGGTAATGTCCAGATATATTCAATTTTTTAGGTTTTTTTAAGAAATTATCAAGAAAATTTCCTAAAAATATAAACATTTAAAAAAAGAAAATATATAATAAATAAATAACAATAACATTTAAACTTAAAATAGCCATTAATAAATTTGTGATTAAAATATAATATACTATAAAAAATAATATACTTTAACAATTATCTAAAAAATAAAATATAATTCATCTAATATTTTTTAGATCATAAAATGTCATCTAATGCCACGTAAGTTTATTGCTAAATAACATCACCGAAGTCATCAAACAGAAAAATACAAAACGAGTAGAAGTAAGAACAAATAGAAGAAAAAACAATAGGGATTTAGAACTTAGAAGCCTAATCATAAGCATCTATACAATATTAATAGTAATTCCATTGAAAACTAAAAAAAAACTACTATTAATAATGGTAATATACCACAATACTACATTTTTATCAATTTTTTATTAATAAAAACAAAAATAATAATAAAATACCAAATAATTTCACTATAATGATAATTTTTTGATAAAAAATAATAAAATTTAATTCACCACCCATTTTATTAGGATTTTTTTGACGAAAAGACCTAAAAAACTGCAATTTTATATCATATCACCTCCAAAAAATTTAATCGGATCAGAGTACATCGTACGTCCGATTAGACTTTTTTTAGACAAAAAAACCCTCATTCGCTAGCACACAATGAAGCTTTCTTTTTAAATGCGAACCCACTAGCACATAAATTTCAACGCTATCTAAAACTAGTGCATAAATTGGAAGAACCTATAACCTTTATAAGAATACTTTTACATTTTGTATGGTACCGAGTTTTCCACTGATTAACAAGGATCTTTGAACTAAAGCCCTCTTAATCGTAATTAACATCATGTCTGAAATGTCTGGAACGATAACAAATTCATAAGATTCAATGACAATGCATCAACGCATGTTGCTTGAGGAAAATAATGCGCTAGTAGATTATGTTGAAAATAAATAATTGAAAAGAAGATTTTTATTCTCTATCAAATTTTATTACTTAAATCAAATAGATAAAATTTAAATAAATTTTTTATTTTATAAGTATTATGTTGAAAATATTTCATTTATTTTAGTAAAATTATTTTTCTAATAAATTAGCAAATTTTAAAAATAAAGATATTCGATTGAAATTTGATTTGCATTACGTTTCATTCACAGCTATGAAGGGGATTGGGAGGAATACGAAGGGAAGGAGAGGCAAAGATTTTATAAATACCACTGGAGACCACAGGGTTTTCAGATTTGCCAAAAGGGAGGTAAAATTTAGTTTTTTACCTCTATCTTCTCGCTACCAAACAGGGGAATCTGATTACCTCTGTCCCCCCCTCCTTTTACCTCAAACAAACGCAGCCTGAGAGATCTATGGATGAGCTAGTGCAAAAGTATCATAATGTATCATAATAGAGACAATCTAAATGGGCATGTAGCAAGTAGTGATGAGGGTTATAGAACCACTCATGGAGAACATGGGTATGGAGAAAGAAACAACATTGAGGAATCTATTCTTAATTTTGCAGTTGTCTTTGATTTTGATGTAGTGAATACACTTTCTTTGTTAAAAAAAAAAAGATGAACATCTTATCATCTTTTAAGAGTGGGCATTTTAGGTCCAAATAGATTACTTCCTACTTAAACGTAGAGAAGTATCCTTCTGCAAGAATTATAAGGTCATTCCTAGAGAAAGCCTCACAACCCAATACTGACTACATCGACTTTTAGTGCTAGATGTGCATATTAAGAGTAAAACAATAGAGAAAACATTAAAAGATATTTCCAAAATTAGGTCGTGGAATTTGAAAGGAGAAAAAACATAAATATTTAGAGATAAGGTCCAAAGTAACAAGGTGTGGGACGATGATTTGACCCCAAATGACTTATGGAGTAAAATGAAGCTCTCAATAAGCGGCGAAAGTGAAACAAAAGGATCAAAGATAGGTTTACGTAAAGACGTTGGTGGAAAATGCTCAAAAGACATGTTGGTGGAATTCTGATGTGCAAATGAATATTAGTTAGAAGAACTCCCAAGATAATGCGAAAAATGATGACAATGATGATCTCATGAGGGAAATTGCTTCACCATGATAGGTATAAGCGAGAAATGAATGTTTGAAACAATTACATATGTCCAAGGTTCAACACAATACATCAGACCGTTGGTGGTGGCAGTCAATTCTAAAATTGACATTAGGCTGCCTACGAGCCTAAAAGGATACTGCAAAACCCTAATACATGTACATAAGAAAAGAATGCTTGTGAAGAAAAGAATGTTTTCATTAATTCAAAATTGAGAAGATAAATATACGGTGAATTGGATTACATATACACTTTTTTCAAAGAAGTGTGTACTATGTCACGCAGCATGAATGTGCACAAGCTTCCCTATACACGACTGTTAACTTGTAATAAACTAGATTAAGCAGCTTTTAACTTTTTGCTATTGGGCTCTTCTACATTCAAACAATGGGAACAATGCAACTCCAGTCACCTTTCAATACCCTATGGTTAACCCTGCCATGGGACTAAGAAAAATTATTGGAGCGACCAAACCCCACCCATTATATCTGTTATATCATTTCAACTTTTACATGGTATATTCTTCATAAACCTGCTCACCTCAATGCCTAAGTGATGCCTATAGCTGGGTGCAAGCTATATTTTTCTGTTTAACTCAATGTTTGATTGACCGCAGCTCCCACTGACCCTCACCATCGATCAACCGCAACTCCATGGAGTGGAATGGTATAAGAGCCGGCCGCTAAGAAACATCCAATCGAGGTAATGAATGTTAGGATGAAGAAATAAAAGGAGCTTGGAGCAACAGGTACAGATTAATGAAGTTGGGGTGCTTACTTGCGAGGTGGTAATGACAGTAATACCCATTTGGTTTGCAAGCTGGTATAGGTGCTCTTCAACATCTACGCTTGTTGCACTGTCATTTTGAACAACATGAGAACCAATTACCATGCCATAAACCCAACCATGTTTGGTAACAAAAAATGATAGCAAAACATATCTTGTTTTTGTCACGTACTTGGTGCACTCATCGAGGATACCAAACTTGGGATGGTGAAAAAACAGGCGAGCCTGGTAGCAGCACATAAAACAATATACAGAATGTGACTTGAAGCATTATATCATGACCGAAAACCACAAATGTTAAAAGAGTTGCAGTAATTTGGTTCCATGTTCTCACCATGCCAAGTCTTTGTTGCTCCCCAAGGGATAGAATGTCTTCCCAGTTAAGATTAGCATCCCAGCCTGCTGGTTCCCGTTCAAGAAGATAGACTAGTCGGACATTCTCAAGAATAATCCTCAAGTGAGAGTCCAAAAGTTTGGAACTGTCAGAGTTTTCACCTAAAATGCAATATAAATTTACTCAGAAACACCTATATTTGACTGAACAACTGAAAAAAAGGAAGGCACTACAGACTCATTACATACTGCATGAGAGGAACATAATGACAGTAATTTACAGGATATAAAACAAAAAAAGGACTTGTAAAGAGGAAATTACATGGGAGGACAATAGCTTCCTTGAAATAGGCACAAGAAACACAACTAAAATCAATCGTTCTTTTTGAAGATGACAGGAGGAATTTTATTTATAAGAAGCAGCATGTACAATATTGAGATCCACTGAATATTCTAGGATGACTTTCTCAGCCATCACCAATTGAATAATTTTCTACTATATGACTTCATGGTACTCTTTCTAAAGAAAGCCTAACCTTCAAAGATGCACCTGTTGCATTCTCCCAAAACAAACCAGGCCATTGTTGCCACACATACCTGTTCCCACAAAATTTGCCCCTTCTGTGGCACAAACCCCATCTAGCAAAGAGATTAAAATGCTTTCTTGATGCTTAGTCATATGAGAGCAGAACAAACTAATGACATAAGATAGAATCTTGATCTCCAAGAGAGACACTTTCTGCATCATATACATGTAGTAACAGGCACGTGTTCTATTAATGCATGCACATGCTTAATAGGGTTTCTTCTAAAGGTTATTAACAGAGTTCCTTGGTTTTTAACATTTTTAGAAATCATCAATACCAAGGTTTCTACAATTTCCTTCCTTACCACTCAAAATCTGACATAAATTATGTTTGACATATAACAAGGTGCAAAGTCCATCTGCAAGAGAAACGTTGACAGCCACAATATCCATATGGTAGAATTGCCAGTACCCAGAAGTTGGAAAGGAACTAATAGGTGGAGGGTTTTATCATTTTGACAATAAATTGGCTGCTGTACCATGTTAAGTTCCAAGGATTTTCAATATTTTGAACAAGGTGAGTGATTCATAACCAAAATATAAAGACCCACCCTTATCCCTTTGAAGAGTAAACTTCCAACACCCCCACCCACCCCACCCCACCCCCCACCCCCCTCCTCTCACTACCCCTTTCTCCCGTGGCAACACACGCACGCACAAGGTCCATTATTTTGGTCAGCTTTCATAAATCCACAAGTCAACATAAGCCCAAATGCATTTTATTGTCCAATACCCTAGGCATGCAAACAAATGGGGACAACATTGATTATGATATATGGATAGTTGGCAAGTGCCTGTAGCATAATTGTCAGTTCTAAAGGTTGCAGGTTCAAGTCACATGGGTGTTAGATAGTAATCCACTCATGGAAAATAATTTACCAACTTCAATTATAAATGCGAACCTTCACGGGATAAATGGACTTGATGGTGATGAACTAACAGGTTTTAACATGAAATGCTTTGACTGGCAAAAGCTCAAAACATAACCAGATCCACTTACAACAATAAAACTTATAAACCTTTCAAACAACAATATTTTCCTCATATAGATGAATGCCTTTTCTAGTAATTTCCAAGAGGTGTTTGGCAGTTTTACTTTCTTGGAATTAAATAAATTAGACAGAGAGAAAGATGGCATGACCCCTGTGACATGCGTACCTTGTCCAAACATCTCCAAGACCATAAGTTCTGCTTCCTCACAAGAGAGAGGGTATACGATTTGATCCCTTAAGGTTCCCAGGCTTGTATATGGGCGCTGAGGGACATAGAACACACCAGACCCTCCTCTCACTCCTTTAATATCTTGGCAAGGTTTAATGAGTCTCCCGCTTACGATAGGCCACAAACCTCGAAGGACCCTAAAAACTGAACTCTTCCCACTCCCATTAGGACCTAAAAAAAAAAAAAGGCCAAGAAGAATAGTTAGATATGATGAACATCAGAAGGAATTGAGTTGAAAGAAGTGAGAACTATAACTACTATACTAACCAGTAACAAGGAGGCTTTTCCCTGGAACTATGTCACAAGTCAAGTGCCTGGCCAACAACTTCTGCCTCGGTGTGATAATATCCACTTCAGAAAAAGAAATAACATCTTCAGTGGAGGCACTGTTTCTCTCAGAAGATGATGCAAAAATAGGCAGAGTGACATCTGTATCACCAACATTTGTTAACAAAATTGGTCAGCATATAAAGTTAATCCTTCTAGCATGATCATATAGTCTTCAATCAAGCGATAAAGGAAAACAAGAAAGACACATTGATGCAAGATGCAGAAGCAGAAAAACAAGGAGCCCGCCGAAATTACCAATCATTAGGGATAAATTAGATCAAAAATGGGGAAGAATGAACAAGCCATTTTTTTGAGCGGTAGAATGAACAAGTCCATGTTCCAGACTGCTTGCTTGAACTAACAACAAATAGAGAAATCATGGTTCCTAGATTCAACTAATTTTTGAAAGTTCTCTAGTAGGTGCATGAGCAGTGAGTCAAGGGTAAGGAACACAAACATGGGAAGCACAAGCAAAATGTATAGAAGCACATATGCTGTAAAGCTACAGCAAAGCTTGCCTTAGGCCTAGAGACACGCCTTTTCAAACCAGTCTAGGGTAATGCCCATAGATTTCCTTCTAGGTACCTTGATCGAGTTAGGGTTTTATCATGTACGGGGGTTCTGCAATGCTGAACCAAGTGTTTGATCTCCTGTTAATAAAAATCTTACCATTTGACCCTAGCAATACCTGGATGGTGAATGCAAAAAACAGAATTTAAGATCTCATCGGTCATCAGTGACATCTTTGCACTTGGGTCCCTTTTAAGTAGCCTTTCTATTAGGAAGAAGAGAGACTTCTATTCAGTTCTTCAGATCCATATTCTTTTTGTAGCATTCTGTTCATATATTTAACATAACTAAAAAATCAACCAAATCCTTGGACTACAACTTAAAACACATATCCAGTACAAGTACCAAAACCATAAATTCTGAAACAATGCTTCAAGCAAATACAAGCATCCAGCTTTCGTATGAAGCCTTAGGAACCATGATTCCTTAATATCCATAAATATAAAATGATAAACAAAAATTCTAACACTTTATAGGGACTATCACACACTAGTAGGCAATGCATATAATTGATACAAATGTAAGAAATCTCTAACTAGAGCAACTTCTTTGATATAAAGTTGTCAACTAAGAAAAGCCAGCCAATAGTGGCTAATGATCAAATCCAACCATTTGCACCACATAAGTGGTCCAACCCACATCTAGAGCCCACTTCAGTGCACCTAGATCTATTGTGGATGACTGGGTGGGGATAGCATAGATTGCATGTGGTTCAAAAATCACCATGACGTGATAACCATAGCACCTCAAATAGATAGCTATTACCATTTGGTCCAGCCATTCAGGTTGCATATTCTTGATTCAACAGTTATGACTTTTTTTTAATTAATGATATGATTTAATGGTTACTATCATTGAATCAAACTTAAATCTAAGTTACCTGCAATCAACATTGCGTCCTCTCTGTCCAACCATCCACAATGCATGAAGGTGCACTGAAGTGATTGCCACAGGCTTAGTCGTTCCACCCGCAAATATTAGAATATTTATCAGTTAATGCTCATTTATACAAATAAAGGCAGAGAGAGAACAGTGAGATGATTAGTGATTAGTTCTAAGAACTGTTTATGTACAGCTCATTGCTGTGAAATATATACGCAATCTCAATTGCAATAACAGTCATCATCATCATATATGCCATTATTCCCATCAATCTCGAGTTGGCATCAATTGCAATAACAGTAACACTTTTAAAGAGATTGACACTCACAAGGAAAAGGAAAAATAAAAAAACTCAAATGAACAAGGATTGTTCTAATAAATTAAAAATCAGAATGAAGATTCTCCAATTGTGCTATTAAAATAAAAACTTGTGAACTAAGAAAGAATAGCAGATATACCACTTTGTGCAGAATCAAGAAGTTCCTCCAGCTCAAAAATTCGATTGACACCGCCAGAAAGTTCAAGATATTTTCTGTGTAACTCAAGAACATCACCAAATGCTAGAAAGCTTTGTGATACAACAGATGCTAAGAACCGTAAAGCATGTGCTAGCTGCCCTGAGAAAATTCAGAAGAGCATAAAAAAGGGGACCTAAATAAACTAAGGGGCAAAAGCATTATCAACTTATCATTGTGTAACTTACCTTGAGTAGCAGTCAAGGCCAGATCTCCTTTGTGCTCCAGAGCATATAATAAACTGAGTCCCCATGTAACATTGTGAGGAAGTTGCTTCGTGATGAAATCATCCAGGATGCCATACAACCACTTCTTCTTTAAAAGGATCTGAGTATGATCAAGTAAATCCTTGAATTTTGAATCCACCATCTGCTTAATAGGAACAACATTAGTGAGAAGTGGTGGAAAATGCATAAAAATTAGAATCATGCCAATAAATGGTCAATACCCTTAATATTACATGCCTATGGCATCAATTGTAGTGGAATGACACTTAAGCTTCCTTTTATTAGTGTAACTTGAGGCCATAACCTTTTTAGTTCTGATGGCAACACTTGCCAATGTACTAGAGGTTCTTGTTGGTCCACAACTCTCTCTCTCTCTGGTTGAGTGGGGTGGAGGTCAGTACGGAGTAGACGAAAGAATAGATCTTGAACAAGTTGGATCAAGTGTAAAGAAAAAAATGGTTTTTAATAGGGCAAATGGAAACAAAGGACTTAAAAAGAGCCAACCTAGATAGATGGGAAAATGGTTGTTGTAGCTGGCGATGATGATGATCATGAATACACACACACACTTGAATAACAAACTAATAATGCACACACTCATCTGAACACAAACTTGGGCAGCATAAAATTAAATGCACATTATTCAAGAAGGATAAAATATAGTAATGCCTTTTTTTATAATAAACTAGTATAATGCACATGGGTCCCACTTAAAATTTCGATTGGCCTAGTCAGGCATGTGTCCAGTGCTACTCCACACCATCTGATGGAAAAGCATGAATACCTCATGCAAGCATCCATCTAGTCCACAATAGATCCAACAAGCCAAAGTTTACATGAAGGCCTCATGAGAACTATTATTAAAGGAAAATTGACATATATAGTTGTTATTCGAGCTACGCATCACCCTTTTGCAAAGCCACTTGCTAGCATACAATTCTTCCAAATCAAAATTCCATGCAATTTTGTTCTTTTTAATTTTTCAAATAAAAATGACAAGTAACTAATTCAAATCTTGTTTTTTCCTACAAAAATGTAAGCTATAAAAAATTGTAGATTTGAAACATCAAATTGAAACACTATCATTGACCCAATCTTACCACCTGAACACAAAAATATTTAAAATTGAAATAAATAAAAAAAAATGAAGAAAAAAAAAATATAAGAATACATAGAAAAAAACAAAAGGGCGGAAATGGCAACAAGGGTATAAAGCAAAGTAAGAAATGAGAACAAAGAGCTTGAATAAAGCACCCTTAAGAAATCTACCCATGCCATCCAATTGATCCATTTCTTGTTTTGTTCTTTTTCCAATTTTCACCTGTCATAATGAAAACCAATTGTACGAATTGAAAATAGAGTTGATGAGCTATAAGGGGCTAAATTTCATCCCTAAACTCGACTTTTAGCCAATTGATCTTAACGGATGAAGTCACCATGTGTCCTTGGAAAAAAAAATTCAAGGTCACTAGATCATTTCAGTCATTAAAATAGTGTCAAGAATTGAGTTTGAGGCTCAAATTGGTTCATCTGTATTTCATCAAGTCTACTTTCAATCCATACAATTAGTTTTTTTTTATATGGTGTTTATGAAAAAAAAAAAGGAAAATGGACCAGGTGTGATCCATCATTCCTCTATATGTATGTGCATATGCCAATTCTTTGGTGTATACAAGGATGGAAAAACATGCTCCCCACTATTGTAGTAGTAGAGATTTGGTTTTGTTTTGGAGCATAGAAACAAACTAATTATTCAAGCCTCAAATTTAAATCAAGTGAAATAGGGAAACACCCTTTGTAGTCACTCAGAAAAGAAAGAAAGATAAGGCCTTCAGGATGACTCTTCATCTGTTGACCAAGTAGACTAACTGTAGAAAGCTACTTCATAGGCTTCTTTTTTTAATGATTTCATGGGCGGGCCATTTTTAAAGTGGATTAAGAATGTATCCAAAGAAGATATTCATTATAGTGGTTTGAAGAATTCATCCAATCAAAGTCTCTTACACCAGTGGCCAAGCATGTGGTGAAGTAGATCCATCCCCAGTCAGTTTTTAGAAGTTTAAACTATTTGCCAGGAGTGTTGTGGTATGGGGTGGGGCTAGGATGGGTTGCTCATGATCATGCACAAGTAGTATTCCTCCTTTCTTGAGCCAACTGAAGCCGTGAGAAGGAAAGAAGAAAGAAAAAAAAAGAAAGAAAAAAAAAGACATGAGTTCAATTTGGCATGAGGGGCTTCCTATTAACTGAGGTCCACACACACTGTCACAAATGCTTCCCATACCCATCTATACAAATTTAAAGTTTTCTAAATGAATAAATTCTAAGGTTTGGGTCGCTACAATTTACCAACTTAGCTAAAGTGTTTACTGTGCTTGGGATTCAAGAATCAGCTCAAATGGAGGAAACAAAATGAGAACACCGCCTCCTTGCAAAACAAAAAAAAATATGGCCCTCCAAATTATGCAAGAACATCTTCCAATAATTTGTCTCAATAGGATTTCTATTGAAGGTCCATTAGAAGAAGAAAAAGGAGGAAGAGGAGGAGGAGGAGGATAAGGAAGGAAAAACAAAGAAAATGAAAGAGAAAGAAGATGGGGAGAAATAATTGTATGTGTCTACACAATCCATGGGCCTCCTTTGATTAATCAAGCTATGTTGGGTCCAAATTTACATGATCTTTCATGGATATCCTTGGATCCATAATTAATAAAAATCCAAATTATTATGACTGGATCATATATAAAATTAGATCATCAAGGCTTTTTATAGATCTTTTAAGATATTCTTAAAATTTGTCAAACAAGGGGCTACAAAATTTTAGATCATATGAATTATGACATTTGATCAACTTTTAAGTATCAACAATCAGCATGTTCAATAACAAGAAAGTATTTATTACAGCCATAAAGGTTGAGGATTTGAATCATAACAACAACAACAACAATAATAACAATTACAAGTAGTTACAAATCATTTAACTTTGAAACTGCACCATGCTTAGAAATGACCTCAAACCAGAAAAAAGGAAATATCAAATGGCATCTACTTTGAGACATGAAATGGATTGGGAAGAGGCAAGTGAAAGTTGCTTACAGCTTTTTCTCGAGCACCACCACCAAAGAAAGCAATAGATTCTGCATGACTGCGGAGTCTTGCATGCATGAACCTAATTAAATGTATTACAAGGTAGAATTAGTTCCACAATATTCATCAGAGGTCAGGACAAAAACACATTCAGGGGAAGATAAAAAACAAAGCCAATGAAGACATCAAAACGATGAAACCTAAATGTCCCCTCATGTTGTTGTTCTCTACTTGCAAGGTCACCAAATTCAGGTGCGACACTCCTAAGAAAACCCAATCCGAGTAACATATAAGCATACAATATAGCAACTCCTCTTTGGCCAGTTAACAACTTCATCCTCCACGTGAACCTGCAGTTTCCATAAAATACGTAAGTAGACAAGAAAACGAGGACCAAGGAAACACACACAACTGAGACCAATAAACCCAAGAGCTGAAACTTCAAATATGATGAACATAAACTTGACACTCACCAGAGAATATCCATCGAGGGCTTTACCATCCCCGTGACCAGTCCAGACAAGTCAGTTGTCAATTTTTCCACATCATGTGTTATTCTCTGGTCTGCATCAATAGTTTTACCTGACATGTGGAATACCTAAAACAGAAAATTTTTGGGATGTGTAGGGCATCAATTATGGCTGCTTTACCAACAAATAAATTGTGCAATAGATATGAGACTGACAAATGTGATAAGATATGATTTGGATTGTAATTAGATTTGTTTATATTGTGATTCATTAAGATCGTATTCTAATAGATTTTGAGAGATATTATGTATATCTCTCAATTATGAAGTTAAGATTATTGATGTACTCTATAAATTTAGGTTTCATTTAATGGAATTACAACAGTAAAATATTCAGTGAATTTTATTCTCTCTCATCTTCTAACATGGTATCGATCGCCAAGTTTTAGCGATCAATAACCTACAGCTCCCAATCGGATTATGAGTTCCCATCCCATGGTTGACTGGTTACTTTTCCTGTCTCTCCTGTCTCCTGCATGTTCATTGCCTCTTTGACCACTCCAACCCAAACCCACCCATCCCTGCATTGCCAATATGGTCGTCTCTTCTCTGATTCCACGGCCTGCACCTCAGATCTATTTCAGATCTGCCAATTTGACACCCAGGAGATTCTTCCAGCAGCCATTTCAACGTCTTCACATCTGTCGTTTCTTCCTTGAAAGATCTCGGCAACAATGCCTCCATTTCTCATTCTAGAATCAGAAGCCCCTGCCCATCTCAGCCACAATCTATTTGCAACCGCTCTTTGCCAAACCACCATCAGTGATGACCTTTCCCCAATGCTCATCATAGTTTCCACTGCCTCTGCTAAAAACCATCTTTTTTGGGCCCGAATCTGAATTAGAATCTGCCCCTTGGTTCCCCGAACTCTCCGCCTCTCTATACAAGATTGATGCCTAGGGCGCCCCCTGCTCCTCCATCAACTTCTCCTACAGCACCTGTCCAAGGTAGTGATGGATCTATGCTTGGTGGGCTTGGTGCTACCGTAGCTCAAGGCATGCCATTTGGCAATAGATTGCAGTTGCCCACAGGACTGAAGATGCTATGTTGGTCCCTCGAACCATTCAACATGAAACTGTGGTCAGCAAAGTCACCATCGTTGGGTTATGATATTTTTATTTCTTTTTGAGATGCTGAGTTTCCACCGTTGTTTGTTACTTGATTCTTTTTCCAATTATGTTATTAGTTCTGCCCCCACCATTGTGTTAGATTAGATATTTGCCACTGACATCATTGTTCACCACTCTGCTCATCGTTCTTGTTGCCATCTTCTTCGCCCGCCATTGCTAGTGCTACTGTATATCTGTTGTGGCCCAGTTTAGGTCATCTGTCAATTGGATTTGATCATTGTGGCAATGATACAGTTTATTTCCAATGCGGATCTATCTGGTTATGTTTCCAAATTTCACTTGCATCTGGATTTGTTTGCTCTTTTACATTTGCCTTTGATCGTGGTTCCAGCGATTGAGATCATCGAGATTTGTCGATCTCATGCGCAGAATGTCGATCTCTTTCTACTTCTATACATCTGCAGTTTGGTCTATACATGAGGCACATTGAATTTGTTTTTGACTTCACAGCACATCTTGACCATTGATCTATTTCCGCTCCAACATGTGGCATCATCTGACTGTTGGATCCTCAAGTTAAATAAGTTTGAACTCAAGTGGGTCCTACTTGATATTGAGGGGGGTGTTAAGATATTATTTGAATTGTGATTAGATTTGTTTAGATTGCGATTTATTAAGATTAGATTTTTTTTAGCAATAACAAATAACTATAATATTAAGGGGAAATGTCCAGTACATCACTATTTAAACAAGGCCTAAGAGGGTTAGAACCCACAAGAGAAGAAAAAAAAAATCCCACAAATAAAAGAAGAAAAGAAGTCCCTACCCAAAAAGAAGATCTATCCTCTTGGTAGTTGGAAGATGTCTGTGACCGAACCGCCTACTCTTTGCAAAAAAATTGCCACTCCATTAGCTGTTCGCCCTCAACCACTAATTTTCCTCCCCCTAAACCCACCCCAATGATCAAAGCTCTCCTAATACTGAGTAGTTCTACCTCATTAGAATCCTTGGTTCCCACCGATTCTTTAAAAACTAAACATGTATGGCCTTGATGATCCCTAAGGACGCCTTCTATTCTAGTTGGTCCAAGTTTGCCTCTTGAGGCCCCGTCCACATTAAATTCCAGGGTTCCACTTAGAAGAGGGGTCCACTCCACATGTTTCTTTGGTGTCCGATGGCTATCGCTCATACAACCCTCCTAGGACTGAAGGAGGTCACTAGCTCTAAAGTCTTTGAACTCCTTATTAGAAAGGAGCACGCGCACAACCTCCATTTCACTATTTGAAAGAGCTCTCTAAACGTTGTAGACTTACCTTCAAAAATTCTGGAGTTTCTTTCCTTCCAGATAGTCCACGAAACGACGGCCGGAATCATAAGCCAGGCCAATCTCCTCTTAAAGTTGAGGTTAGAGAGCGACCATGACCCCACCAGACCATCCCAAGAGTCAGGGCACACAGGAAACACCCATAGGATTAAAGAAACAATCCCACAAATTCCACGTCGTGGGACAAGTGACTAAGAGATGATCAATGGTTTCTTCTTCTGTCCCACAGAGAGGGCACCAATTATTCTCATCTCACCTCTTCTCCTAAGGTCCATCTTGGTAAGGATTTCCTTTTTCGCACTGCACCATATAAACGTCTGGACCCTAGGAGGAGCTAGGCTCTTCAAAATCAGGTTCTGAGACGGCAATGAGCCGTTTAAATTCTGGTTGACCAAATTTTTATTGATAAAGATTAGATTATAATAGATTTTGAGAGAGATTAAGTGTATCTCTCAATTAGGAAGTTAAGATTATTAATGTACTCTATAAATTTGGGTTTCATTTAGTGGAATTACAACAACAAAATATTCAGTGAATTTTATTGTCCCCCTCATCTTCTAACGAAATGCTCATTATTTCAACTACAAGGTTGTAGGTGTTGTAGGATAAATTGTATGAACAACAACAGATTTGTGACCTATGGGGATTAGACAAGTTTTTTTTTTGAAAATTGCCATTAGACAAGTAATTGGCCCATAGTATAAAAATCTACCAATCCAATTATAAGTGCCAACTCCAAATAGGCGTGATAAATTGCTACAATGGTGATGATTTGAAATAGTATTGTTTTAATTTTTAAACTTAAAAGAAAGTGCACAAAATTCATCTAACCAAACTAACAATTGAGTTTTGGAAGAAAAAAACTATCAGAAAAGAACCTAATAAAAAAATTCTCACTTCAGCAAATGCATAACACAGAGTTCATCAATTGATAAACTCTCACAGACATGTATCTTAGATTCTAAACCTTGTAATTAAATCAATCATTGTCAATATTTTTATAAGAATGTTAAAATTTAAGATTTGAATCGCATCATTGATCAAAAACTTATTTTAAATGAATAACCTAGTTGTTAACTCTCTTTACTAGGCGTACTACAATTTCTTCTAAATCTTACAATACTCAAATCACAAGAGTCCTTAAAAAGGACTGGCATAATCTTGGATGAGGATGTACATGAACCTACAGTAACCAGATAACCCAAAGCATCAAACCGAAAATCAAGTTTGGATGCAAGTTCTAACCTATTTAAGCTTTTCAGGCCCAAATTAATGTTGAGATGGATCCTTACCATTCCTCAAATAATGATATTTTATGGTTCTATTGATTTACAATGACAAAAAAAAAAATCACTGAAGACTACTACTCCCTCTGTTCCAATTTAGTTGTCTTACATGGATTTTGGAATTGTCCCAAAATAGTTCTCATTTATATTGAAGTAGTATAAAGTGTGTTGAAAATGGATGAAATCACATGTAGTGCTAGCTTTATATAGAGAGTTCCTTAAAAAATACAAATGTTTCAAATAAGACAACTAAAATAGGACGGAAGGAGTATATCAGAACTTTTTAGATGAGAATGCATAAGCAGATGTGAATTTAGCTTAGATCCATACCCATTAATCTGAATAGTGCAAATAAGAATAATAATCATGATGAAGTTGAGGGACACCACATCTTTTAAATGATACCTACCTAATTAGATCCCATGATGACTTACCCCCAGCATTGGATTGAAGCTTCTTTTTGGACCACTTTCATAGTTTATTGTTGGTTGGGGCTTTAAAAACCACACTTAAAAGAAGTCAATCAAGAAGAACTTCAGTGGACCACCACATCCATTTATAGTCCTTTCGTTCACGCCCATCCCCAAGATGAGCCATCCATCCACATTGGTCTATAGGCTGTTGCACGTCTTGTATAGAGACGTGTAACATGATTGACAATATCTCATATTGTATGTACAATATGTCATATCCATATACTACATATCATGCAATGATACATATACTACATATCACACAATGATAGATGAGAAAATGGTTGTAATTGATCATCATCATCATAATTACAGCCATTTTCCCATCTATTTGTCACTCCAGTCTACTTTGTACATCACATGTTTAGTGAACTTCATAAATTCGAATCCTTTTTTCTTGAATCTGAATTTTAAAACTCAAATTTCCATTAACCCTATCATAAACCATAACATCTGCAAATTTTCCAACCCTTTTAAATCTTTTTTTATCTGAACCTGAATTCTATATTGGATGAAAATATGGGTCCTTAACAAATTGGCCAGATCACACCTAATCTAACTGCTAGGAAAGTCATTTCCATCCATAATTTGGACAGAACTACATACAGGATTTGGCCTTCTTCTCCCTCTGTGGTAGTAATTATGGTGGTGTATGGGTGCTTACTATGCAACCTTATGGGAATCTTCATGTGCTTCCACACATAAGAAAGTGGAAATGAAAACCAACCTCCCAATCCCTCCTCCCACCACCCCCGCCTTCTCTTTCTCCTGAGAAAGTGTTTTCTTGAAAATGACCCTTGAGATAGGAAAATTTTCTTTTTGCACAAGTATTAATGAACATTTTCATTGAAAATTCCATAGTCTAGCAAAATGGGAAAAGAAAAAAGTGGGTTACAAAACCACTTGTTTTTTCGTAAAACTACCTTGGTTTGTGCATGGAAGCACATTTTCATTGAAAAATTTGCTCCAGTGAAAAACACAAACATATCCTATAAGGTTGAGAATTCCAGTCATTGACACCATTAAAAAATAAATAAATACAAACTTTAATTCAAGCCCCTTAAATTCAGGTTGTCATCTAATGGTTCTACCAATAAAAGGTAGCTCACTGGAAAAAACCACAATTTTCATAGTGAACACAGTTTATCTCAATGGATTTGATCATTCCTCATCATAAAACGATTAATCTATTATGATTTTAAATTTTGCTAAAACTTAGAATGTCAGAATTGTATCAGAATTAATGAAAGATAATGAATCTATAGAAAAGATAGTACTTCAATCATAATAGTATATAAACAATTTCAGAACATTAAAATATTTTACACTATATGATTTGCAATATACTACTTTAGCTCTCAGATGTTTCATAATTTTTGTTCAAACTTTAGAAAATTAGATGTGCAAGAGATCCAAAAGCAATAATTAAAATCTTTTGTCCATTTACTCAAAATTTTGAATAAACAAAAATACCAGACTACCTTATAGAAGGCGTTCTTCTGCAAATAGTTCTTGAGTAGATGTTCACTTAGACGAATTCTCCACCCAAGTGCCAGCTTTCCTGTCAAGTATCTGTAAGCAGAAAAAGGGTTCGATCTACATGTAAGTAGAGCAGTTTGCTAAGCATAAGTGCCTAGCTTACACAAGTCTAAGATAGCGCAAAGCTGATGACTCTATGAAATGTAAAATAGATGAAATAGGAGTAATTGTTGGGACAAGGTCATTGATAAGATGGAGAGAAGGCTTTCGTCTTGGAAAGGGAAGTACTTATCTATTGGAGGTAGAATCATCTTGATAAAGGCGCTCTTATCTAGCCTTCCAGTATATTTTCTTAGTATGTTCAAATGTCCTTCGGCGGTGGTTGATAAATTGGAAAGGATTCAGCAGCAGTTTTTGTGGAAAGATAGAGAAAAGCGGAAGTTCCATCTGGTTAATTGGTCTCAGGTCTGTAAATCAAAGGAGGAAGGTGGTCTTGGGATTCGGCCAATTCGTCTCTTTAATGGGGCTATGCTAGGGAAGTGTCTATGGAGGATGGGGGATTCTACTGAGGGATTATGGGATGATATAATCCAGTGCAAGTATAGGTTGCATGGATACAGGTGGATGGTTGCTAATGCTAATAGGAGGGATTTCGGTTTTTGGAAAGTTGTTTGCTCTATGGAGCCGGTTTTTGGTTGTCATATTCGCTACCAAATGTATTCCAGTGACTATTCTTTTTTGGTTGGACAAATGGTTGGGAGATACTTCTTTGGCGTTGGCGTTCCCTGCTCTCTTTTCTATCGCCGCGAAAAAGAGGTGTCGATTAGAGAGTGTTATGATTTAATAAACAGTAAAGTAGTTTGGGGCCTTCACTGTCGTAGGGAGTTGGAGGATTGGATGGTGGAAGGTTTGATGTTCTTAATGAATCATTTGGAAAGTGTTTTTGTAGTGGGTAATGAGAAGGCTAGCTGAATTTGGGAGCTTGATCCTCATGGCTTCTTTTCTGTGAGGTCTTTCTGCAATCATCTCATGAGGGTAGGTGAGGTTCCTCTTGTTCATCCGAAAATTTGGGAGGGGGTACTCCCTTTAAGGTAAAGGTGTTTGGGTGGCTTGTTGGTTTGAAGAAAATTTTGACTATTGATAATTTGCAGCTTTGGAAGAAGATGATTGTTAACGCTTGACCGTTTGATGCGGAGCATTGTCTAAATCGTTGATTATCTATTTGTTTTATTTAGTTTATGAGTTTTGATGTAATTTTTTTGTTTGTTTGAGGGCATCTTAGTAAATATTGTAATAAGGGGTATTTTGGTCATCTTCATTAGATTTTATTATAAATACTCTTTGTAGCCTTAGGGCATTTTCAATAGATGAATAGAAGAAACAATTTTTGTTGTGGAAAAAATGACTCCATTGCAGACAGCGGTGAGAAATCACAGAACCTCAGTGAGAAGCAGAGGACGGCGAGAAGCCACTGGAAAGGGGTGAGAAGCCTCTTCCAAAATCCAGGTATTTACCCCTTTATCTATCTCTGTCTTTTCTTTATTTCTTTTCTTCCCCAAGTCCTTTCCTTTACTGCTGAGACACCCCAAAACACATCCCTAGCCTTCGCCCCTCTCCAAAACCCACCCATAGCTTTCGGCCCCCTGCCTTGAGCCAGATCAGTTTTCGCCCCCTCTCCTGTCACCCCAAAACCGCTTCCATCCCCTGTCTTTGGCCCAGATTTTGCTGCCGCAGCCACTTCTTTACCCGCAGTTGGTTCCGCCCCTTCCTGGGCTTTCCAGCTGTGTTGGGTTCACCAGCCCTCTAGGCTCCTTCCTTGGTGTCGCCTCTTAGGCCACACCTACCTTTGCCGTTCTATGTGACAAACCCAATATCCTTTGCAGAAACCCCTTTTCCATCTTTCCTTAACCTACTGTAATCCTCAAAGACCAACTTTAGCCTCTCATTTTAATTACTTTTACCCTTTTAACCATTTCTGACCTTAGATCCTTTTCACATTAATCTAATTCAAGACCTAAATCGTTATCATATAAGTGACTAGCTCTAATCTGGTGGTGGACCTACATTTTTGCGGATCCTGACAAACACATGATTTTGGGAGATCTCCACTTTGAGTAGCAATTGGGCTTGGTGAGTTACATAATTGTTTATATTAGATTTCCAAGAATTAATTTGATTATTTGTGGCTCGTTTATATTATTTAATTGCGTTTATTAATTTAATTCTAAAATTTCAGCCCCATTCTAGATTTAGCGTCATCTTTTTAGTCCTCTCATAACTGCATTAGGCATTTCATTTAGGGTTACCCTATCCCCTGTCTTGCATTACCGTTGTGTTTAGCTGATGTAGAATCGGTAAATCATTTATTACTTCATTGTCGGTTCTCTTATCAAATTTGGGTGCACTTCCTTCAGTTGCTGGGTGTTGATTTTTGTCTTCCTCAAGCATGGAGGGTGCTATTTAATAAAGATGTGGTGGTGTCTGGAAGTTCTTTTCGTCGGAGTCTTTGGAAAGCGACACTTTTGAGTATTGTTTGGTCCATTTGGTTAGAAAGAAATAAAATGATTTTTCAAGGTAAGGAATGCTCTTTGGTGAATCTTATTGAAGTTATTAAGCTTAGAGTGGCTTGGTGGTTGGTTGGGTCGATGAAGTTCCGGGATTTATCTATTTCGCATATTTGTAGGAATTGGGCTTCAGTGGATTCTGCTAGGCAGCATTTGGAGTCTAGGCCTCAAGTTCCTTGGTCTCCTGCAGTTGGGCTTCTCAAGCTCAATTTTGATGGAAGTTGTATTCGAGAGATAGGTCTTGCAGGTTACGGTGGGGTTATTTGTAACGATGAGGGGTGGGGTTATTTGTAACGATGAGGGGTCTACTGTGATTCTTTTGCTAGCCCAATTCCTAATGGATTGGTAATTGAGGTGGAATTGTTTGCTTTATGGCGAGGCATAATGGAGTTGGAACAGTTAGGTGTCCGAGGGAGTTTAGTAGAAGGTGATTCAAAGGTAGTTGTGGGGTGGGCGATGGGATTTCTTTGTCCGTAAATATTCTTAGATAAAAATGAGAGGATTCAGCATTCCATGGCGTCATATGAATTTACTATTGCTTGGGCTCTTCGGTCAGCTAACTCAGCGGCTGATGAGATGGCGTGCCAGGGGTTAACTTTGTCAACGAAAATTGTAACCAAATTCTTATAAGGTTTGGGAGGGTTTTGGTTGTTTCTTGCGTGTGGTGGGGTTCTTTTAGCCTGCCTTAGTGTATCTCTTGTTCCTCTTTTAGCTTTTGATTAATGAAGGTTAATTTTCAAAAAAAAAAACTATATAGTGTAGAATGAACAAGAACTCCTCAAAAGGCAGACCCTAGTAATATAGAAAGTGGCTATTATAATGATGATTATAAAATGTAAAACAGAGGACGTTAGAATGTTCCATAGGTTTCCAACCATGTATTTCCCTAGATCAAAGATAAAATACCTCAAGGAAGGCGCAAGAATAGAAGATGCCGCACTTTGAAGAACACTAATACCAGTTAATCGAATAAAGGATGCCTTATCTTGCTCTAAAACATATTTTACACTGGTCCCTGCAAAATTCAAGTTAGGTATATCTCAAGAAGAGTGCTTAATCTAAACAATTGCCAGTGTAACTTCAAGCCTACCATTCAAAGAAGCAATTCGATCAGAGATCCATGTCCTAGAGACAACAAGTAAAGCAACTGCAAATAACTGAGCACCCTGTTTATCAAGCAGAGTAGGCACCTACAAAGACAGAGCAACAAGTAAAACAAAACGAAATGATAAACAGTTCCACTACTGCTTGTGTCTTGAAAAAGAAAATTTCCAGATGTAACCTAGGCAATCTTAATTTCCAAACTTTCAGATTATTTAAACTAGTTGTCCAAGTGCACCCTAACATGGGAAATTCTGGATTTAGAAATGTCAGTAATATGATATAAAACATCAAGTAATAAATTACCAGCAATCTTCTTTATCATGGGGCACTTTAGTGCAAAGGTGAAAACCGTAGAAACATTTTCTTTCATCATCATTATTATTTGAAAAGGGATGCTTTCAAATTTTGAGATGAAGATATGTGAAACTATTTTTCCTTGGCTCTCAGTTTTCCCTGTTTGGAGCAATGAAGCTTTTCTCGAATAAAAAGTAATTCTTTTGTTTAAAATAATTGGCAAAAATGTCATTAGTTTTAAAGATACATATTTTTAGCGACTAACAAAATCTGTATTAATTCAAAAAGAGAGTAACAAAATGCAAACACCCATGACAGAAACTTTTTGTGGAAACTCTAAGTAAATAATTTACAAATTTTCAAATCCTGCACCCAACCTCAAAAAAAGGTATTGAGAATGTTGTTTAAATGAAGATTGGGTTTACAAATCTCCAATGAATAGAATCAAAAGAAGCGGCTTATCTATCCGCTGAATGTACAATCAGCATCATCCTCAGTGATGTCATTTACTGTGGATTTAAAAAAAAATTGGCACGGTTGACAAGTGGTCATTATTGCAACCATGAAGGTTGAAGTTTCAAGTCAAGCCACCATCTCAAAAATAGATAAATAAATAATAAAAATCTGTGGATTTTGGCTACATCAAATGATAAACCCTTTCTAGAGTTGAAGTGAAATATGTCAAAATTCATGGAAAAAATCCACAGAAAACATTCTACATACCATTAAAATTTTCTAATATCACCAACCTCTTATGTTCCCTCAATACCACAAATGAACTATCAAAACAACTATTTAAATATAGAATGAAATAAATTGCCAGAATATTTCAAACACACTTCCGAAACAGGTAAAACAAGGAAGGAAATTGAAAAAGGGATACTAACCAGTAATTTGAACATTGCAGCCACCCTTAAGGGCAACACCCTTGGAGTATTTTGTAGTTGTGGAACAGGAGGCAATGAAACCTTATCTCCCAAAGTAGGTGAAACTTTCACTGTCTCTGCTAAGTATGTGTGCGTTTTGGAATTGGAGAATGCTGAGTCCTACTAAAAATAAAAAGAGGACCCCTGGTAGTTTTAGAAGTTCTGACAACTAATGCTAAAGCTAAAACAATGAGTTACGAAACCACATACCTTTTTGGGGTAACAAAAGCTCTTTGAACAGCCAATGCATCACTATGACGGTCTGTTTCTTCTGATAGCTTTGAAAGAATGGAACTAGCTTCAGCAAGGACTGCAGATTCCTCCCTGAAATTTCAGTGTGTAACTTTAAATGCTCAAAGTAAATTCATCAAGAAAAGATAACAAGGAACAAAGAATTAATTCAATTAAAACACAACCTCTTGTAATGAACACTATATCCTCCTTCCCCATCCAATGACAAGACCATGTCATGAAATGCAACGAGTGCAGGGCGGTGTGATATGGTAATACATGAAGTGCCCATTGCTCGAACTTTAGCACAGAAACGTTCCTCCATATCAGTAGTAACAGCACTGGTGCACTCATCAAGAATTGCAAACTTTGGTTTATGATAGAAAAGTCTCGCCATTCCTAATCTTTGTTGCTCTCCAAGAGAGAGTTCATCGCCCCAGTTTACTTCCATCTCTAGTGGATAACGTTCCAACAAATACTCAAGATTTACCTGCCAATTAATATGTACATGGATTTTTTAAGAAGGGAACAGCTTCCATAAAATGGATAAATAGTGTCATGTGCACGAGGGAGAGATACATTGTTCAATAGCTCAACCATGCCACTATATGTTAGCGGTTCTGTCTCTTCATCTGATGTAAGAGGATAAATTAATTGATCGCGAAGTGTTCCAACAGCCATGTATGGTCTTTGTGGCACATAAAAGATTTCTTTATTCAGATCAGAACCAATCCCAGGTTTCACAATGTGACCAGATTTTAGTGGCCAAAGACCTCCAAGAACTCGAAACAGAGAGCTTTTGCCGCTTCCATTTGGACCTTTAGTACAAATACAAGAAGAATTCTTTCATCACTGAAGTGAAAACAATATAATAAGTAACAAACATATAGCATTAGAAGGAAATATTATATGCTATAGACCATTCACAGTCAACATCAGAATTAACTAAATAAATGGAAAATTGACATAATGATGACGTTTTTTTTTTTGAAAGGTAACTTCATTAATTATTAAGAAAAGGCAAGAAATACAAAAAGAGGCAGGCCAGAAAAAGCCCACCAAACGGAGAAACAAACAAAACCCCTCCCACAATGACTAAAATTTGTTTTCACAGTCAATATCTCAAACAGATCAGTACAAAGAATATGCACCATCAGAGAAAATTTCTGGAATTCCGTCAACGAAATTAGTCAAGGCCTGGAACAAAAATGGCTTTAAAGACCAGAGAGAAGTGAAAAACTTGATTCAGGGGATTGCTCATGCAAATCAAGCAGGCATGTTGAGTATGCCTACTATTTAGGCCTGTGTGGCTTAATGGTATTATTTTAGGGTTCTTCCATTGTTCTCACTTTCTTTGGGCTGTGTTTATTTATTCTTTGGCAATAAAAACTTAACCTTTCATCAATAAAGAAAAAAGGGAGCATACTAGGGGTAATACTTTGATACCAACCAAAGGTTCAATTCTGATTTACACAATAGACTAGAGACAGACTTAGATGTTGTTGATGATGATGATGATGGCAACAGATTTTAGAGAAGAGAGCCATCAATTTTCAAAATAATGCCGCCACTTCCTCCAGATCGAGACTACTTTAAAAAAAATCCTTGCATAATAACCAGCATTTATAAGGAAAATGCTAAATAATAGCCACCACGAAATTCGTCCTGCTTGTTTCCCAGTTTGAACATAAAGTGAAGTGTCCCGCAAACCATTTCCAGTACCAAACCCAGACTCAGTCTGGGAACTGTGGTTTGTGTAAAAAAAATTAAAAATAAAAGAAAGAAAGCAAGCAGTAATGAGCAGTACTTTGACCGCAACGAGGTGTTTGTTTCAACAGATTGACAATTCAGTATCGAATGAAAGCAACAATAATCATTATCATTATCATAATCACCAAACATTGCCTTCACTATCCAGTTATTCCGTTCATGGACCTTTTTTCTGTGGTTAAACCAAATTTGTCTTCAAGTTGGAGAAAATAGAACAATCAGGTTCAGAGACTAACCGGTGACTTCACCCTTGGTTTTCTTGTGAGGAATGTCGATGAATGATATCCATGAATTGATAATGGCATATTAATTTCTTCAAAGTTTCAAGGGTTTTTGATCCATCATCTATTGATGAATCTTTGGTTTGTGCTGTAGCTCAGCTATCGTCCTCTGTGGGCTCTGGCGTTCACCTTGCATATCCTTTTCTAATAAATTTTCATTTACCATCTAAAAAACAAACATCTTTTCGTAAGCTTTGTTCTTTTGGAATGGTATAGTTGTATATGATTTTATGAGAACATTTTTTTAATTATAACTACTTTATTCACAAAAGAGCAGTTTTACAATGAAGAAAAGGAAAACCATAAAACTGGTGAGAAGCCCCCCGCCACCCCGCAAAACAACAGAAATAATTACAAAAACTCTGTTTACAAATTCTGAAGAACTTGAAAGACCCTGCCTCTCTAGGTTTCCATGAAACAAAAGAAAGAGCGGGACGCGATAGAGTGCTGAATTCTATCCACTTTATGAGAGAAATTTTAGCCAAGAGAGTTTTTGCTCCAGTTTCCTTTTGCACTACCTTTTGATATTAATGGCCAACAAATAAGGAACTATATTACTACTTACAAGCATGCAAGCAAACATTGAGCCTCAACAATAAACAGGAAAAGAAGGCACTTTGATACATATGAAAGGGAAAATCTAGCTGGATTTAAAACATTTAAGCATTAAAAGAACCATATTTTAAATATATGTAACATACATCCAAGAGATAGTTCCATAACTTCTATTTGAGGACTGAAAATAAATATGACAAAACAAAGTAAAAGTCTTCTCAAGAAGAGTTTAATACCCGTAATCAACAGATTAGATCCTGATTCGACTCTCAGAGTCAAATTTTCCACCAAAGCATTACCTGTTGGAGTAACTACCTGAAACAGTTTTTTTATTAACAAATAAGAAACTGAGAGGCATGACCCGTATAAAGAAAAAATAAATAAATTAAGTTTTTGTCACCTTGACATTATCAAACTCTATATAGCTTCCTTCACTAAAATAATTCCTACTTGCACAATTTCGAATAGTTTTATCATGAATGATACTGAGCTCTCTGGATATGACCATCAATTCATGAATACGGTCAGCGTAACCACTGTAAATCAGAGGGGGAAAAGGATAAAAATAAATCACATAATGACAGCAAATTTACTAATGCAAAATTTGGCATTACAGTGATGAATAGAACACTGTTTAGAAACAATGAACTGCCATCTAAAAGAACTAGCTTGGGTTTATGCACTATTATATAAAGTTCGACAATGAACATACAAATTTAAAAAATAAAAAATTACATTTCGTGGAAATGTATGTTAAGATGGAGGTGTGTATAGCGAGAACAGATGGAACTAAGAGCTTTATACAATTGAAAGTGATTTTTTTTAGCGGTAAACAAGAGAATATATTAGAAATAGAAGAGTACAAATACAAGAAGAAGGAAAAGGTCTAAGAGAACTAGATCCAAAGAAGAAGAGAAAAAGAAAATAGTGACAAGTAAAAACAGAAAATACAAAAACCAAGAACAAAAGATCCTTCACACTCAAAGAAGGAAAACACCTAGAAAAAGGTCGGTGATTCCAAGCTTGGTAAAATAATTTGCCACTCCATTTGTTGCTTGGCCGATTTGGACAAAAGATCAATCCATCCCCAAAGCAAGCTCCCGAATCTCCCTAACCAAAGTGATCAATTTCCAAGGCGGACGTCTTTGTCCCTTTGCCCACTTAATTGCATTTACCGAATCCCCCTCAATATTGAAAGTGTTTCCCTAAACTGAAACTCAAGAACAAGGGATCTCCAAGAAATCCCACCCTCTAATCTTAAAACAAAACTCAAACCAAATAAAAAATACACACCATGTTAACTCAATTGGAGAAGAGACAAAGAAAAGGGGGAGAAGATTTTTTTCTTTTTTTCTACTTTTTCTTGTTTGATTGTATTTTTTCTTCCTTCTTTTGTAGCTGTCTAATCCTTTCAGGCCCCTATCTTTGTATTGGTATGAAAAAAGTACCAATACAAAGATAGGGGCCTAAAAGGATTAGACAGCTACAAAATAAGGAAGAAGAAATACAATCAGACAAGAAAAAGTAGAAAAAATGTACGAATAAAGATTCTCTCCCATCTCCCTAAAAAGAAAACGCTTGAAAAATTATCGGAAACTCCTAATTTAGCAAAATAGTTTGCCATTCTATTTGTTGCTCGGCCAATCTAGACAAAGGATACATCAAGCCTTGAAGCCAACTCTCTAATTTCCCTAACCGTAGTGATCAATCTCCAGGGGGGACACCTTTGTCCGTTAGACTATTTGATCGCATTTGCCGAATCCCCCCCTAATATAAGTTTTATCTGCCCATGGATTTTCCAGATGGTCAAAGCACTCCTAATACTAAGGATTTCCGCCTCATTGGAGTCCCTAATTCCCACCGACTCACTAAACACAATGGAGGTGGTCCCCTCATGATTCCTAAGAGATTGTATCACATTGTTATTCTTGTACATGGGAGAAAAGTCTATATCTATATGCTCTACACTAACCTAATCCATAGTTAAAAAATCTTCATAACTAATAGCATTTGTAACAAAATTATGTGATGCTAATCTACACTGACCAAATCCCTTAGTTAAGGGAAAAATTGTCCTCCAATAGTTCATGAAGTCCTCAACAGAAATCTAGGGAACTCCGCACCTATGTTGCATGGACAGTTCAATTTAGGTGATGTATCCGTGTCGGAAAGCCGCATGTCCTTCTCAGATACGTCATTTCTAAGTGTAAAATCCATGTCCCTACCATATCAATGGCATGTCCTTACCGTAGCTATGCCGTGTCCGGGCATCATAGGCTCACACTAAAGGAAATGTGGAATTTCATTCATATCTAGGTTGATGGACAATTCAAATTCAAAGGATCTATAGCAGCAGCAGAACCAGTAGAAGTAGTAGTAGGTCAAGTGCAGGGGATTGTGAGAGGACCTCTAAAATGGTTCTAGCAATGGTTCATTCAATCGAACATGGAGAAATGGGTAAAGGAGAGTAGGAGGGAGAGCGCATGTGGGTGCTCAAGCAATAGCTTTGGCCACTCGATCAACTAGTGGTAAGAAATGATATTCCCCTTCACTTTCAAGTAAAGGCAAGTAGAGCTTCTTGTTTGAAAGAAGCACCTTGTCTATGGGAGGGGAATGAACAACAACAATGCTATGTTTGTTATCCAACAAGGGAAGGTATTCTCAACGGACATTGTCACGGTTTGGCCGGTACCCCTTACCAATAAGTAATGTTGGACTAATCTCAAATACACCTCCAATTTTAGTTATTGCCTCCTTCCCAGCCCTTATGTATCCCTTGAGACAAGTCTCCGTCTATATGTGAACCAAGGGATACCTATATTCAACTCTTGAGTTACTGTAATTCAAAAGAGAATAGAGAATTGGATCAATTTCATATACGTTCATTGAATTCAAACTACTTGAAGGTTTTGCTACTGTATTCAAATTTCAGCTACCACTAAATGAACACCGGTCGCCAATCATTCAAATCTAGGCATCTAGAGGCCACTTCTTAAACCAAAGACTCAAAAGTTCTTGAAGTTACATCTTTCAATACTAAGACTCAAGTCAAGTAGTTAAATTCCTTTCATCCTTCAGGTTATCTTTAAAGGAGTAAGTTGTTTAAGTCAATAAAATAAGTCGAGGTTTGTGGCACTTCAAAGTAGATACGTATTCTCTTGTTTCAATGTATCTAGTTTGCAAAAAGTGTGCCATCCATCTTTGAAACCCTAATTCATAAAATAATGTGATTTTGTTTTGCAAGAAAGAAAACTCTTTCTTAGGAGAAGAGGTTTGTTGTGGCCCGAAGTTGCCCTTAATTGTCCTCTTTGCAGGCTAGCAGAGGAGACCATTGACCATCTTTTAGTCACTTGCCCTTTGGCCTAGCACTTATGAGGTGACTTTCTCTATCTCATGGGCATTTCTTGGGTGTGTCCGAACTCCTGGAACAATCTTTTAGACTCATAGGCTCCTCCTAACCTCAATTCTAGGTGGAGAATGGCTTGGTATACTATCCCAACTATGGTCTCGTGGACTATTTGGAAAGAGAGGAACTTAAGATTATTCAAAGGGAAGTTCATGGAGGTTTGAGAACTCTTCAAAAAAGCCAAATGGAGACTTTGTGTATGACTCCTTGCCAACAATGAGTTCAAGGATTTCAGAGTTGACGACCTCTTAACTTCGTGGGAGGGTTGCATGAGAAGGAAGCCTAAGAACCCAAATGCTTTGGTTGAGTGGTCACCTCCTTGTAGTGGCGGCATGAAATCTAATGTCGATGGGGCATCCAGGGGAAAACCAGGACCAACAGGGATAGGTGGAGTCCTTAGAGATCATAGTGGTGCTTCATCACTGGTTGGTGGTGGGGGTGGGGGGGTGGGGAGGGGGGGTAGATCAAATTTACTTACTTGTTGCCCAACGGAACACAAAGTGGAAAGTAGGCTTGCCCCAAAAAATATATAGGAGGGTAACAAGATTCAACTGGATAGTCACACATTCATGAGAATGGTTTTCTCCAACAAACTGAAGTTTTCTTTGCTGCTAGTGCACATTAGACCTTTATTCACTGTTGCATTGAAATTTTCTTCATTCAATCGGAGTTGTTGAACCTAAATTGGATGGAAAGGATAGATTGAGCAAAAAACGTCAAGCAAAGGAAGGATTGAATCACCGTAGCTCTAGAGTTAACGTAGATATTCGGGCTAGGAAGGATTTCCTTAAAAATATTGAGCAATTCCAATTCAATAATATGTTCAAGGAAGGCAGATATTCACAATTAGCCTCTTCCAGCTATTGAAAACTAGCAAGGGGGTCAATAAGCAATTATTGACCTCTCAATGGACGGGTCGGAGACGTCAACAAAGAAGATGATTCAAGGACATAAATTTAGTAGTTTTGGTAGAAGGATATCCTTTAGAGCTACTCTTCATCATAGGCACAAGTGTATCTAGTTTATACAAATTCTTCCCCTATTTGAAAAGGAATCCCCCCTCCCCCAGTTTCATTCACCCCATTACTAACATTTCCACTACTATAATGCCAAAACATAGCATGGGTACAGCGGGGACACAAACTTCACATAAAAACGAAACACGGACGCATTAGAACATAGCCAAGATAGGAGCAGCCCCCAACTTTTTTACTTTATAAAATAATGAAAGAGACCAAGCCCTATTTTAAAGATTAAAATTTAGGTCTTAGGGGTTCTCTCCAGTGAATCTAAACAGTTGAATTCAAACAAGTTGATTTTAAGGCTATCATCAAGAAGTTAGGAAGCATAGGGCCAGCCTATTCCTATTGTTGAGATTTAGTTAGAGGGACTATCCTAGTCACTAAAGTGTAGCACCTAAGGTATGACGTAGCTTTAAATATTCCAAGGTCCCCAAAGTTTTTTAGAGATGTGAAGTTCCTCATTGAAAAGGTCTAAGGATCCAACAAGCCTCCCATGTTGCATGAGTACAAGTACACGTCTTAGAATCCAATACTGGTGGGAGGTGTGCAATAAAATGAAACGCTAAACAAGAATTACATGATTCATAACAACATTTAATTAAGTATAAACACAAATTTTCAAATGAAATTAACAATTTAAAACAGTCAACAGGATACTGTGAAAATTTTACTCCAAATAATTAAATAATGCACTTTTGATATTTTAGTTTCATTTCAAAAGAACAGAAAATCTACTAATATTCGGTCTTTCTAGAAATCAATAAAATCGTATTAATAGAATGCTTGAAGAATACAACTTGGCCAGGTATGGCCTCATAAATGTCAATGATTAGAAGTTTTATGTAAATGAACACTAACAGATAAAATATTATGAATCCATAAATGAACTCGAGTTATGGGGGTGATTCCCCTCTGAGGACCATAAGAATGAGATAGCTGGGGCAGAAAGGGGGAGAGAAGAATAAACATAAAGTAGGATCCAGTGACAACCTGAGACGATTCAACCGCCGTGAACTGATAGAAAGAGTACCGAGAGACTGAAACAAAGATATTATCACACTAGTATGGTATCTTAAATCTCTGCTCGTCCTAGAGTTTGAAGTATAGTCTCAAATTGCCAGAAGAAAAGGCTCAATAATAAGATAACTGCCACTGTAGCACAAGGTATTTCAACAGAAAATCTTGGATCATTCCAAACCACCATATGTCATGAAACAAGCTTCAAATGCTTGACTAGAGCCACGAACCGTTGCCGGATATGAGATGCTTCTCTTTTTTCTCCTCCATAAAATGCAACACTTTCAGCATGTGTCCTCAACCGTGAGTGGAAGCTGCCGATATTCCCCTTCCAGTTTGTTGCTCCTTGGACATCATTTCCCAAAAGCAGGAGAGAATTGCGAATTATAGCCCCTGCCCCTATTACATAGGCCTGAAAAACCAACACATAATACACAACCAAATGGTACATCATAAGAGTTTCAAGAATTTGTATTGTTTATGGAGTGCCTCAAATGTGAAATGATTTTTTGCATATTCACAAAATAAAAGACGTTTACCAATTGAAATCATGAGTAAAAATCAATGCATAACATTCAGTTAGATACAAGAAAAAGGAAAGCATACCAACATCCAAAACACATATTTCAGGCTGGCATAAGAGCACAAGCGCAAGTATAAAGCAAACCATCAGCAACTGCAACCAGATCTTCCTGTACAAGTTCACTCAACTCTGAACAGAACCTTGGTAAATCACTTGCAATTCGTTGTTCTGGATTGGTAATTCGGCCATCAACGTGTGATATTTTGTAGTATGTCATGTTCTGCAGCCCAATGAAATCAATTGGACAAAGCATTGAGACAACAATAATACAAACATGGTTACGGCACAAGCATAACAACTTTTCCACAATAAGCTATAAACAGAAAATCACAGGATGTTGTGGATGCACATGCATAAGTTTACTGGGAAAAAGTCACTTCAACAAAAGAAATGGCACATACACTCACAAAATTGTACAACTTACAGTTCAAACTTCAAATATATAATACAAATAACACTTTGTATTATATCTTTATTATAAATATATGTGTAACAATGATTCCCTAAGAACAGTTCTCTTGAGACTTCCTAGAGAACTTTAGTTTGTGGGGGCCCATAGTAAACCTAATGGATCCAATTCCTCCACCCCCCCCCCCCCCAAAAAAAAAAACCTACACACCTATCTGGACATAGTTTTTTCTTCACTTGGGTTTTAAGTCTCTTACACCCAACTTTGTAATATTTTCATTATTAATATATTTTTTACATTGTTACCTTTCAAAAAAAAAAAAGCACATCTCACATGCCTGAAAGAAACATCTCAACCTCAAATCAATTTTCAAGCACTCTATAAATTGACTCTAGCCTCCATAATGGTTTCTTCTTAACCATTGCCCAAGCAATAGCATTTACTAAATCCCCTTCACTGATTAGCTTTACCTACCATGATCTTTCCAAGTCTTCAATGCCAGTTTGATCATCTCAACTCTAATTCATTGGAATCTTTAAATTCCTATCAGATCTTAAAAGAAAATCATCATACCTCCATTATGGTTATGTAATACTCCCCTTATTCCACTCACACATAGTTTTTACCTTTCAAAAAAAAAAAACTCCATCCACATTAAATTCATATAACTCTTTAATGGACGTTCCCACCTCTGAATGGGTCTCCATGCATCACTCCCATCCTTTGTGGAGACTATCAAACGAGAGACCTTCAAACCCCTTCTAATCCTTAACCATGTAATCAATCTCATCTTAGCACATGAAAATTTTCATCCAGCAGTTTTTCTAAAAAAGGCAAGTCTCTTGATTTTGTTCAAAACCACAACCACTACAATTTGTTTCTTTTCCTTAAATTGTTTTTTAATCTCGAGGTTCATTCAAAGGAATTTAAGCCCAAATGATTTCGTCCCCGTGATAGATCTCCAAACAAAAAGATATTCAACCAAGCACCTTCTTTATTAGGATATTGAGGTCCAATAATTTAATTCCAACAAGCCTTGTGTTCTCTGGGTGAGGTTTTTGAAATATTTGGCTGATTGTCTAGAGAGATGCCTATTGTTTTTCTTGTGGGTGTTTATTACAAATGGCCTATTGGATGAACACCATATTCTGAAGACGAGCCTAAATTATTTGGACCACTTAGGAACCTCCAAACAATCTCAAATTTCAGGGTTTTCTAATTGAGTCCATGAGGCATAAAACCCTAAATTTATTGTACGGGGCCACAGTGAATTCTTGAGCTATTAGAAGCAACACCATTGACAATAGAATCTAAGGTAATTAGGGGATGAAGTAATCACAAATTTCCTATTACTTTTACTTATTTTGGCTATATTTGTTATTAGAAACAATCTAGTTTTAGAAGGATATTGAAGTTAGGTGTAGATGTGAAGGGATTACGGAAAATCCATGTATTCCTTAGTTGTGAAACTGGTGAGACACATTGATGCTGTAATTACAAAGAGATTACACCCCATACAGAGTTCATTCAAAAGAAATTCATCTACAACTGTAGGAGTGGTTTTGAAGGTTTTACCAACATCAAACAGGGTTTCTAAGGCCTGAAATTTTTGAGTTTATATACTTGCAACACATGATTTCATGCCTCAAAAGATCTGTGCATAGAATTGATAAACATAGAGGGTAAACTAATTATATTGAAAAGTTATCCCTCAAGCTAGAAAAAGGAAACAGAAAAACAAGATATACCTATTCATACACAACCACAAAAAAAATATAGCTTGGAGGAAACTCAAGATCAAATTCTCTCCAACCCAAGAAGAATTATGTAGCATACCCAACCCAATCCGAGAAAATCCAAGTTTGGGGCATGTGTTTCATGTAAAATTTCAACCTGACCCAACCTAAAATGAATCCGGGGGCTGGTTACAGAGGTCTTAGGCCAGAACCTGACCCAACTTGAATTAAGAACCACCATAAATGTCCCCTATTTCCTTAGCCCAATGGTTCTAGCCCATGTACCCCCACCTCAAACCTAAAATCTTAGCACATTGCTCGTAGCCCATTGCCCTTAGCACATTGAAACTTTAATTGAAGAAAAATGCCAAGTTATTTCATGGAAAGCCAATTTCATGTAGGTTCTAGTTAGCTTCACCCAAAAAAAGGGAAGGACTTGAGAATTAAGACAAATTGCAGCAGCTGTGAAGGTAATGACAAAGATCCATCAGTACTGAACTGCTAAACATTTCTTAACTAAGAGATATTCGCATTGTGTAACTGTAAGAGGAATAGTGCATCATACATGATATATCAGCAAGCAACTAATAGCTCAAACTCCGTAAAACATATAGTTCAACAACAAACACAAAACCACCAGAGATGTTAAGGTGCTTTACACCGTAATCTTTTACAATACGAAAATGTTCAAAGTTACCTGAAAATAATCGGCATGAATAAGCTCTGTCAAAATTTTTCGGAACCTCAAACTTAATGTTCCAGTTAAGTACTTTGAAGTGGAAAACAAGGTGGACTGAAGAAAGCATAAGATTAGATTTTCAACTATCAAACGTAAGAAAGATGGCACGCGGCGAAGAAAAGCAGCACGAAACAAGAACCCTTGTACTTTTGCCAGTCTATTGCTCAAAGCAGTCCGCAACACCTGCAGTAAGTGTACATACTAACACTAATATCCAGTTTACAGACATCATAAAAGGGGAAAAAATTATTATCATTCAAAAAAAAAGGGAAAAATCCAGTTTCTTATACCAGGGAAAAAAAATTACGGCATAAAGTTGTTTACAAAAAGAAATATGGTGAATAGAGAAATGAAGATCTCACATCAATTCGAATCTAATACATTTACCAAAGTGTTGTGATTAAAATAAGGATCTAGACATCCCACATAGCAAAAATGCTTCAGGAGAAGCTACATCATGAGGAAAACAACAAAAAAGCCAAATGAGAAGGAGCTACAACTATTTCAAGCCTCCAAGGTTAAATCAGTCCCTTAAAAGTGTTGACACCTAAAGTATCAACAGCATGGTCAACATGTTGTGGGTCTCCACAAGTGATAATCAGCCTCACTGACAAATTCAATGAAGATCTAACAAGATCCCTGAAAGATCATGACAATCTAGGTTTAAAAAATGTTGCCAACCTCTTACAAGAGTACAACGCACTTGTGGTCGAAACACATGCACCCATGTTAGACACTCAAACCTGTGTCTAACACACACATTCTTCATGGATTCTTCTAGTAATTTTAACATTGTTTTCCAAGTTGACTAAAATACTATAAAAACCTTTTTCCTCTTAAAATCTAATTTATATATTGATATGTTTGTCAATTAGTTGTTTATAGTAAAACTAGAACATTACTTTCAATTAGTGTTATTTCTGCGCCCTTATTTTCATTTAAAATAACTTTAGATTTAAATTTATTTAAATATGGTGTGTGTCCCATGTCCTTTTTTCTGTTTTACCAAGTCCGACACCTTGCACTTGTGTCGAACACTGACACTTGCACGACTCATGTAACTTAGCTTTAATAGTGCAAGCAATCAAAGGGAGGCCACAGATATGCAAAAATGTTTAAAGAATTGAATGATGACATATCCAAGGTCCAAGAGATGATAAAAGAAAGTTTAGTCGATTAAGTGTAGGATCTAAGATACAAAGTGGGGCCCATCTCATAGTGATCATACATTAACAACATGTGAAACGCTTGAAAGATCCTTTGGTAACCTTCCTACTGCTACTTACAAATCGTAGGGCCAATATGCAAATCAAAAGAAATAGGGTGTGCCCCACCTATTGATCATATGACAACAATTGAGTGCCACCTAATGCAGCTTATAGGCCCCAAATCCAATATGGAAGAAAGTGTTATGCTTAATCGCATGGGGCCCCACCTATTGACACAAAAGTGCCACAAATCGTGTACCATCATGTTGACCATCAAAAGTAAACTCTTGAATGCAAAAACAAAGGTCAGATCATAGGTTAGACTATAAAATTATAGAAGTCAAGAAGGAAAATCTACAAAGTGAACAGATCACTTGCCTCCAAATGGAGCTTCCCAAGCGCACAGGAAGTCCAATGGAACCTAATTCCTATGGGGCTTCCCATGAACACATGAAGCCTATGGAACTAGCCTCCACGTGGAGCTCATGGAACCTACCTCCAAATAAAGCATCCCACTTATGTATGGTTGATTGTAATTATCCATTCTTTTAATTTGGAAAGTCAACTCAATTTATGTATGGTTGATTGTAATTATCCATTCTTTTATTTCTTTCCAAAATCAGCCACCTTGATTGGCTCCTTGTTTATTATTTATACAAGTAATCTCTTACGGTTTAAGACAATTCAATACAATAAAAAGAGAGACATTACTCTCCTCCAACATTTCTCTCTCTTTTTCTCTATTATTATTTTCTACATCCAAGCTCGTTACAAACACATTGTCTTTAAATTGAACTAACAAGTAAACAGCTGACAAGGAGCGAGAATGATCAAAACCCAAAATCTGAAGTCATACAAGTTCATATTTAGGACATAGCCAGAAAGGAGCTCAAAAGTTCATAATTTTCCAATCATGTGTGTTCAATATCACCACTTTCGTAAAATGAACAGCTACGGGACTCATCTCCTTGCCTATGCAACTTAGCATTTGTATCTTGCACATGCTGCTCATGGCAGTGGATATTTCACTAGAATATACAAGTAAAAACATTGTAATTAGAAATCTATTAATTAAGGAATTAGTCATGGAAGACGGTGAATTTCATAGGGTTATTTTGAGAGAGATAGGGACCAAGAAGCTCACAGCCATAGCCACTAAAGCCAGAAGGTTATGTGCCCCTGTTTGGCCGATCCTCGAGAGGAGGACTGCAGCTAGAACCTGTAAAGATCGTAGTCCACCTTTTTTCTTCCTAAATTTCTGTTTTTCTTTGGAAGTAACAGGTACAACACCATCGTTCAAAGAATCAGGCTGAGTACACCTGCTGCGCAACTTCCATTGCACATACGCTGCAGTTCCTCCAGCAATAAAAATAACCTGTTGTCACTGCCAGAGTTCTCCTGTTTGGCAAAACATACAAGTTTTTAGAATGAGAAGAAACAACACAGAGTATGGATTCTCTGTCATAAGTTTGGTACAAGGTACAAGAAAAAGATATGATAATAAGATACAATCATCATAACTTCCTATCAGTCAAAATGAAGACTATAATATTACTGAATTAAGTGACCCAACTCCCACTTTTGTCAAACAAAAGATGACTTATTGCTCGGAAACTAAAATTAAATCAAATCAATAATGGGACCAAACTAAAGGTCACAGTATGATGGCATAAAATGATTGCGACCCATCAGGAAAAAATAGCTTCACGTTTCGAAGCTCACCCCAAGGTTCAAGCCTTTGTGTGGTGTGAGCTTAAGATGAAGATTCTTTCTAGGGTGGAAAATAGATGCGGTATCTACACCTAACAATGGTCTAAAAACGCATTCTCTGTGGCCACCAGGAAGAGGACGGCGATCACCTGCTTGGGAGTTGCAACGGTAGTGAGGAATCTATGGTTTAGATTGCTTATTTGATGAGTGTCGTGGGTCTTTGATACCTCTTACATAGGTATAGTGGAGAATTGAGTTATCTCAAGGTTTGGGCCTAAGATGAAAGCTGCATGGTTCACCATCCAGCGGCAATCCTTTGGTCTATTTGGAATGGGAGAAATTTGAGGATCTTGGAGAACAGAGTCACCGAGGAAGACGATATTTACCAACGGGCTGAATGGAGATTGTATGCATGGCTTGCGGCTAACAAGGAATTTAAGGGATACAAGAAACGTCTCTGTATAGAGATACGGAGAACCTTGCTCTGTTGCCAATTGATGCGGGAGCACGCCTGCAACTGGGCAGGAAGAAGAGAATAGGCATGTATCTAGAATAGGAAAGAAGAAAGAAAGAAGATTGCCTTGATAGTTTTATCAATCCATCGTGTACGTCTTTTCTATGCGGTACATGTATTTATAATAAAACATCCAAACGAAAATAGAAAAGAACTCTAGACTCGATTGGGAAGGCCACCGACCTGGTTTTCCTATCCTACTAAAACAAGGACTCCAAGAAAATAGCAATTGTGCTTCCTAATTATTCTAAGACACCAAAAACAAAATTAACAAAAGTAAAATCTACTATAAATAAATAAACTAAAATAAAAATAGTAGTGTCCATATGAGGATCTCGGCAACGTGTACGTGTCCTACATCATTATAGATCTTGAGAGGATTGCATTAGTGGTAGACCTAATAAGGAGGGGTTTTGTGTGATTCAACGGGTTCCATCTTCTTTAGTTTTCTTAGAAACAGTGGTCATGAGGGATTCAATTGAAGTTGAGCATTTACGTATTAGGAGAGCCTTGGTTATGTGGGTGGGTTACAGTCAGGGGAAGCTAATAATTAAGGGGCTTCAACGAACGTGACCAAATGGGCTATGGGATCTAAGCGTCCTCCTTGGAAACTGGTTTTAGTAGCCAGGGCATTGTGCTCAAGGAGGGAGATCTCATTCTCACTTGTTGGCAGATCAGCAAATGGAGTTGTAGACTTTTTAGCAAAGTGGATAGTGGATAGGGGTCAAGAGGAGGTCTTCTTCCTTCGACTTAAGGAGTGATATCTGCACTCGGGGGTGATTTACTGTAATTATAAAATTTTGGGGCTCTTGTTCCAAATGCGTCTAGTTTTTTCCTCTTCTTGGATCTAAGTCTTTTACTCCCAATACTTGAATTTTTTTCTCATTATTAATATACTTTACTGTTACCGCTCAAAAAAATAAAATGATAAATAAACCTACAATATCAAGGAATAAATAATATTTGAATCTGTTGAAATTAAGCTTCATGTTCACACAAAAGAAACGTGTTGAATCTGGGAAAATATAATAGTTACGCACAGTTTTCCGTGACTCAAACAAATACTTGCAATGTAAACATTATGCCACAAAATTGCAATGCCCGTGCATTTCTACTCCATCATATGCCTGACCAAGCCCCAAGCCCCAAGCCCAAGTCAAGGGGGGCAACATCAAAACAAGCAACCCATTGTAAAACTTCACCAAGTATTAAAATAAGTTTTGCTTCAAGAACAAATCATGAAGCTAAGGCGGTAGCAGAGAACATAGCCCTAACAGGGATGAATGGAGAAGTAAAACTCAAAGCTTACCTCAAATAGACAAAGCATTATCAATGATAATTAAGATGCCATAAATCATTACTCTAGTGCCTGACAACAGCTAAAAAGAACAGCAGTTGTAAATAACCCAGATTTTTAGTTAACCACATGACAAAAGTAAGTACTTGAAGAACCACATGACAAAGCCCAATTCATACAAATGTATGAGATGCAAGTACCGCAAAACTTCTCTGACCCCGTCAACCACCAAGCTGCCCGAACCTTAATAACATCAAGCAAACTAAGAACCGAAGATTCCTTTCCTTGAAAGATCCTCATGTTCTTTTCCAGCCAAATAGACCATACAATAGAGATTTTAAAGGATTATCCATGCCCATTTTTATTTATCCTGAGAAGGGTGTATGAGAAAGAGAGAAAAAAGGGGTCTTAAGGGCAGAGTCGTCACCTCCTTTAGAGGGAAAATTCAAAATCAACATGGACGAGGCGGATAGAGGAAAACAAGGCCATGTGCGTATTGAAGGCATAGCTAAGGTGATGTAGAACAGGTCGCAGATAGATTTTTGAAGAAGTACTCACGACGGGTCAACAAGAAGCAAGGCCCATGAGCTTAATCTCGAGTTGGGCCCATGTCCTAATTTATTTAGTTGCTATATTACTTTTATTTATTATGTCAATCCTATTTTGGGATTCTAGTTTTCCTAGGAATCTAATGTGAAAATCATAGGAAACTTCCAGAGTTAAGAGTCGTAGATAGAAGTCCACTTTCGGTGGAATATCAGTTGGTTATTGAGTCTCGTAATAGTCGGTTTATTTGCCTATAAATAATACACGAAAGGTGGAGAATGGACACACCTCTATTATTCGAAAATATTGAATCGATCGAAGAGTATTTCTCTTTGTTCTCGTTGCTTGTTTGCCCTGTTGGAGGTTGTTCTCAGGATAGTCTACTTCCAGTGGCATCCACTGAAGATCTCGGGCTTAATCCCACAAGAGGATATCATCACCTTGTCTAGGCTTCATCCCAGATGTCACGGCCCGACCCAACGGACACATGAGAAACAAAAATATTTTTTTTTAACTCTGAAGCATGCACAACTCATAGCCCAAACACGTGACACCTACACGTGTTGCGAGATCCCTATAGATCCTAGGACTTATTGGACTCTTGATTTGATCGAACTGAATTATCAGCTGCCTACGTACTCCAATGGAGATCAGATCTTGCGTAGCTCTCAATTCATTAATTTCATGGCACTAACCACGTGCTATTCATGATGTCACATCAAGACATTCTAATTACCCAATCGTGGGCCTCATCAGTAGAATAGAACTCATCTATCACGGGTCTAGCCAATCATGCTAACACCGTCAACCATGGGGTCAATGTCACACATGGGATAAACCTCAATCATGGGACCTATACCCGAACATAAGTACATCCCTCCTTGGGGACAATACACTAAATATGGGTCCAATCCTCTATGGAATCAATGCCCTCCGTAGGAATATCCATCAACGGTATACACTACTCATCCATGGTCACAAAGCCCTCCATGGGAATAACCATCCATGGGAAATAATATTTATCCATAGAATTGTCACGTCCACAATGAGATCAATGCGTCTACCATGGGACCACTATATCTATCATGGGGTCAATATGCCCACCATATAATCAATATCTAGGCATGAATCAAATCTGTCTACCATGGGAACAGCATCCATGGGATTCATCATCCATCTATGGTAATTTTCCATCAGTGAGTATCATCTATCCATGGGTAATAACCATCCATGAATATAATCACTCCATGGGCATAACTCATGCATTCGTAGAACCAATATGTCTATCATAGGACCAACAAGTCTACCATAAGACCAATATGTCTAACATGTCCACCATAATACGAATACGTCTACCATGGGACCAACATGTCTAACATAAGACCAATACATCTACTATGAGACCAACATGTCCACCATAACACCAATACATCTACCATGGGACCAACATGTCTAACATAAGACCAATACGTCTACCATGGGACCAACATGTCTAACATAATACCAACATCCGAGCACCACCATGGGAACCATCATTCATGGGTATACACATCCATCCCTGGTAACACTCTATCGATGAGTACAATCTATTCATGGGGTATAAACCATCCATAAATATAATCCCTCCATGGGTATAATCCATCCATGGGCATAACTAATCCAGTGGCACATCATCTACCCATGAGATCTTCTGTCCGTAGGAACAACACTCGAATGAATATCAGATCATTCGTGACTGTGGCAACAATATCAAATCATCATATCAGATCATAAACATACCACGACACTTAGCAAGACTTAGGGCCCATGACTTACTAAGTGGGAGACTCACGACTGGCGTGATCAAGTCTACATCGCCCTGCATCCCTTCACCTCATGGGTGATTCAGTCAAGCTTTAAGGTGGTCGGACCACGTCTAACGAAGCTAGCACCAACCCCATAGGGTAAAATAGTATCTAGCTCTGCGCAACCACGCACAACAATTGTGCAGAATAGTCATAAGGGCGCCCTACAGAATATAACATGTAAGGGACTCACCCTGCGACGGCAACCACACGTGACCAAGTCTCCGTGGAAAAACACCACTATCCCGAATAACTCTCTGGGACAAAAAATCAAACATCACAATCCCGTGAGGGACGTACCCATACCACGTCTTAATATCAAGTGACCAAGTCACATAAATATCTCAATGCCACAGTCTCCAAATGTTCATATCGAGCCTCCCACGATCTCACAGCTACTCTAAGCCTTACTCATGGAATCTATATACTTATCTCATCCTTTTAACTATACAAAGGTGAGATACAATGATCTACTGATAGGACAGTTTCTTTTTTTCTCAACAGACTGAGGCATAACGTTATCATTACGTAAGGGACATACCCATACCACGTCTCAATCATCATCAATATCACGTGAGGGACGTACCCATGCCACGTCTCAATCATCATCATGTACGGGACACACCCATACCATGTCTTAATATAATCAAGTGACCTAGTCACATACATCTCAATGCCAAAGTCTTCATCTGTCCATTTTAAGAATTTCACAGTTCTCTAGCAACTCTAGGCTTTACTCGAGTAACAAACATATATATCTCAATCATATCGGGACTACCAAGGCATCATAACCTCTTCGGGCCGCCTTCGAGGGATCCAAAATCTAACATTAGGGTCTATATTAGGGAAGGTACATCCCACCAATCCCTTTCTACCATTCACATTTGCTCAACATCTTACATCATCCTTAATATAAATGGATGACACAATGCATCTTTTGATCGAAGTGAGGCACAATGCTCTTAGTTGGTTACGTACCACATAGTGGATCAGATCAACCGTAGTTCATTGTTTTCACATTTGGGTTGACATTAGGGAGTGGTCATACTTTTACTTTTGGAGAAATCAAACAAGGCTTTTTTAGCATTTACATTGCATTCCATGCATTCTCAATAATGTTAGCTCATCCCCATTATAGCACAAGTTAACCCCCCTTAGTTCTAAGATACTTGACCTTAACTCACCCATATCATTTAGTCTAACCATTTACCAAAGTTCCTCTTGAAATCATGGAAATTCGTTCTACACATGGTTAGGTCGATCCACCACAACCATTATCAACATAGGTACTCACTAGTGATGTACACATCATCACATGATCCAAGCATGGCATTAAAACACATTCATCATGCTTATTATATAAGTTACACATCTAAGAATTCCAATCACAATCATGAGAATTCATTTGATACATACATTACTCATAATCATACACAAGTATGGGAAGTTATCAAGGCCCTACATTACACATCTTGGGCAATCTTAATTTATCATACATTCTATTATACTTTAACACATCACAAATCTATGAATTCTCAATTATAGTAAACATCTAATCATATAGAACTTGAGAAACTTATACATATGTATCTGATACAATATATTCACATCAATCACACATAGGCATAAAGAGGTCAAACCATAACCTTACCCAACTATGCATTGGAATGTGCACAAGGCAACATTTACTCAAACATATTATCACACATCTTGTGAGCATGGAATTTTACAAATATTCTCAATGCTCTAAGTGTATGGCATTCTCAAATTTTACCCAATGTTATCAAACTCGAATTGTATCGAAATTGGTCTAGGGGTGTGAATCGTGAATCAAAAATCATAAAATCGTACGATTCAAATATCCTCTTATTCCCATAACCATTTTGTTGACCTGTGCCATTACACCAGAGCTTCCGCCACCATCTTCTTCTCTTCACTACTACCAGGTCTCTCTCTTCACTCGCAGCAAACAGTCTTGTGCTTCTCTTGTTGCCTTCATCCATAGCCCAGGTATCTAGAACCCCTCCTTTTTTCCCTTCTTCTTCCTCTACTCCTTTCGTCTTTCGCTGCTTTCCACTTCCCTCTTTCTGCCGCCATTGCAACATCCATCTTCCGCTCTCTGTTTTCCCTTTTCTTTCTTTCACCATTCGTATTTACCCTAGTCCAGCTGTAAGCCATTGCCACACGTGCCAAACATCATCCCATTTCAATTGTTTTTCGCATGTGTGACGAATTGTGTGCATGTGAGACCCGATCATTCGTCGGGATTGACTTAGCTTGATTTCTTCCCCGCTTCCACTACATTATAAGGACTCAAGAGATGAATTGTTACTCTAGTTTTTAGAGCCAATGGGAATTAGGGACTCCAATAGGAGGAGTTGCTCAGTATTAGGAAGGTGTTATCACTTTGGGCTAGGTACGAAAATAGTGAGCTTGTGTTGGAGGAGGATTTGATGAAAAAAATCAAGTAGGCTAGTCGTAGGAAGAGACTCCCTTGAAGCTTGTCCCAGTAGTGAGATACGGGATTTGTGTACCCAAGTGGATGTTTCTTTCATGTCAAAAGGGTTGACCAATGGGGTGGTCGACTTCCTACATAAACTTGGAGTAAATAGGGTTTATGTTGTAATGGAATGTGTAACTTCTTGTTATCTTTCGATGAGTCCTTGGGTAGGGTTCGTAATGTTATATTGTGGTATGTCTCTTATACCATCTAAATGGACCTTCGTACTCTTTATTAATTTCAATCTTGATTGGTTAAAAAATAAAACCACCATATCCTACATCAATGTGACTTTTTCTCATCAGCGAATAATGGTAAAGGTAAAAATTTGCAAAAATATGTTGACCTGCTTAAATATTTTCTCAACAAAATTTTATCATTCAAAAAAAGTAAAATACCAATTAAATCTTTCAATGTTAAATTGCCTATCAAAATAGTTTGTTTTTTTTTTGAGACAGTGAAAAAGAAGAGATCATTAAATAAAGAAGTTCTCAGCCAAATTCTAGCATTCAAAAAAAATATAATATCAATTAAATCCTTTTTTGTTAACCCGTGAGGCACCTTGGTTGTCAAGAACTCGTCCAAGATGCAGGAGGTCTTAGTCACTCTCAACAAAAAGGGTCACTCCCTATAGTGTTACCCGGTGTGAGTTGGTATGGAGGGTTGCACATGCCTGTCAAGTGCTCTAAGAGGTTAGGACACCTTGGTCTTCAAAAAAAAAATCTTTTTCTGTTAAATTGACAATCAAGATAGACTTTATTTTATCATTAAATAGAGATGAGTACGAAGAAGAGTACAATAGACTTAAGGGAAAAAAGCATAATACATAAAAGTCAGTATATGAGCACTAATACTGACAAACATACAACCTAGATGAATAGAGGTTGGATTTCAATCCTGCCTTGTGGAGAGCTTCAGGCCATAAGTGCTTGCACAGTCAGATTTAAGTAAGGAATCAGGTTCAAAGAGGGGTGTGGTGACCATGTTCGGTTTTGGTCACTAACTGTCTCTCCTAGAGGTTTTGTTTCCAAATTCTGGTCAATTTCTGGTGTGTTGTGGGATGTTCTCCTCGCTTCGAATTCAGGTTCAGGATAAGGATTCTCTAGAGTGGTGGACGCACTACTCTGGTTTCTCTTCAGTAAAGTCCTTATATGTGTGGAACAACCATTGTTTTTCAGTTCCAACCCTTTCTACCTTGGTGCCTCTGAAGATGTGGACCACCTCCTCATTCATTGTGCTTTCTCGTCGTCTCTGTGGAGCTTTGTCCTGTATCAGTTCGGTATTCAGTGGCCAATGCATTCCTTTGTTGCTCAGCTATCTTTTGTCAAGGAGATCCCTCATATATCTACCAGATTTTAAGCAAAGTGGCGGTTAGCTCTTTTTTGTCACCATTTGGAGTTTGTGGGAACAAAACAATAGTGTCCTCAAGAGTAGCACCGAGAGCCACTGTAATCTTTCCCATTTAGCCACTGTAAATGGCTCCATGTAATCTATTTATATCTCTTGTACTCTCCTTCAGATACGCGGAATACAATACAAAGAAAAACTTCTCTCCCCATTACTTTCTCTTTTTTTCTTCTACTTCTTTTCTTACATTATTTTCTACATGGTATCAGCCAAAAACGATTTATGCAGTTTTTAAGGAGTGTTCTCCATCCATTTTACTGTTCCTCTCATCGGAGTTACTGGTGATCATTGAAATCCCACGACATCTTCCGATCAGATTTCTGAGGTTTTCTATAGCGAATCTTCTTCTCCCTTCTATATTATGATTTTTTGGAGGCTTTTCACAGAGTTTCAGACTATTTCTAGTTGTCTTTACTGTCACTGGTTTTTTCTATAGCCGAACCTTCTCCGCCGTTAAAAAATTTTCCGACGAGGCAAGACCCCCTTATAGCCTTGCCATTTTTGGGTGGGCTATCGATCCCTAACTTTGGATATTAGTTTTGACTCCTTTTGTCTAGATGAGTTTGGGATACTTACATAATTTTAGCTTTAACTAATGTTAGAATGGACGAGATTAAAACATCTTCCCATGTTATGGCTTTTGATTGATGGTCTAGATTGTTTAGACTTTAGAGGATTGTTTTATGTTGCCAATACTAATATAATGCATGCCAATAATAAGCTGTAAGAAAGCATCATTTTTATGTTCTTTAAGAATTTTAACTGTTTTTCCTATGTACAAATTTCGTTCAGTTCACCGCTCAAAAAAAAGGTTCAGTTCATTAATTGGATGCACAGAAAACACAGCAGTGGTTTTCATTCTTTGTGTTCGACTATCCCACTCTTGCATTTCATAAATCAGCAACAAATTCCAAAAACGTAACTTTCGACAAATTGAGCTCCTCTGATGGAGGCATCAGACCTAATGGACCCTTTTTCACATTGGCTTGGCTTTCATAAATTCGAGTTCCTGTGAAACTTGTGCAATCGATTAGGATATTGTTTGAGCAATTCTTTGCCAAGGTTGAATCCTTTTACGAACCATTATCGGTTGCATTGGGTCTTTCAGAGACCATATTCTAAAATCAGAAGCCTACTAGTGGGTTCTCACTGAATTCGACCCTAGGCCTACATCATCCTCTCTCTCATGCAATCAAATTTAGAAGTCCTTCCATCAATATCAATTTTGACAAGCAAACAAAGATGGCAAACATGTTGAAACTAATAGACAATCTATAAGAAGGATCAACCATTTAGAACTACAATTGCAAATCAAAAATAAAAAACAAAAAAAGGACAACGAAAATCATTTCAAAGAGAGAGAGAGAGAGAATACCTTCGAGAAGCCAGAAGATCCCGACCATGATTAGTTAAATGCAACAACTGAAGAGAAGGCATGTTATCAAAATGAACCTTCTCTTGTCAATGAGTCAAAGGATGGCCATTACTAAAAGGATCGCTAAAATGTTAAATGCGATTCCAAACTGTGGTACGTCCTGTGGCAAAAAAAATGGGAAAACATCAGAAAATAATGAGTGAGAGCATGACTGGATAAAAAAAAAAACTCAAAATAAAATAATGGTTAGCCAAATTGTAGTGATTGAACAAAATAGTAAGGCAAACCCAGCATGGTGTATTGTGACAATCAGCCCCAAAAGATATAAAATAAAAGCATGGCAGGGGATCCACCAAGCATAACAAGATATAATTAAATGAGCTTGGTTTACCCAATCTTTACTTTTATCATAATTAGCTGCTACCAATCATCATCAATTTTTTCCCTTCTATTTGGAGCCAGACTTTTTACTCCTAAATTTTCATTCTACATCATTGAAGATCATATTTTCTAGCACTACACAATTAATAGCTAGCCATGTATCTAATAATTTGTTATCATATAAAAGAGGGCACTAGATGTCCATGAATATGTTGATGACTGCTTTAAAAAAAATTCGAAAATTGATAATATTAAATAAGAACCTAAATTTAAATAAATATTAAATAATCCCCAGAACTTGCAGATTGTTAAATTTCACAATAACCTTCACAGCAAGTAGCATTCAACATAGAATGATCAGAATGCCCCTTAAAATGTTTTATACTCATACCTACATTTTTTTGAAAGGTCTACTCATACCTACATATTTTACACTCAAACCCTAAAAACACAATACTATTTTTCCTTACATTGATTCTCTTCCTCCTTTTCCACATACTTTCGTGGCTTCATGGTTTAAAAAACCAGCCACTTCATATTGTACCAGCCAGTTCAAACCATGAACCAGTGTATACCGGTACAAGTTTTTGAAAAAAAAAATCAAGAAAACTAAAACTCGTAGAACACCGGCTGATATTTTGAGGTAAGTTTTGTTTTTATTTCTTTTTTTTTAAAACAATAGTATCATTTGCTTTGAAATGAACAAGATAATTGTTTGCTTGTAGATTTAGTCAGTTACCAACAATGTTTTTTTACTTATAGATCTATGAAAAAAAATATTATATATTTTTAGATTTTTATTTTCATTTTTATATATTTTGCTATTTTTCAAAATGAATTATAATAACTATTAGGTCTGTATCAGTTATAGGTCATTTAGACTCTAATTCTTTATTACATGAGTACATGATTGTATGAATAAAATACTTCAATATTCTTCAATCTCCAACTCTCCTCTCCCCTCTCCCCTCTCCCCTTCCTAATTTCATGGACTCCCAAAGCAAACAGGATCCATCCAACGACTGGTTTTGTCTCTTGAGCTATCTCAACTTGACAATTACTTGTAACCTGTATTCTCATGACAACAGTGAATTCCATAGAAGATGATTTCATCCCCCTCTGCCCCCTTCAACCCACTTAAAAAAAAATACCTATCAGCCTTCCACTCCAAATGAAACTCCAATCACAGATTGGTTTTCAACTTGACCACTACCAACAACAGATCCTATTAATTACCCATTACATCATCTCAGATCAGATCAGTTTAGTTAAAAGAACCAAAGAGAACCTAGCAGCAAAGAGGAAAAACCAAACAAAAAACCATTGCACAAAAAAAAAAAAATCAAGTTAACCCCAAAAATGCAATGCCCTTTTGGCACAACTTTACCTCAAAGATTCTGCACCCAAATGCAATATAACAGCCAAACTGAAAAATAAAAAATAAAAAGCTTCCATTACCTAATAACCCGCGCATGGCAGCAGCAGAAGAGTCAATCCCTTGCAGAACTCTCTTCAAAGGAGGAGTTTCGATTGAAATGATACAAGCAAGCAAGAAATGATCATTACTGGCGTCTTCTTATATGAAATCAACAGAAACACGGATGCTGAAGAGAGCAAACAACCGCTGGATCTGGCCGATGCTGCCAATATTTTCGTCAGCAATACCCGTAACGGCACAGGTAGCGTCAATACGGGACCCACCGCTTTTTGTCCACAAAGAACATAAGTCACACGTGAGCCTCAATTTTCAATAAATTAATATTATTATTATTTTAATAAATCTTATTTTGACATACTAACATATTCAACTGCTATTATAAATTTATAATTTTTGAATTAAAATATTTATTTATCTATATTTCTATATCAAATAATTAAATAAGAAAGTAAGCTCCATTTTATTGCAATTAATTAAAAAATTGAAACAATTTCTATCTAGATATTGTAGACAGATATGTCATCAAATAGATCTTATAACACATACAATTGGATGTGAAAGAAAATAAGTCAATATATCAGCTTTTACCTCTATCTCATTATCTATCTCTTGATTTTAATATTTAAAAAATTAATATGGAATAATATAATACAATTAATTAAATCTCAATCTTTATACTCATTAAATTCCATCTTATCATCCGAAACTTAATCACAGTCAACTATAAATTCTTTTGTCACTAACTCTTTAGCTAACTTATTATCATATTTGAGGAATCAACTTTATTATTTTGAGCAGTAAAACATAAAACATAAAGGTTATTTTAATTTTGTAGCTTACTTGTTTAGTCTTTACATGATAAGTTGATTAAAAGTAAAATAATAACTTGGGACTTAATTGATGTGACAAATGTAGTAAATTGGTGGTTGTGTTGATGTTTTGTATGAAGAAGAAAAAAAATTATTCAGATAATAAATCCTATAAAAAATTTGTGCCCAATAAACAACGAGCAACTATCAATCAATAATATAAATCAATAGTAATAATTGGTTTAAAATTAAGTTGAATACAGATCTAAAAACCCGAAAGTCTGTATGGGCCTTTATTATTTTTTTAAGATTTAACCAACTTTCTTATAATTTATGCCCACATAGACGATCCAAACATGGCCCTTATATTTACCATATGGGCCCTGGTTCAAATTGATATAGAGCCCAACCTGATCTAATCGGCACGCGAGCTATACTTATACTTAATATTTATTTTTTTATAACAAAAAAATTCGAATACGGGACATTGGATAATACTCAAATGCACACGGCCTCCTAAGCGTCAAGTGAGTCAAGTGACTATATGACTTGAATTTGAGACCTCTCGTTCACGAATGAAAGTAGTTGACATTTGAACAATCCCATAATAATTAGGAATATACTTAACATAAACATTGAGTCATGCAGTTATCCCTTGTTAGACTTTCCATTATAAGTCAGCCAGCTGGAATGAGAGGAGAGTCCTTTTGTACTTCCAAAGAAAGTAGGTTTGAAATTTTTTATAAAATATTTAGGATAGACATTCGAAAAATCTTTCTCTACAAATAAGGTATCAAAATTCATCTACTCTTACTTTTATGAACTCCGGGACTTATTTTAAATGAAAAGGGTATAATTTTGGACTTCAAAACTATACCCTTGATTCTTTGGATATGATTTTTGCAGCCCAAAATTATACCCTTTTGCCCTTTTAATTATACCCTTTTGAATCGGAGGATGTGACATTGACCCATAGTTGACGGTGTTCCTATGGTTGTTATTAGACCCATGATTGGCTAGACCTGTAATAGATAAGATCTATTCTAATCATGAGGCCCAGAATTGGATAATTAGAATGTCTTAGCGTGACATCATAAATAGCACAGGGTTAGTGTCATGAAATAAATGAATTGAGAATTACACAAGATCTGATCTCCATTTGAGTACATAAGCAGCTGATAAAGTCAAGGATCCAATAAGTCCTACGATTCGTAGGGATCTCGCAACACTTGTAGGTGTCACGTGTTTGGAATATGAGTTATACATGATTCAGAATTATATATATATATATATATATATATATATATATATATTGTTTCTCACGTATCCGTTGATTCGGAGTGTGACTAGTCTGACAAAAAAAATTAGTTGAAATTTGTAATTGAGGTAATGGGTTCAGTAGTAAGATCTATATGTGAAATTGAGGAGGCTCAATGGAAATAAAAGGCTGAATGAAAATAAAAATATTTTTAAACACTTCAAATAAATTTTGATTATTTTAATTATAATTTTTCAACTTTTATGAATTTTAACAATACGTGAGAACCACAATAAATCAGGTTAACTAAAAATACTTGAGTATAACTTAATAGAATAAATCAAAGCTTATTTTTTAAGTTTTCAAATATTATAAAGTATATTAAACAAAATCTAGAAGTCTAAATCATAAGTTCAAAATAATGAATTAAAATAAAAATTTGTTCACAATCTATCTTTATTTTTCTCCATAAATCTAATATAAATCTGATCTATTTTTAAACAATATCAATCATATATTTTAATATAAAAAAATTACTAATACAAAGTTTGTGTACTATTTTTTCGTTCTTTTATGTTATAAGAATGAGAGAAAACTTTCGTAAATAATGAAAAGTGAGAGAGAGAAATGGAATTTTGTAAATACCCATTGAAGGGTAGAGGAGGAAAAAAAATCTATGAGATTAATTAAGCTCTAATTTTTTTATAAAATTAATTAAGCTCTAAATTTTACAAACTCTTAAATCAAGATTTTGATTTCATTTATATCTCATTTATAGTTATCAAATGATACAAGCTGTCACACATTTATTTTCCAAAGGTATACAATAATTCTTTGATTTAAGTAATTTTTAAATAGTATTTACTAAACTACATCAGTGTTTAAAGGCCAGTTTTTATGTCGAATTCATTCTATTTCCTATGACATACATAATACATTGGATCTCATCTTTAATATAATCAATTAAAATTATACAATATTATACAATTATTGTAACCAACAAAGATATTCATTGCAACAACAAAAATAATAATAGTAATTAAAATTCAGTTTTTGAAACCCTAATATTTTATTAAAAAAAATTAAGAGGCAAATAGTGGTGAAGATCCATGTGATTTATTTTTATCATAGTTTAAGTTTTCACTTTATGATATATGTGACAATTAAATCTTTATCACGAGCTCACAAACAATTTTTCTTTTTTTAAATTTACATGTTGAAAAGGGCAATACGTCTTATCTTAAGGATACAACAAGTGAGTCCACACGAGTTCAAACCCATCACGTCACGCTTCCTAAGGTAGTCACAGACAAATTCATTGCTTAGTAATGTATTTTCAAGTCTATCTAATAATGATTTACCATTTTATTTTGATTTAGTAAAGAGAAACACATGTTGTGTGTGAGTGACTTAAGTAAAAAAATTAATAATATATAATTTTCTCCATGCCATACATTGAGCATAAAAAATTTCTATTTTAAATATTATCATAAAAAATAAAAAATATGGGTCAATTCCTCAAACTCACTTGATTTAATCACAAATTTTCTTTCTTATTTTTCATATTTTTTTTTACAAATTTTCTCTTTGTTTACACACAATTGTCACAGCCTAAATCCTACTAACCATAGTTTTGAAAAACGAGCTCTACACAGGGCTGGCCCTGAGATTTCAAGGGCCCTAGGCGAACTTTGAAAAATGGGTCTTTTATACACTCACAAAAAATAAAATCATACATTTTTTTTACAAAGTGTGAAACATTTAAATAAACATCATAATCAAATATATAACAAAGTATTATTTAAAATTTATTCTTCTATGATTTTGAGATGCAAAATTACTAATTAAATGACTATATTCAAGTTTTTTTAACATTTTTTTTCGATAGATAATATAGTTAATTCATTTAATCTTTCTTCTGACATTTTAAACCGAAGATAAGATTTTATCAGTTTTAACTTTGAAAAACTTCTTCCTGCGGAGGTAACTGTAACTGGTGTAATCAACATTATTCTATAAACAATCCATGCCTTTGGAAAACAACAATTCATTCTTTTATATAATTTAGCACTTCAATTGTTTCTTTTAATTCTTTTTGTACCGCATTTTTTATTATATTCGAGTTCAACACTAATGCCAATTCTCATTCAAAACGAAGATATTATTATTATTTTAATTTTCCAATTATTCTGATTTTTTTAAAAAAATTAAAAATTATCTTAATTATAATGATTTATACTTGTATATTACATCTAATAAAATCTACATTGATCAAATGAATAAAGCTATGTTTTTTCATCTTTTCAAATTTTAAAAGCTTTAAATTATTTTTAATTCAAAATTACCAACTCAAAGTTTCTCTTTCGCTCTATTTAGATGATACATATATTTTAAAATATTTGTTATTAATTAAAATTATTGTTATTTTCATTATTATTATTAAACTGAATAAAATGAGGATTATAATAATTATTATTATGATTGTTACTATCATTATTTTAATTTTTTAAGTTTAAATTGAGTAGAAAAATTATCAATATATAAATTTCCAATTTTTAGTATTTTAAATTCGAAAAAGTTAAAAATAGTCAAATGATTTCAAGTGGTAGTAACTTAAAAGTCATAAACGGGATTAGTTGGGATTTGAAGGCCGCTCTATTTAGATGATACATATATTTTAAAAGATTCTTTATTAATTAAAATTATTGTTATTTTCATTATTATCATTAAACTCAATAAAAATGTGAATTATAATAATTATAATTATGATTGTTATTATCATTAAAAGATGATATATATTACCAACGTAGGCAATAATGGATTTACGCTTTTATATGCATTATTAACTATTTAATATATAATAAAAGAGTTTATTTATTTGGGAGCTCTAGGTGACGGCCTACTTCGCCTGAACCCAGGGCCGACGCTGGCTCCACATATCATATTATCACATACATATCATCTCTAAGATGTATGATGTTGTTTCTCCATTTTTCTTTATCTATGTTTTACCCTTTTTATTAAAAAAGATTGTAAAAGTTTTCGTTTCTTGTAAAATTGTTGTGGAAAAACAAATCAAACAAACTACAGGTAACAAATCAAAGAACAGATTTATGTTAGTTCAGCAAAGGTTTATATTTATAGAGCGTGATTTACAATTCCACTATAAAAAATAAAATTAAACAATATATTCCAAAACTTATCCAACCCTTCCTTTTATCCCCTTCGAAGTCTCTCATTTTTCTCTGGTTTCCTTTCTTTCTTCTGACTCTCAGAGAAAACTGACAGCAAGTAAATAGAAGGAAACCTTATATAGTTAAACTCTACAAGTCTACATGTTATAGAGAATAGGTCTAATGGGCCTTACAGAAACACAGCCCAAGTCCTAAAGGACGTTGAGCCAAAACCCAACAAAAATGTTTTTGGATTTGAAAGACGTCCACAAGCCTCATCGATTGCATGCTTTCGCCATTTTGTTTTCTCCTTGTGTCTATATTTCGGCGTCCTATTTTGATGTTATTATATTATTATAAATCATATAAAGGTGACATAAATGAATTATAATTCAAGAGCTCTCATGACTCAATTTTATTTATATGACACATGGTATTAAGATAAAGACCACTGATCTTACAAAATGATGTATACTTTTTTTTTAAATAATCTTTATTAAAATTATATATTTATATGAATTAAATTAAATTAAATTAGTGAAGTAAAACCTATTTTTATCTTCGACATATTAATTAAATTTTGTAAAATTATCTCCAAACAATATAATAAGTATCAAAATTACATTTGCATACTCATGAGTAAGAGTTCCACACAAACTATTCCGGCTAAATTTTTTAAGAGTCTATTTTATATGGTAAAAATAAGTAAGATTTATAGATTTATGTTTGATAAAATTTTATTAAATTTTTTTATTGTAAATATAATTTTAAAGATTAATTTTTTTAATTATCAATAAGACTGATAATTTGTAGTCAGTGACGTGAGGTTAGACTTTTCGTAAACAAAATCCAATTAGCATTTGGTTCCAAAAGCAGCAGACAAGTGGCAAGTGTGGGAAATTATAAATAATGAAAAAAGAGGGAAGGTGGAGGTAGGAAAGCGGACGGATCAAGCCACCACCACCACCACCACCACCACCGTCAACTAACATATATGGGGTGGTGTTGGTGGCGAGGGCGGAGGCTGACGCTGCTACTTGCCGCGATCCTCTTCTCTCCCTTTTTCATCCCTTTCCTCTGCCTTTCCTTCCCTCTGCTCTGCATTGCTGCCTTCTGCCTCCACTTCTGCCTCCGCTTCCGCTCCCGCCGCAAGTCCGCCATCTCCATCCACATCTGCGAGGACGAGGACGGCGTTGCTGTTGCTTCCACCTCCTCCCAGGCCGGCCTTCTGCAGCGGTATCTCGACGACCAGCTCAGCCTAGTCGGATCCTCTGACGACGACGGCGGAGACGATTCCGGATTACACCTGCCTCTGTCATGACTAATCAAAGATTGCTTGCTCATCATCAGGTATTTGTTTGGGATTTTCAGAATTTCAGATCTGGCTTCTCCTCCTCTTTCTTGGTGGACGGTGATTTCTCCCTCTGCTTTTTTTTTTTTTTAAATTTTGTATTCGTAATAGATGTAAAAAGGTGTTAGTAAACTACAAAAAAATTGAAGTTTGAATAGATACGATTTTCGTACCCGTTTGGATGTCATTTTCGAAAAGGAAATTACGTGAAGAAATTGAGAATGAGAGTGAAAAGGAACACCGTAGGCCCGGCCTCTTTGGTGTAAACAGGCGGCGAATTCAATGCTTTGTGGAAGTTTGTGTGTAAATTATAAAAAAAAAAAATTGTGTGGGAAACTGCAGGATTTGATAAACTCACTACCTACTTAGGCTACGAAGATACGAACACGCAACCTTCCAGTTCGATAAGCAATCAGGTGAGCTACAATTCAGACTGGGTAAAGTTTCAGTGAGTGTCTTTTGAAGTGCAGTGAACTATTATAATTATCTGATAGATATTATATAAATTTAGGAATTTTTTATATGAAAATTATTAAAAGCTAGATTTTACATTTAAGTACTTCTAATTTTATATAGACTGGAAATGACGAAGTTACCACGACTCTTACTTAGAAAAAACTTCCAAATAAATAAAATTTTGACAATCTTAGTATAACCACAATCACGTAAATTTATTTTTACTGTTTTGTTTCAAAACTGGAAATCCTAATTGAGATACTAATATTTTCTCTTAACAAGAAGATGGCATGAGAGGCAGACACACTGGACACTTCTTTCTTATATAGTTACTTTTAAAATAAATTGGAGTATAGTATTACTAGAAAGTATGTTATGATTTCGAAGGTTTAATCTGACCTCAATTTAATCAAACTAATCCTTTAATTTTATGATTCTTAAATTAACATTTAATAGTAATTTTTTTGGAATAATTTAATTTAAAGGTGGACATTGATCTAATGAATATGTCAAGTTGGACTTGTGACATAGGGTGGACCCATTTTAATTTTATCATCACTCTGCAACTGAAATACTATTTAATCATTTTATCCTCTTTTTAAACTAATTTTTTTTACAAGTAAAGTGTTTAAGTCTTTTAGAGCACTTAACTAATATTTAGGGATATGTGCAAGTCTCTCTATCCACATTCATAGGTAACTCTACGAGAAGTGACCTTTTGGATAAAATAAGAATCAAACTCAGAACTTTTACTTTTTAAGGCGGGTCATGATTATCGATCCTACTCCTTTGATTCTTCCTTTAAACAAATAAGTTCTCAAAGATTAAAAACAATTATAAAAGGGGCATATAATGATTCACTCAATAGTATCCAGATCTTTGTAGAATATATAGGTGAAGAGCCATGGAGATAAGCTCTGCAACAGCAACATGATATGTTGGTCTGGTCCATTTGGGGAACGTCTAGAGATTTGGACTTTCAAGTATTGCGAAGATTCAGCTCTTCTACACATTTTCATCTATTTCATCTATCACTAACAATGTCTTACAGAGCTTAGTAAACTGAAATGTCTGAAAAAAAATCACTTTACATGGATAGAGAAGAGATCTGGCCAACGCAACCATGTGGCATTTCTGACAAGTTTTTATCAACTTTGAAATTTTGACCAATACTCGTTGACATTTTATGATTCATTCCAATTTTCATAAATTTATGATAAATGGATAAGCAAGTTTTTTTAATACTTCTTTATTCATGTCAGGGTTGCAAATCTTGACTGATATAGTGCGTATCGGCCGAGATATCTCAAATTTTTGAACATCGAGATATTTTTGCTGAGATGGCCGAAATCTCACCGATATCAGCCGATACACATTTAATTAGCCGATATTTGCCAAAAAAAAGTAGAAGAGAGAGGTATCGGCCGAGACCCTGATATCTCGGTAAATGTGCTTTTTTTTACCCATGATTCATGTACTCTTTTACACATTCTATTTAAATATGTAGAGTTGAATTTGAAGGAGTTGGGAGTGATAGCCAGAAATCCGCTTTCGGAAGCAGGAACCCTTAGTTCGATTCTCACTCCACCCTAAAGGGCCACTCCCCGTAGAATTATCTGGTATGTGTAGAGAGACTTACACATGACCCAAGGATTGTATGGTATTCTAAAAAACCTGTACACCTTGATCATAAAAAAATATATAGAGTATAACTTATGATAGATGGGTGGACCAAAGACCAAGAAATTATATATTGCAGGGGTCTAAATAAATTTTAGAAATGATATTAAATTAGGCTTGGGCTTATTAAGAAAGCTTGAAGTTTGGGTGAGGTTAGTTCAAAAGTTCAATTCAAAGGTCTATCTTAGTTCTCCATTTAACAAAGTCTAATTAATATCACAATCTCATATTTCTCAATTAATTATCTTGGTTTGTTAGATTGCCTATCCAAAAAATATATTTCTTTATAAGTTGATTCCAATGCTTTGACTATTGATCGTGCTCTAGTTAATCCATTCATCCATCCTTTTCTTTGTTGTAATGGGCTCATTGTGTGTCAGTTGGAGAGAGACAAATTAGTTGGCATGAATTCATATTTCGAAAGTGTAGAGTGGATTGATTAGTGAGGTTTAAATGGCAAATTTTTAGGGATTGATACCTCATGAAATCAGCCACTAGATTTCTTTTCTTTCAAGCAATTATGAGGCAATACCCACATGGGTCTAGCTCAAGTGTTTGCCTATCGCATTAGGAAGCTAGAGGTTGTGGATTTGAGCCCCTATGGTCTAATCTTGATGTGCCCTAAGAGTAATGGGCTCATCCGTGGGAGAAGTCAATATTAAAAAATTTCAATTTTTTTGACAGACTGCATAATGAATCTTTTTCCAAAAAAAATTCAATACCCATTCTTACATGAGTGGTGGCAATTTTTTATTCAACCTGTGAATCTGACTCAACCCAATTCAAAAAAAAAGGGTTAAGTTTCTGCTATACATACTATGAAGAATTTTAAATTGACCCAACTCAACATGACTTGGCCCAAAATGAATCTAGGTACGGTTGAGTGGATAGTCCTCTGAACCCAATTTGATCCAAACCTAAAAAATATATTTAAGTAATTTATTTAACTTTTCTCCATTGATTTAGTCCATGTAGACCACCAAAGTTAAAATTTAGCTTATTGTCTCAATTTTCTATAAGTTAATGATTCTACTTGAAACAGAAGTTCCCTTTTATCTTTCCATTTCATTAAAAACAAAAATTTCTCATTTTTCTAACTTTTCAAATTTTTACAAAATTCAAGTAAAATCAAATTAAATCAAATTGAATAAAATAAAATTTGAGTCGTTTTGAAAAAAAAATTATTATGATCTTTTAGCCATCTCGATCCAACAAATTGCCACATCTAAGAAGACTACCTGAACCTCCATTGAGTTATTCAAAACGAAAGAGACTAAAAAGCAAAACATTCTCTCTGTTTTAGAAATTGAACCCAATCCTACAATTCAACTTTCCTGGGCCTTAAGTGGTCTAATAGGCGGCCCGATTTCTACTATGTTTTTTCCTGAGACTAAGGTGTACATGTCTTTTAACACCCTACTATTTTTGGAACATGTGCAAACCTTCTTACTTAGATACATTGGATAACTCAATGGGGAGTGGCTTCATAAAGGAGTGAGAATTGAATTCAGGAGTCCCGCAATCAAACTTAGAATCCCCACAAATTCTTACAATGTTTTGATTTGACCTAAAAATCTTTCATTTTTATTTATCGTATTTTCCTCTTCTAATTTTACATTGAAATCATTCTTTTCCATTATTGTTACTATAGTATCATGATTGTAATGTGATATTCAAATTTTTAATCATTTGTTCGCTAACATCACTATTTAAAATGGTACAAAGCAATTTAGCCCTATTGTTGAACGTAATTGAACTGAAACATGATAATAAACAGTTCAATTGAAGGTTTGATTGTTAAAACATTTGATACATGGTACAAAATTGACATTATGTTCCGAAACGAAGAAATCAATCTACTGTGATTTCTATTCGAACATGAAGTCGTGTTCTTCTTGGCCACATGTGTAGTTCAATTAATTGCTTTCCACCTTAGCAAACGGGAGGTTGTGGGTTCGAGCCCCGTGGCCTAACCTTTGTATACCTTAGGGGTAGTGGGGTCATTCGTGAGGATTTTACACTAGATATCCACATATAAATTCGAAAAAAAGAACTACTATGGAAAGTGGCAGTATACATTTAGTCACAGCCTCACGGGAAACTCATTTTCCTTCTCACATAACTGCAAATGTTTGTTTGCACTTTGCAGTTTGCACAGTTTTTCTCAAGAATATTTTTTTCGTAGAAGCTGAGATTTTTCATATTTGTTTGTATAGATTTTTCTAGAAATGTGATTCTCAGGGCCAAATATTTTTAGAAAAATGGTCGAATTTTTTTCTATCATGACCTATGAAAAATGCTTTTTCTACGAAGATTTAAAAAGTAGACCTTGAGACGCCTAATCAAATAAGTTTTTAATGCCTTATATATATATATATATAGAGAGCGCGATCCTCCCACAGGTATTTCGTGTTTACAGACAAGGATTTTAGCGTATGCCAAATTTGCCCTCCACCTGCCGTACTGGAAAGAAGAATGCACGAACAGTGTAATGTTCCTAAAATCGGCTCTCCGAAATTGCAAGTCGGCTTGCCAAAATTCATGAACAGTGCAATGTTTCCTGAAATCGGCTCGCCGAAAATTATGAACAGTGCAATGTTTCCTGAAATCGGCTCTCCAAAATTGAAGTCGGTTCACCGAAATTCATAAACAGTGCAATGTTTTCTGAAATCGGCTCTCCAAAATTGAAGTCGGCTTGCCGAAATTCATGAACAGTGCAATGTTTTATAAAATCGGCTCCCGAAATTGAAGTCGGCTTGCCGAAATTCATGAACAGTGCAATGTTTCCTGAAATCGGCTCTCCGAAATTGCAAGTCGGCTCACCGAAATTCATGAACAGTGCAATGTTTCCTGAAATCGGCTCTCCGAAATTACAAGTCGGCTCGCCGAAAATCATGAACAGTGCAATGTTTCCTTAAATCGGCTCTCCGAAATTTCAAGTCGGCTCGCCGAAAATCATGAACAGTGCAATGTTTCCTGAAATCGGCTCTCCGAAATTGAACTCGGCTCGACGAAATTCATGAACAATGCAATATTTCCTGAAATCGGCTCTCCGAATTGCAAGTCGGCTTTCTGAAATTCATGAACAGTGCAATTCGGCTATCCAAAATTTCAAATCGGCTCGCCGATGAACAGTAAAAATCAGCCTATTGAAAGTTTACTGTTCATGTGAAAGGTAAAATCGAGAATACTCTAAAACCCATATCGCTAAACACGAAATGCCCATGGGAAGATTGCTCTCCTCTATATATATATTCAACTTGACCTATTTATTGAACAGAAATATGTGACCCACCTAAACTAAGAAATCCAAAAAATTCATATTCAAGTTGATCTGAGCTTGAGTCAGACTCTTCTTTAGACCTAAAATAATATGCCCAAATTATAATTTAGGTTGAATCAAGCCTAGTACATGAAAGCCTGAGCTTGACCGAAAAATCCAAATTTGAGCAATTATTTATATAATATATAATTTATATTTTAATAGAATTATATAAAAGTTTTTTTATTTTATTTTAGGCTCAAATAAGCCCAAGCCTTTATAAGCCCCCGGATACATTTCAAACTTTTGAAGTTCGGCTCAGGTTATAGAAATAAAATTTAGGAGCTCAAGTTTGACTAATTTAGTTAATTCAACCCCGAGCACAGGCTTGAGCCATTTGATTGCAATTCGAGACTAGGCTTAGTCAAAACGTAAAACTCAGGCTAGTTTGTTCGCGTTGACTGAATGGGAATTTTAGTCAAGCAACATAGTGAGTTTTACTTAACTTTTTCAAATGGAGTCCAAAAACTCAACCGAGTTACTCCATAAGTGTTCAAGTCAAGTCCAACTTTTGAATTTTTAAACCATTGTTGCAGCCCTCAGCCCGTATATCAACCGAGCTTTTCTTGTGTAAGTCGGTGGGAAACAAACATGAAAAAAATATATATATATAAATAAAGTAAATTCCTACTAAGCCACTTTACCCGAGAATTGTTTTCCTCTGAAATCTATTTTTCCATTGGAACTTATTTTCTCAAAAAACCAACAAAAATGTCCCCACTGATTGAAATTTTGTTGTAAAAGATGAATCTACACACAGGGGTCAAAATATCGATTAAACCGGTATATCGGCCGATATGCAAATATCGGCCGTAATATCAGCTGATATTTTTATCTCTCCTCTCGAAATCAACATTTTCTCTCTCCTCCAATATCGGAACCGTGAAAAAACCATGAAAAATCATGCAAAACCGTGAAAAACCGTAAAAAACTGCAAAAAACCGTGAGACCAAGTGAAACCCGTGAACCCTGAACCGTAAAAAACTGTGAAAAACCATGAAAAACCGTAAAAAACGTGAAAAACCGAATCGGTGTTTTTAAAAAAAAAAAAATTAAATACCGATATTTATGAATATCAGCCGATATTGTGGCCGATATTTCGGACCGAATATCGGCCATATCAGTCGATATTCGATATGTACGACCGATACGATATATATCGACCGATATTTGTACCTTAGTCTCCACATTCAATTCTTACTCCGCTTTCCATCCTCAAAATCATCACTATAAAACCTCCAGCAACATGTTAAAGAGGTAACACTACAAAATACATAAGTTACAAACTCGAAGATCCCACCATGCCCGTAAGAAGAAAGGATCTGGATCTATCCCCTCTTTAGCAAGGCTCCTGTATGGTTCACATGTCTAGGAAACTATGTAAACAAAATAGTCCTTCACCTTAGACTTGGCCAAGAGAACGTGAATAACAAATGCAAGCATTCATATTGCCAAAAGTTCAGATCGATTGGCTTTGCCCTCACCGGCTGGCCCGAATGAGCCAACAAGACTTCATCCAAATCACTTCTGAGGATGTCCGGCCTTCACGTAATATGAAAGGTTATGCTGATATATTTGGTGAAAATGCTGCCTATAGCATCACTGTACATACCCAACAAGGAAAGAAACAAGGATACAGATTTATGAATTTGGAAAAATAAACAAATTCCTCCATTACGCAAGTCTACAGTTAGAGCATTCATACAACCCCACACCACTTGTACAGGGAAAATAGGGGGTCCATAATCTACAAGGTGAAAAGGAGAGTGAATCCTAGTAATACGGATAAGACTGATACAAGAAGCCGCCACAGCAGAGGTGCTGTTACATACAAAGAAAAAAAGAAAAGAAATAAAGATGATAAAGAGAATTGGAAAGAAAAAAAATACATGGAGACTAGTTGTGAGTGAAGCAGCATGAAGGAAAACGTTGAGCTTGTAGAACTTCATCGCCTTGTAATATGTACAACACAAACCACAAATTTTCAGCAACTCATTCTTGAGAGCCATTGGAAAGTGCTGACGATTGAGAAATCAAACTGAAATCTAAGTGAAGTAGTCGTTTCGGACAATGGTGATGAAATCAGCAGATAGCCCTTCTTCATCCTTGTGCTTCCACGGTTCCCCATTGCCTTGAATATGCCACAATATCTTAGGAGAAAGTGGTGTGTACAACTCTGATGCACCAAAGAGAAACTAAGTGAATTGCGAGTTGCAATACAGGCTTATAAACAAGAACAAATGTATCTATGTTTTCCCATGAAATGTATGAAGCAAAGTTTAAGCCTAGATATGATCCATCTTTTCAGGTCAATATTTTGGTTATCAAGGGTCCCTAATGATCATATCATCGTCAACCTATCATCTAAATACCAGACACTAACGTCAAAGCCAGAACCATATAGCATGGATACTAGCCTGCAATTCAAACCATAATTGTTTAGTTAGTTTCAGTATTCTAACTTCCTAGCATTTTCTCCTTTAGTATAAAGTAGTGTGATACATGTTATTTATTTACTAATTTAAATTGAAGAAGTGATATTGTATCCATGCTTCCTCTGGGCATCATAGACCATCAAGTGTCTGCAGTGGACATGGTATGCATCGATACCTGAAACAGGGGGTGGGTCTGGCTCCCTAGAATGCAATATGGTAGTCCAGAAAGAACAGTGATCAATCCACAAATCTCTGATGCTATATTGCTTGCACTCTGACCAGACCAATCCTATAAAACAGCAAAAAGGAAAAGGAAAAGAAAAAGCAATGCCATTAGAGTTTTCAAATGGTGGAAAAAAGAAAAGAAAAATCAAATATACACTAGTGTCAGGTACCTTGAACATTATAGCACTCGCCAAAATTGTGAGAGTTGTGAACATGGCATAATAGATAGGAGAAACGACTGCAGTGTTAAAAGTATCCAATGCCTGGAAATTTCAAATTGTCATTAAATTGATAACAAGTAACAATTTGCAACAATTTACTGAAATTGCATGCAAGTATACAAAGGTAATTATTCATGTAACGCCCGCCCCGCCCCTTTCTACATCCTAAACGGGTTGTGGCCCGCTTAACTACAGACTGAACGGGCGTCACCCAACGTGGCACACATCTAACGGGCCTTACATCACAGATTTGTGGCTGAAGGAAAATAAGTATATTTTTTTAAGATTGTAAATAAAATAACGAAGCCATCAAATCCTTCATGTCCAAATTTTACACATCGTATAAATCATAATACCATCGACAATATAAAATAAGTAACATCTATTATCAACATCAAATCTAATCTTACAGACCTGCTCACAACCCAATCCATAAAAATAAATTCAACTAATCAAGTTTCAAAAATAAATATTACCAAATAAATAAATTCAATCGCATGAATCCACAAACAATACTAAGAAATTAAATATCCATCCTTGACTCAGTACTACGTCACCACCTCCGAGAGTTGAATCGTCACTTCTCAGCTATCACCTGAAAAACTGTTAGGGAGTGAGCCTCACTTGCCCATGGATCATCAGCTCAGTAGGGGTACAAATAAACAATAGGAAACCCACATACAATAATATTCAATAAAAAGGCGGAATATCCAACACAATTCAACATCACATAAACAACACACACATGAACACCACAACATAACTCACCTAAACGTATCTATCTTGATATCATACTCAAGATGCTCATATCCATCAATACATCCTAGTTTTAAGCACTAGATCATCAACTTAACCAACTAAAGAGTGTAACTTATCACACTATCAAACTCCACAAGGACTTAATTCACCTGGTACGTTGATACTCTCAATCCATTTATAGACAACGCATTCACTCATCTACTCTCGATATGGGATTAGTGAAAACCTCACCCCTCACCCGCAGCCTGTCAATGAGGTAGTCTGCCAATGTGGTAGCCTATGCTCATCCATCATCCGCCCACACATCATCCGCCCACTAGGACTTTTGGGTCTGTTGGCCTCACACCTCCCCATCAAGAAAACAGATAAGTATCACGTTCTTAATCAAATCTCACACATGGGATCTTTCCTGACAAGCCATTTATCACAATCAATAATCTGATAAACGATGTCGTCCATAAACACATGTCACACATGAATACATTGTGCGACCCATCACGCTCACACATAATGCCTATGCACTACAATCCAACACGTGGAACCCAAATCCAACGAACACATCAATCGACATCTTAGTAATCAGATATATTCCCCATAAGTGTCACACAATTTCATGTGGTCTACACCACTCGATCATATCACAATATTGATATCAACCTATGAGTCTCAAACTCTTCCACACAACACACATCTACCAGCATAGGGTTCTCAATCACAAACCCGAGGAACATTCCCAATCTCACCATTGGCCCACACATCGATCAAACTATAGACCTCCATACATATCAAATCAATCCACAACTCTCACCCAGACTTAATAACCCAAATACACATAGAAACCCATCATGTATACACACAGCTTCATAGGCCCAATCAATTATGCCGTGTGACTAAGAACACTCATAGATACACATTTTACTAGCAAGGTACACATAACATAGAGATAATTCACATGTGATGGGATCTCAATCAATTTGACGGGTCCGGCTAGGTTCTTCGGGGCATACAAAACTTATATAATAATCCAGAACCGGTGTTAATCATTGGCCATGCTTGCGTCATTACCATATATCCCAATCACTTGTGAATAAATCATCATCACATCATAGCAACAATAAAACATAACAATATGCCTTTAAAATAAAAGCAAAGCATAAATAAAATCAAGATTTAAAAATACCGATAAAACCCAAATAAACAAATTATGAAAGAACAACAAAGTACTCCCTACCTCAAAGACGACAAATTGACTAAGTTGAAGTATACAGGAAGTTGAACTCAATTCACAAGTAAGATCCATTTAAAAGAAATTACTCAATCAAATGTAAGCCATCTCTGATAAAATTATCTGCATAATAGAAAGTAGAGCCAATGAATAGAGGATTGGGTCAAAGGTTTTAGTTTAGGTAAGATAGAGACAGTCCTCAATCAAACAGTTTGGAGACTAAAATCAGTTCTTGCTATCAACCCCATTGACTCCAAGGTAGGGGCTGGTTTTCTCTTGGTTTAAAAGTATACTCATGTGTATGAGATACTAACACAAATTCCTAATAGGTCAAACCAAAAATTCAATTAGGATCAATGGAAGAATTCATAGTACTAGTTAAGTGGAAAAGAATAATATCTTCTCAGATTCATTAATATAACTAAAGTACATGACTCTTTCCATAAATCAAATACATACGTAATTAGTCCCCTCCACTGGAGAGAAGGATTGGTTAAAAATACTAATTAAATGAATAAAAGAACCATTATAATTGTCTTTTAGAAAGAGTAATAAAAAGTAGATTTAGATAAAGGTATTTGAAAACTGTAAACGTCTAAATAACGTAACAAGTAATTTGTAAACAAGGGTAAATTGTTTGAAGAAGGGCTGCACCTAAGTAAATAAATGTTGGAAATAAAAATATACATATGCATGGTTTGTACCTAAAAACAGTCTCAACTTAGAATGATTTAGGGAAAAGACTGAATGGTTACTGTTCACGGATAAGGAATTGGGGACAGATCTGAGTCACTCTCTCTGTTTCCCCAAATACATCAGCCCTTCCCATTCTTATTATAAAGTTTTCCTTCTTGAAATCCAACTCTTGAGCAGTCTCACTTCCAATTTCGTTTGGGGATACCCATAGAAAATAAAAGAGATACATAGAGAAGAGACTTACTTGTTGTTTGTCATAAAGTGGAATCACAGACGCCAAAGGGCTGATCAAAAGATGGACGACAATACGAAAATGGAGACTGCTCGGCCTTGCTGCTGCTTGAAGAAGGTCGAAGGTAGGGGAAGGGGTATGGCTGCCATCGCAAGGATTATACACAAAACCAGGTTGCCGTTTTGGAGAAGGAGAGGAGAAGAAGGAAACAGTAAGGGAAAAAGAAAGGGGATTGCCGAGGGATAGGGTGTTTCCATCGTGAAACCGTGAAATAACAAAGAGGGAGGAAGGGATCAAAATACCTGTTTTGTTTTCTAATTTGGGGAAAAACAGCATATACGTACATGGCAAGGGAAACTTGAGCAAAAGAGGTGTGGGTCCAAGGGCCCACGCGGTTTGGAGTATCCTATTTTAAAAATAAATTTATATATATCTATATGTTAAAATAAAATATATATCTAATTTGATAATTAAATTTTTCCATTAACTCAATCTCAACTCGAAGGGGATAAATTCATAAATTTCTAATTAAGGAAAAGGTGTGTGCATTGGAGAACCTAAATTAATTAAATTATAGGTTTTTGTGTGTTTATTTATTTTATTTTAAATAATAAAAATAAAAGAAAAGTAACACATAATTTCACACAATACAATCAAGAGACCCATTTGCTATTTTGGTTTTACCCGATTCGTTTGACCCGCTATTCCGGGTCAGGGCATCACAATTCACATCATACTTTCTTTATCTGAGAAGTCCATAATTATTAGGAATCAGTACATATACATATTCTTGCATTATCTAAAAGCCAGTGATTGATTATTTACTTCAACATTCCAAACTCTCTGGCCTTGCATGGAAGGAGAGCCGATCCTCATATACTCTCTGCGTGCGAATCCAGATACTTAGGAGGGTGTTAACGCACCCATTGCTTGAGGCATTTGAAAAAGGAGGAAAATACAAATTTTTGAAGGGAAAGGTGAATGATGGGTAGTTATGATCAAAGAACTTGGGGGAGTCTCTCACTCTGGTCTATTTACAGATTGAAGTGCTTAGATTGCAATATCTTGTCAAAGGGGATCTTTCAACGAATGATAAAACTTTTGATGATAGCTCTCTGGCCAACCTGGAGACATTGGGATGCAGCAGTTCCATAAAAAAAGATGACATGTAGAAGATAATCCTAATTTTTCTTTTTCATTTTTTTGACCCAAACGAGTTAGCTAACTCAAATAGATTGGACATCATTGTCAAATAGATTGGACATCATTGTCCTACCGAAGAGATATGATACTCTTGAAGAATCATTGCTTGGGTGTCACCATTTTGGAAGGGGATTTTGGTATTCAGAAATGTTTCTGTTGTGTTGCTCTTCCCTTCTATCATTGAAATTGTCTTCTATTTTCTTTCCTCTGTCTCTTTCTTGAGAAGCTTGGCGACCATATCTTGCGATGCATTGACCTGAGATTTCAATTCTTGGATCTCGGCTTTGAGTCAGATTCATTCCTGTTGTTGGATGCCTTTCAATCATGAACTCAAAATAGAGATTGTCTTTGTATGACAGAGGACCTGCTCTCGATACCACTTTTTTTTTTTTTTTTTGAGCGGTAAAGAAAAAATTCATTAAGAGAAGAAAAGGGCAAAGAAGAAGTACAAGATTAGGCCAAAGAAAAACAAAAATACAAAGCAAAAGAATAATTAAGCCACAGCTACACAAAAAACTATGCTATAAAAGAAGAACGCCCAAACGCAGTCCTTCAACGCCATTTTTAGTAAAAAAAAATCCGCAACGCCATTTGCCGTTCAACTAATATGATTGAAAGAAAGCTCCAAGCCCGCGGTTAGCCCCTTAATCTCCCTAACAACTGTGATTAACCTCCAAGGAGGTCTCCTCGTACTCCTAGCCCATTTTATAGCATTGGAAGAATCACTTTCAATAACTAATTTAACTCCTCCTAAGCTCACACCTAAGGTCAAGGCTCTCCTGATACTAAAAAGTTCCGCCTCATTAGAATCCTTGATCCCCACCGCTTCCGAGAAAATAACGCGAACACCGCCCACATAGTCCCTAAGAACTCCCTCAATACCCGCCGGACCCGGTTTGCCATAAGATACCACTTGACATAATGGAAGCGGTGTGGGTTTAAGAGGGGGGGAGTCGAACCCAAAAATCTCAGGTCAAACAGGGATTGATAGGGTTAAACGGATGATGAGCTGGCTGACTTGTGGGTTCTCAGGAATAAGTCACAGAACAATTTGAGAACAGGTTGAATGAGAAAGGGGTTGGAAATAGGGAAATGATGTTGGGTTTAATGGAAACTGTAGGCAGACGGGTACACCGGCGGCAGGGAAGAACTTGGAGAGTACCCGGTCGTGAATGGTGGAGAAAGAAGGCAGATCGAAAGGGGGAAATGCGGGAAGAGGGAAGAAGAAGAGAGGAAGATGAGGAGTAGAGAAGGGGTTCGATTGTTGGAACAGAGTACCTGGAATGGGGCGAAGATGAAAATAGAGGAATGTGCTGGTGATGGCCGTTGGAGTTGAAGAGGACGAAACTGGTTGCAGGTCTGGATGTTAGATTGCAATAGCAAACATGGGCAGAGATAGATGCTTGAATAGGGCGATACTGGAACAGAGCAGATGTTGTTCGTTGAAGATTTGCAGTAGCGACAATGCACCTGGGATGAAGCCCAGGTTCGGTGTTCGTGCTTGGGGTGGAACTAGGCCAGCGGTTGGAAGTCTGCAACTAATGGCAGAAAGTAGAAGAGAAGAATAGAGGAAGATAAAACCCAAGCACTCTGTATTGATTTTCTAATATTCGAGAGTCTCTTTTCTCTCACTCAATTACATACTATACATATAAAATAAGCTTAGAACTACATAAACAACAACATGATGGCGGTTTGTTCCTAGGCGCTGACTGAGGACTTCAACCAACACTGAGACTAAGACTCTCGTTCGTTTCATTAACCAGGATGCAACGGCTGGGCTTAGAACCGACAGTGGTACCCAAGTTCAGCCTGGACACTAACAAATTAAATAAAATAAAACGGCTAACAAAATGGCATCAGGGTCCACGCGTGATCAGGTGCAACGGATCCCGCTTCTTATCCGATTGTTGCTCATATCGCGCCATAAACGCGTCGGCCATCTGTTCTACATCACAAAGTTTCAATGGACTTATACTGTTGCTAAAGCTCTACTTTGTCAAACCCAAGGTTGTTGACTGGCAAACTCATGCAAAAGTATGGAAAGTGAAACCAGAAGACTTTTAGATATCATCCATCAACTTGATCTTAGAGAAGAAGCCTCTAACCCATTCCTAGAAGCTCAAGCCAACTGAGCTACACCCGTGCAGGTTGAGGAGGAAATCTATTTAAGCAGATTATATTCCAAGATAAGGGTTGGAGGGTATTCATTACCAATCTTTGGATTACTTTATGCTAGGTTCTATTTAAGGCAGATTAAGATAAGAAGAGGAGGAAATCTATTCAAGGAAGATATTCCCTCCCTCTCTCCCTATTCATAGAAGCTCAAGCCAACTGAGCTACACCCGTGCGGGTTGAGGAGGAATCTATTTAAGGCAGATTGTATTCCAAGATAAAGATTGAGGGTATGGCTACACCCGTGCGGGTTGAGGAGGAATCTATTTAAGGCAGATTATATTCCAAGATAAGGATTGAGGGTATTCAATACCAATCTTTGAATTAATCTATGCTTGGTTCTATTTAAGGCAGATTATATTCCAAGAAAGAAGATTAGAAAAGGAGGAAATCTATTTAAGGAAGACTCTCTCTCTCTCTCTCTCTCTCTCTCACGCTTACCATAAGAAGAAGAGGAGAGTCGCTCTCTCTCTCTCCCCTTTCCATGTTACCATAAGGAGGAAAGAGTAGGACATATTCTTTTTTAACTAGTTACTGTAAGAAAGAGAAGAAGAATCTCTCTCTCTCTCTCTCTCTGACATTTTTAGACTGTAAATCATACTATTATTATGTAGCCAGTCATACATTCATTGTCATGTTGCATCTGACGCATACCAAATTTTTAGAATCTTTCTCACTTCCACAAGTCATCCTAACAGAATGTGGTAATCAAAAAGCTGACTTTATCACCTATATATTTCTCCCTTTAATTGAAAACCAAGCATGCAGAGTCTATAACAAAATCTCAATGAACAAGTTTTAATCCTTTCATATTTCTGCCTCAAATTCAAGCACTTCCAATCACTTCCTGAAATTCAAAGTTATTTCATGACTTCTCCAGGGATAGATTTTCAAAGAAGGAATGAGTGTCACATATAAAGTCAGCATTTTCAAATATCAAAATGGAGAACATCTAGCATTCCAAATCAGTAAGGATGCAATGGAACTTTAGAGATGCAATAGTACTTAGCATACCAATCAAGCATTGATTACAAACATAAAATGAGATATTCCATTGGCTATCTATTCAATATAGAAGTGCAAATCCATGACATGAAGCAAAACTGCAGAAAATGAACATCAAACTCCGACAACTATATGCGACACTGACCTTATTTAGGAAGATCAACTGAGTGATGACACAGGTGATGGCAACCATTGCGAATACCCATGTCTGGAAATAACCAGCCTGATTTTGACCCTCCAATGTGAGCTTTATGGCAATGCCTATTGCTTTTATACTCATAACCTGCAAATCATAGTATTATGGAAGGGGAAAAAGAAAATGAAAAAAGAAATAAGAGGTAGAAACAATGAGCCAATCTAAGCAGCACTTCAAGTGAAACTACTATTACCGTCAATGATCCTATTATAGAGCATATTCCGAGGTAAATCAGCATGTTTGTCTGCCCAAAACGTGGTGCGAAATGCAAGATCAGAACCAACACAACAGCTACTGCTGCCGCCGTATATAAAAGAAATGCTGTAGCAAGCACTTCAAGGAATCAAGAGAAAGCCATAAATGTGAGAAAATGATAGATGGATAAATTCATAGTCCATACCTGGTTGGATTGCTAAATCCCAGATCTCTTCTACTGAAGTTGGAGTGCGTTCCTCAGGTGCATGAAGCACAATCACCGTAGAACCAACTATGCAGAGCACACACCCAAGGACCCCCATCCTTTGCAGTCTCTCCTTCAATATGAAGTGTGCTAAAATAGCACTGCAAATCTCCACGAATACCACAGATTTAGAATAAAATTCCGTTAAGAAGAAGAAGACATATATCTTTTACATTTTGAAAGGAATAATATCTGCAGTCCTGCAAGGCTGCAAGATATCCTCATATACACCTGATCACATATTCTGTTCTTTATCCATATTGATGTATTGTGGCTTGTTGCATGGTGCTTTGCAACCAAATGCAACACAACATGAGTTAGGGCACGTTTGAATGTAAAGCCCAATATTGTGATACAAACTAAGACTTTTCTTGAAATATCAATATCCTCATATTTCAATAACTGAATATTTAAAATTCTTACTGGTAAGTCTAGATGCAAAGGCAGCAAAACTACAATCTTTGGACAGTGAGACTTAGAGCCCCATTTCAGATATTGAAACATAAAGGTTCACAGAAGTCTCAATGCACAGCTGGTAAGTGCATATTGTGCAAGCTTAACGATTGTGCATTCAAGTCATGTTACCATTTCATTAAAAATCTAGAAGGTTGTGTACCTGAGTCACATTACCATTATATAAAACATCAGGGGGTGAAAAAGGGAAAACCCTTAGAATACCTCACAATGATGCTCAATGCCCCAAGTGGGGTGACCAGAACAGCAGGCGCAAAAATGTACGCAATGAAGTTGGCAACCTCTCCAACAATCACTGCAGAAATTTATAAATTAATCCAACATCAACATTCTCCTCATTAACCATATTATCCCAAAACTTTAGGCCCAATTTGGGTGCATGGAAAAGAATCTAGTTTCTTGGATAATTACAATTTTAACTATAAATATAAACTATTTTAGCTGTTTTTTGTTAGAATGCTTATTTTTCAGGAGAGCACCTTCCCTTCCATGCATTCAAACAGAGCCTAGAAAGGAGCAAAATTCAAGATGGAAAGGAAACTGCTTTCTTGAAAAATAACCATTTCAACTGTAACTAAAAATGAGTTTGACCATACTTGGTTAAAAATGCTAATTTTCAGGAAAGCACTTCCCTTTCCTTCTTCCAAACGGAGCCTAGGAGGGAGGGAAACTACTTTCTTGGAAAATAACCATTTATTAACCAAAAAGGGACTGGGTTTAACCATTTAGGGTTAAAAATCGTTACTTTCCAGGAAAAAATCCAGTTCTAATGCATCCAAATGGAACACAGAGCGAAGCAAAATCAAGATGGAAAGCATACTACTTTTTCCTCTCTTTTTTTTTTTGGAGAAAAAGGGTTTAACAATTTTTCGATGGAAAGATTACTCTCCAAGAAAGGACAGCTCTTTCAATACCTCCAAACAAGCAGAGAAAGCAAAATTGAAAAAATCGCGACGGACGAGAGCTTACTTGTAATCATGCCGACCCACCAGAGAGGCTCTAACAAATAACCATACCCTCCAACACCTACAAATCCACAAAAATACCAACACCTCTCACTGTTTGGAGAAAGGGAAAAATGGCAGAAACAGAAAATCAGAGTCCTGAATTAGGAATTCAACTCACTGGCACGAGCGCCGGACTTGCCCGCACGCTTCAAACCCTTCTTCTTGACGATGAAGCTGGCGCCGATGAAGACACCAGAGGCGACGGCCAGGATAAACCCTTTCAGATTATCCGTGAAGAGCACTGAAGATAAAGAGGCCGGTAGAGCCATGGATCCAACAAGCGTTTGGTCATTGCTCATCTAAGAGTAATAGGGTCGGATTTAAGGTCAGATTCGGATCCGGGGTTGGAGCCGGAGGCGGCGGAATCCGCTTACCAGAGGCGTGTATGGAAATGGAAAAGAGGAAGACAGGATTTTGCTCCGCTTACCAGCGGCGTGTATGGAAATGGAAAAGAGGAAGACAAGATTTCAAAGCGGAAAGGTCTTGTGTTTTCCATCAATTTGTCATATTCGAAGAAGTTTGTGGGGAAGAAGAGTCGTTAAAAGAGTAGAGGGAAATTCGTACTTTCCCTCACCTGCCAGTCTTCCAAATCTTGCTAGGGTAGCCACTGCTGACCCGACACGCCAATTGGCGATAATTGGGTCGGGTTTTAGTAAAACCCATTTAAAATTTAGTGTTGGACTAAAATGAAGTGCTATTATGTCTGAATTGAACAGAACTAAGTTACCCTTGTAATATCTATGGATTTTTTTTATTTTATTTTTTAAAACTACGTCCAACCTTATTTAGTTAGGCATGTCACTTAATCAATCTTTTGAGACACGTGAAAACCTCTCTATTTGTACACACAAGATACAAACTATGAAAAGTGGTTATTATTTTATTGAGAGGAGCTTGATCCCAAAACCTCAAAGGAACAGGGTTGAAAATTGATATCAAGCTAACCCCTCAAGTGTTGGATTTTTTTTATTATTTATTTAAAGTTTTTTTTTTTAATTTTACTCTTCCATTTTTATTCAATTGAAAATTATACTATCCAATATTCCATAATTTTCATATTTTCATACTATAGGTAGGTGGCTTGTGGGACCTCCTTGCATCTTAAATTTTATCCAATACTTTTGTATTTAAAGAGAGGGGAGAGGATTGAGTTTCTTAATTAAAAAAATATTTCAACTTTTGACTTTATAATTTTTCAAATGAGTTATATGTTACTTTATAAAAGCGAGTAGTTTAATTTTTTGAAAGGGCATGAGTCTCAATATTACTTAATTGTCTTTTGGTCTTAAAAAAAAAAGTTAAAACAGGTTAATCAATTTTTCCAATTCTTTAACTGTAAAATTAATTTTAAACGTTTTTTAATTAATTATTTTAATTTTATCTTTTAAGTTTTAACATTATTCACTTAGATAAATTTCTATTATCGTTGTTTTATGCACTCAATGGAATACTATCATTATCATGAGTATCTTACAAGATTGCTCTTTCATTATTAAAGGGGTATCATAATTATTTTATTTGCATGGCTCAACAAGTCGATCGAAATCAGAAAGGATTGACTAATTAAATTAAAATAAAATTGACTTATATACTAATGAGGATAGATCTAATTGTGGCAAATGGCAATGGGTGGTCAACACTATTAAGTTTTAACATAACTCAGCCTCAGATAGAGAGGCCCACTATGCAAAGGAACGTGGTGTCTGCATGAAGACACCTACCTGCCCATCATGTGGACCCACATGGCACATTGCTTCCTATTGTTTTAAGGTAAGCCATTATTATTATTATTATTATTATTGTTATTGTTATTATTATTATTATTAGTTTAGTGCAGACATTTTTATAAGAGAAATGATTTTGTATTGTTATTTTACCGGTGAATGACTTTAATTGGTCTTATTTAAGATACGTGAATCCACTTTTAAATTTATATTAGGTTTTATAGAACTATTGGATCAACTGGTGAATAGTTTAAATAAGAGAAGTGTAATAAATTTAAAGATTTTCTAATTAAATACTTTTTATTTAATTAAGCGAGGGATAATTTCACAAAGATGGATTCCACGTGATAAATAAAGTTGTTTAAGATCATTCTCATTCTTAAGATGTCAATATGGATGGGGAATTTAGTAATTTTGAGAGTAACTCTTTCAATGCAATTAATTAAGTTGGGGGCTTGAAGTGTATTCCTTGGAGATTAATTATTTTGGTTAGGGAGATTAAGGAATTAACCGAGGGTATGGAGGTGTCTTTTATCCACATCAGTCACTTTGCTAATGGTATGGCGGACTACTTTGGGAAGAACGCTGTGGATGGCACGACACGTGGGGTGTTCAGCTTTCCTAGAGATTAGTTTTTTGTTGGAGCGGGTTTTATTTATTTTTCTGACGGTTTGTGTATTGTTGTTTTTTTCTTTTGGTCTAAATCTCTTAGGCCTTTTTATTTCTTTTTTCTTGTTTTGTATCTGCTTCTTTTTAATATAATCTTCTTCGTTACTGCTCCTTTTCCAATGTATAAACCTGTATGAAACAAATAGAATAATAGATATAAAAAGACAGAAGTGTTGAGTTCAACTTATCTGATTCCTGAGACTTGCAAATATATATATATATAAAAGATAAGTTTTGTAAAAACTCTGGCTTGACTCTCCGAGCATGATATTGTCATCTTTAGGCCTTCGGTCCAGCTCAACTCTGTTGATTGAGCCAACTCTGAAGGTTTTACTTTAAGCCCGACTCATTTGACCCGGGAGGATCCTCTCGTAAATCCAACCATACTCCCAACTCCTGGGCGTTGTGGGACAATTCCCACATGCCTAAGGTGGGCACAAGTTTCACCTCCAATATAAAATTATAAAGCTTATTTAAATAAAATAGATATAAAAAAAAATTATAAGATACCTACAAGTTTTGAAGTTAGAACTAATTTCCATTATATAGTTCAAAATTCAACTAAATTTGACATGAGTTTTGAAATAAAAAAGAAAATGTATTCTAGTAGACAAGGGACAATAGAAACGTTTAGAACGTGAGGACCTCTCTATTTAAGGGGAAACAGTTGGTAGGGACCTCACGGCTTGAGACAAGAAGGTGAAAGGCTAAAAATTTGGGCAGGGGTAGCGTGTCACCCTGCTAAGGTAACACAGACTCAGTAAAGTAATTATGAAAGATTAAAAATTTAAGACCAAAATTAATTGTTGGTCATATGCAGGTTATTAAATGTGAACATTCGACACTTATTGTTCCTTTTTATTTTTTATAAAATTTTAAAGTTGAGAATAAAATAAAATTAGAAAATCTAATATAAATATATTTTTGTTAAGAAAGGTCATTTTTATGGATATTGGTGCCTTAAGAATTGATTTCTTCATAAAAATAAAGTATGTCTTAAAACTTTTAAAAATTAAAAAAAATGGAGAATATTACGAGAAAACACTTAATATGAAACTCATATATTCTAATATGAAACTCACACTCTCTAATATCTCATAGTGACGTGCATTATTTATGACAATTCAAAGTCACATAAACACCTTACAAAGGCCTCTTCATTTAATTTCATAAACATTTTTATATCATTTTAAGAAACTTTAAAGTAATATTTATCTTAAAAATTAACTTCATTAAATTTTCAAAAAATCTTTGAAAACCACACAACGCATGGTTTTTCATTACTATTTAAGAAACTAAATTTAGACTTGAGAAATATAGATAAAAAAGGGTCAGGTTTTAACTGAGTTACATGATCCGACCTGAGAAATCAGTGGATTTGGGTTATGTATTTGTGTATTTTGGGTCTGGTTGGGTTCGGAAAATAAAAACTAGTCGGTTGAGAAATTTAAAAGCAATCTGACCCGACGTAATCCTATTCGATCCAAATTTATCAAATTATAAAACAACACTCAGATTAACTCGACACAGAAATTAGGGCATTTAATAGCCTCTCCACTCTTGTTTACTAGATTCTTGATTGAATGAGAACAGTCGAAGAGGTCACCATTGATGGTTTCCATTTTGGCTTAGATGTAAAATTGTCATTTTCTAAAATATCGACCTTCAACCATCTTTTGTCCATGAATCACAAGTGGTGGAGATTTTTTCTCAAATTTCTTTTAAGATCAAATGTAGAAACTGGGATTACTAAAATATCGGGATTTTTTTTTTCCATTTTACAAATGCCAATATTAGAATATTATTTGCAAAAATCGCTTCTGAATATTGTAAAATTATGATATGAAATAGGGGTGTAACTTGGATTAAGACTAATACAAATATAGTGACTGGCTTGAACTATGTGTGAACTAATTTACCCATTTTAGGTATAAATTACAGTTTGAGAAAAAATAAAATAAAAAAATCTTGGCACATGTCATCTTGGTTGTGGTAGGGTTTGCTCTTCAGTAATTCAGCCCACTTGAATCATATACAAATTGTATTTCTATTGAACCTTAGATCCTTAAAGAAGTAGGTTAACTTTTTTTTTTTTTCAAAAAAATATGGATAATTATATTATTTGAAGAGTAATATGTACATTGTGAGATCCCAAAACAGTAGATCATCTACAAAAGGACTTAAGAAAGACCCAACCTCCTCCAAAGGCAACCTAACATAGAAATCTTGTTAAAAAAAAAGGAAAATTACATGACTTCATAACATATGTGAACATTTCTATTACATAACGAGTAGAAATTCATAATTTGTTTAGAGTTTTAGACACAACCATTTATTATGAAACATTCTAATTTGAGAGCCATTCCACAGAGTCCAGCCAATGAGCCTGATATTTTTCCAAAGTTCTATGTAGAATTCTTTTAAAATTATCAAGATTAATTTTGGATAAAGAAATTTGGTGACCAAGGAAAAAGAAGAAGATTTAATTGGAGTATTATGTAATTTCATTTAGCAGAAGATCAAACACAACAAGTATGTAGAGTAGAGAGGCTAGTGATCAAAGGCACTAAGAAAAGAGGGCGACCTTCCAAAACATGAGTAAAGGGAAAAGAAAATTGCATGTTAGATTCTAGAGTAACTAATGATATAGTTTATAATAGGATTAATTAGAAAATAAGAAGGATAGCCATATAGACACATGACTTTTCTTTCTGCCGCATCATCTGAGCGTTCTGCATAACATTTCTCGAACGATCTTAAGAGTATTAGTTCCATCGTTCGGGCGATACAGAAAGTTCGGACGATGCGGAGAATTCGGCGTTTTTTTACAAAGCGAAAGGCACCCGACTAGTCCCCGAGGTGTGTGAAAACCCCTTTATTTGCACACATCGGATAAGTCGATGGGACCTTACTCTATACATATTCCCATGGAAAGTGACTCTTTATTGGGAATCACATGGTTTGAACCCAAGACCTCCCTCTAGAGATCTTGCTCCAAAACCGATTGAGATACACCCTTGGAGTGAATGTGTAAGCGTATTAGAAAAAAATAACAAAGAGGATTTGAACACATTAATAGATTGCCAAGATTCAACAACGAGTTTACTTAGATTTTGAATATCCAATCTACATTTTTAACGGAATCTTTGTCCAAGATAATAACATTATCTGCATATTGGATTAGGCTAATGGGTAAGGCATATCTTGACAAATTTAATGGAATCAAATTCTTAGAATTTGAGGCATTAGAAGCCAGCTGAGAAATGGATTTCATTGGGTTATGGGTAAGGCATATCTTGACAAATTTAATGGAATCAAATTCTTAGAATACGAGGCATTAGAAACCAGCTGAGAAATGGATTTCATTGAAAATACTACTTCCGTCTTAAAATACTTGTCACATTTCAGAATTTTTTATTTCTTAAAGATCGATTATAAAACATTATTTTTTCAGATGTTAGTATTTTATTATTTGGATAAGTCAAAACTTATAAAAGAATATAGTTTTACCATCACGTTAGAATGCGATTTAGAGCTGAAAATAAATGAATCAGACAAGTAATTTGGGACAATTCCAAAATGTGTATAGGACAAGTATTTTGAGACAGAAGGAGTATAAAGGTAAGGTGACAAAGATCGCCTATTAATACCAACATATTATTGGAAAAACTAAATTTTAGAAAATAAAATAGCACATATATAAGATATGTTATCATATAATTTAAAAAACGAGGATCACTTAAGCAGTGGTGTACAAGTTTAAGTTGAGCACTCCTAGGTGAAACCCACTTGAACTCATGAATTGGGTGTCTTTTAAAAATAGTATCAAGTTTTATAAGTGAAGTAATATTTTAAAAAATTAAAAAAATCATCTTTATCCAAATTAAGTAAATGAAAAGTGGCTAAAAAAAAAAACCCGATAGATGTCATGTGTTAGAAATGGAGAGAATCAATCCCAGAAAAAAAAAAAAAAAATTGAAAGAAGAGAGTGAGAGAGAATAAATGGATGTGTCATTCAATAACAGATGATTTTTTTTTAAAAAAAAATGGGTCATGGAATAAAGAATTATAATGTCAATTTCCTTCACCTTTCACGTATGTAACAAATTCAAATTTTACATAACTCAAAGCAGGGGTTGAAAATTCGGGTGTGCCGAGATATCAGTCGATATCTCAGACAATATCTTTCTCTATTTTTTTTAAGATATCAGACGTGTATTTTTTTCTTACATAAAAAATTTTAAAATTTCAAAAGCGTACTTGTTTTTTTTTTTGAAAATTAAAAAATCAAAATAGCGGTCCTGGCCCACCGTCAATTTCGAGCATTTTAAAAAAAATGATAATTTTGAATATTGGTCGATATATCGGCCATATCATCTGATATTTTTATTATACAACTCGATATATTGTATCAACCGATATTTAAGAAAGCTGTTTAAAACTTAAAAAAAAGAATGGATCTTCATTCATCCAAATATGAGTCATATTACAAGACTAATATTGTAATAATTCATGTAGTTTAAGAAGCTTCAAAATATTGAGATAGAAGAGGACTGCTGTTGAACATGAAAGACTTTGAATGTTAGTTGTCGCCATCTCTTTCTCAAGGGTCTCATGGCCGCCGGGTGGGTCCCTAAGGCAGGAGACATGCGAGTGGTTAGTTTTCATTTCTTAGCTTTGTCTGTGAATTTCGAAATCTTTTTCGTCTGTAGCATTTCGTAAAGGTTGGGCCTCTAATTCAGTCATGGGCGTTCAAAAATGGGACCCACTAAGGTGGATAACGAAAAAAAATTATTATCTATTTCTTCATCCATCACCACTTATGTTGTCACTATTAGAAAATTGAGAAAGACATTGACATTTTTTATAGTGTACATTTTCACAGAGATTAACAAGAACTAAGTTCTCTAGGTTTTTTTTCTTGTAAGATGAAGATATTCAAACATTCTAGACTAATCTTTGGAACATGTGTAGACCTCTTTTTTTGTACATGCCGACTACAAATTATGTGTAATGACCTTTTTAGTCTTTTTATATTGAGAGAGACTTAATCCCAAGATCTTCCACATATGTTAGAAAAATGAGAATAGTTTATAACAAAGCATAATTGGTCATGTCTTTTTATCTATTTGTTATTGTTTAAGTGATGAAAGGTACAACGATGTATCTTATTATAAAAAAATATCATTTTCTCCAATACAGATAATCGAATGATGCCATTTTATAGTTTTTTCTCATTTTTTTTCTTGATTTTGTCATTGAAGGAGAAACATAAGACACGAAAATCTCACAATTATTTTCATCAAGTTCCCCATGTAAGAGAAAGTATCGGCACCCAAAACAATTCTCTTATCTTAAACAGTGGGTCTCCCAATCTATTCCCTTATTATTATTATAATCACTAATTTTCTCAAAAGATTATATCTTAAAGAAATGATTAAATGACATTGATTATAAGATACGTTACAGTAAAACATAGTAAGTTTTACATAAGTGTTTTAGTTTAACTAAACTATTGGATCTCGACATCTCCTTATGATTGTTAATGGACTCAATATCAACGATTCAGGAGAACTATTCACCTTTTGATAAAGATCAATAAATCAAAATCAGGCCTTATGAATGATTAATTTTACATTCTATTATCTAATTGAGATCAAATAATTCTCTTGCATAAAAACGAACTCGACACGTAAAATTTGTAGTTTACTTAGTGATTTTAAAGGCATCCGATGATTTTAACTACCAAGATCAATTGTCTACATATTGAATTTTAAAATGAAATTTACTCCACTCGTAAATAGATGGGCTTGGGCTTTAACCTTTAAAGCCCATCAGGCCGCAAGTGGGCTTCGGCTTTTGTAATTCCAAATGGGCCAAGCTAAGATAGAATAAAGCCCAAACCTAACCCGGCCTGTGAACAAGACTACTCCTACATCATTGAAGGCTTGCCAATGCAAGGGGAAGGGAGCAGAATTAAAACATCTAGGCATCATTGGAACCTTCAAACAAACAGATGGAGTTGGCAAAGGGACGAGGACAATTTTTGAGATGAGGCCCGTATCTCTAATGAGTAGAGCTCAATGCAAATTTTCAGTGAATGGTCACCAATTAGAATGACGGACATATACCAGTAGCACCACAAAATTCACTGCAAAGGCTTTTAGTAAACATTTCCAGTTTAGCACAATCTACAAAATGTTCTGATAATATGAACCGTTTTGTCAAAGCCAGCAACATGTAACCCTTAGGGGTTGGCCTGACGATAAAGGCGCTACCTCAATAAGTGGGGTCTTCAATTCGATTCACGTTCAACTCCAACGGGCCACTCCCCGTATTTACTTACTCGTTGTCTGTAAGGGGATTGGGAGGCTTGCACATGTCCCAAAGACTACTCTGTTAAACTTGTATCTTGTGCCCAATATAGGTGAGACGCCTGGACACATTGGTCATAAAAAAAAAGCCCGTGACATGTTTGGAAGTGCTCTTGTTGCAACCACAAAGTTGTAAGTTAGAGTCAACTTACCACAAGATTGGAAAAATTAGGAAACTGAACAAATGAAAAGAAATATAACTGGATTCCATACACACCACTTTTTGAAGATCTAACAGACTATCCTGCAGATGCAGGTTGAGATGGGAAGATGGAGCAGAACTGATCTAGGTATGATTAGATATGTGTGGGTGGGACTTGAAAACCCATAACCAGTTTGTACAGATGCATATTCATGAAATTTAATCTCTTCATCATGTCATTTTTCCTCAGTTTTCTTGGACTTTGTCATATAAACACAACCGAGTTCTTTTTCCTGCACTGACTGAAATCTGCCACCATGTAGTTGAAAATAAGCGCACCTTCTAACTGTGATACAGGTTCTAGCCACATAGAGGAAGTCTTTCTCATGGTCATTCAATGACTAATACCACCAAAGAAATAAGTAGAATTGCTCTAGTGACTGCACATTAAGCTGAAATAGAAATGTTAATTGAATGTCTTCATGGTTAGTTTTACTTGGTGAGTCTAATTGCTTTTCAATACACAGTCGACATCAAGGGCATCCTTGGATCTCTAGAACTAAATGAAAGAATCAGTGATGGTTGGAACTCGAGAACTCATGCAGAAGTTATGTATTTTGGATAGATTCGGAGTTCTCATACAAGGGCTCCTTGAACCAAAAGGATTCTTGAATTGAGGGATCTCTCCTTAACTCCAAAATGGTGGAATTCCACTCTCATTCATGAGCATTTCCCAACTTTCCCATGGTTTTTGGTGTTTCCAAATACAAACATGTAACAAAAAAGGTGGTAGTGCCAAAAGAAAAGCAGCCTGGAAGTAGGAGTTGGGGTAGGAATGAATATTCAGGAATTTCTGTAGCACTCAGGAAGAAGATTCTTGATTCTAAGTTTCACTGTAGCTAGTGCAAGACACCAAATCACCGAATTCATTAATGTCTGCTTCCAATGAATCTGCCCATGAAACTAATCTTCAATATAAGAATGGATCTCCAATATAACTTGTGATAGATTTCTTATCTCAGGCATGGATAAACTAGAGTTAGTGTTAAGCATAACCTCAGTGAAGATTGAAGATACATGAAAATTGAGGACATCCCCTGTGTTAAAAGTTCATTGCTTAATCTTATCAATCAGATTTATCTTCTTACATTTAACTGCTTTAGGCTGTGTTTAGCTCATTTGGAAAGTTTTCTCACTGTAAGAGCTTCCTCCACCCTCAAAATGGAGATGGTCAAATGCAACCATTATTGATTTTTCTGTATGAAGCAGCCATATAGCACAGATGGTTCAATTCAAGGGCACTTTATTTGCATCTCATCTAAACTGCATTGAAACTACTAAAGCAATTATAAACCACTAAAATGCCCATCCGGCAATGTCAACTTATTAAAATTCCGGCAATCCCCCCGGATCCAAGAAACACCAAATCACCATCCACCAATAAGTCAGTTCTGAGCCTGAATGGCTGAATTCCAAATGCACAAAAAGCAATTCAGAAACATACCCAATTCCAAATTCACCTAGTCAACATGAAAAGTAAAACCTTTATCAGTCATTAAATAGGATAAGCAGCAGCAGAGAGAACCTCATCAACTACAGTAATCATGTCGGGCCACTCGAGAAACTCACTTCTACAAGCTACCAAGTAACCTACTACCGATAATTCAACCAAAATTAAAGTCCAAAATGCCCACCAGCAATTCCCAAAACATGCCTAATCTGAAATTCATCAATTAAACATGAGAACAAAAATCTACATAAGTCATCAAATAAGAGACATATGGAATCACCAGCAGAAACAAAAGTTGAAAACCCAAGTTCCACATGCACAACCAGCAATGGAGACACACCCAATTCGAAATTCAGTGAATCAACGCGAAAGCAAGCAAGAAACCAACATCAGTCATCAAACAAGAGGCAAGGAGTGAGTACAGTTAGGCATTCTCCTGCTGAGACTGAAGAGGGATGCCGAGGCCAATGGGCTTGGGTGCGTTCCTGGGGGGAACAGGGACAGCGATGAAGGTCTTGGTCTTGCTGATGGGGCGGCTCTTCTCGAGCTGGACAAAGTCGCCAACCTTGAACTGGTTGTCGGGGTCATGCGCTTGGTATTTCTTCTTCATCCTGACCCTGCGCTTGTATTTGGGGTGAGGGGCAAGGCGAACGACCTCCACCGCTACGGTCTTGTCGCTGGTGGCGCAGACTACTCGACCCTGCATTTTCTTCATGGCTTGAATGGAACGAAGAGGAGTGACCGCTGTGGAGAAAGGGGGGGATTTGGCGGTGGGGAAAGAGATGGAGAGGGAGCCATTGAAGAATGAGGAATTGGAGCTTTTGGGGGGTTTTGCGGTAAGTGAGAGATTGAGGAATACAGAATTTGGAAGGGATAACATGGTATGGAGGATTGTGAGAGAGAAGATGGAAACTCTCTCCTATACCTCTCTGAGTTACTTCTTTTATCCTCTGAGCTTGTAGATGTGGATGAGGTTATCGGTAGCAGTGGAGCGGAAGAGAACGGAGCAATTTGGCATTTGTGGACGTTGGAATTTTTTAAAGTTAAATTAGAACTATATGAAAATTAATAAAAATTTGACAAAAACAATTATAAAACGTTGAGATTAAAAACAATTTCCATTGTGACAAATTTTTTGATAGAAATATTGTTTGATCTAATTTATAAATATAATATTTATTCCATATATTGATGTGATGTCTTTACTTCTAGATGTACACAATAAAATTCCATTAATTAATGAAAATTAGGTTTTCTAAATTGTGTTTCTACTTCTAACTTTTTGGCTAAATTCAGACTCTTTTAAACTAGGCTCCACCTAACTCAAATTCAAATTTACAATTGATGTTTTGAGTAAAAAAATAAATCTAATTAGAAAGTCAATCAACTCAAAACAACATTTTTCATGTAAGCACAAGGTGAGTTTAGCTCTAGTTGCTCTCCAACTCTCTTCATATGCAGCTTTGTCACTTTGTCCGAGCTCAAGATTCTTTAGTCATCCAAGTACCATAGTTACCGGGGTGGGGTTTTAAAAATTAAGGTCAGATTGGATTAAAGAAAGAAAAACTCAACCTGAATCGATCAGATGTCCGCTTAAAAATTCAATATAGCACTCAGACTGAGTCGGATCAGCAATTCAGATCGAGTTGAGTTGCACAATTCAGCCAGGTCGAATCAAGTTAAATATTTTTTATATATGTTGAGTTAAATTTATTAGAACCCAATCTGAATTTAAACTTTAAAAGTTGCTCATCGTGAAGTTCCATATAGTTGCTCATATATTAATATGTTTTTTTGAAATAAAAAACACTTGAACTACTTCAAGGGTAGAATCCTTATATTCTAATTAATTATTTTAATCTCAATAATAATAAATACTATTTTTAAAAATCATAAATCTTAAAATTAACAAAAAAAAAAAAAAAAGTTGGTTGTAGAATTTTAAGTAAATATAAATTCTATTGAATATTTTATCAAACATGGTGAAGAAAAGTAGGCATCACCAATTGCACTTGTTGATTCAAATGTGAGAAATAACTACTTTACTATTTTTTATTAAAAAAAAATCATATTGAAAACACAATCAATACATAGAAACTTATCAATTCCAAAAGGTGCATCCCCTCTATAAAGTTTTTCTTTATTTTATTTCATTTTACTTTATGTTGATATCATAAGTCATAATTGTTTTCAAGAGAGAAAAAACAAATCAATTAGAGTTTGTCCCATGGAAAGAACAAATAAAAATAGAGGAAAATGCTACTACACTTGATCATTTTTTACACAACAGTGAGGTTTCTTTTAGCATTTTTATCATCAATTTTGGGATAATGAAAAAGTGAAACAAATCTCACCACATCTAGTAGATGGACGAGTGAGTCCTTTTATAATAAATGGCAATAGTAGTTATTATAGATTTTTTTTTTTTTTTTTTTTTTACACGTGGGAAACAACGGAAAACCCAACGTAAAACCTCTATAGGTGATACCACTGCCTTTACAAATTAACTAATTAAATTTAACTAATCTTATTCTAATCTAAATCTTAAACTAACATTGATATACTCTCTCGAGCTTACAGACTCGTCAATCACATAAAATTCATCTTGCAAAAATTGAAATAAAGTTGAAGAAGATATTAACCACTTGATCAGGATTATGATACCTTAGCTTGGGACGGGTTTTCAAAAATAGAAAGGGAGGAGTAAAATTTTTTACTCCTACCCGTCACCTTGATCCAAACACAGCCATATACGTTATTCAATTAGGGGTGTTTGTGGTATGGGTAGAAGCTGAGTTATGGTCTATAGAAGCCCAAGTCCATTTATAAACAGATGTCTAAGCCCTCCTGGAAGCTTGTTAGGTTTTTGAAGGTTAAAGCCTCATTTGAAAAAAAAAATTAGTCTTTGAGAATGTTAAATTAGACATTATGAGCTACAAATGAAATAAATTCAATTTTTAACTACTTAATATTGGTGATAAAAGTTATAAGGTGTCTTTAAAGACTAGGATTCGTAACTTCGACCACTATAAGTAATTAGAAATTGAGTTTTGACGTTAGTCCACTTATAGATTATCATGTCTAACTTCAATATGAATGATCATTTTTTTAATTAATTTCAAAATAGTTTTAAAAAAGAGAATAAACCAGAAAAACACAAATATAATAACTAAATGGGCCAAAAGCGCGATGGACTTTCATAAGCTTCTTGTAATGGCAAAACCTGTGCGTTCTTATCTAAGCGTGTTCAAGAATTTAGATCGAGCACAACCCTCACAAGCTGATACAAGTGTTCAAATCCGTTTGTTTATGCTGAGATCAGATAGGTCCGCTGAGGAACAACCCTGTGGTTGATCCATCTCTTCACAATGAATTGACAACCCACATTGACCAGACTAAAAGTTTTCCAGAAAAAACAAATTGCACCTCGAAGAACCTTGACGAAAACTGTTGGCCACACTTTTTTTTCACAATTTTTTTTTTCAATGAACAATTTAGATCAAGAGAACAGACTGTCCATTTTATACCATACAGACAATGGGTTAATTGCAATTGGAAACGTTTGACAGTGACAAGCCTTTCTCTAGTATCAACAAGAATAGCCTAGACACAAGTGCCTCCTGTAACAATTGCTCAATATTGCAACCCTAAGTCTCCGAGGTTGTAGGCTTTCTTCTTTTAAAAAGTATGTCCTCACGTCTCATGGGAATAGCTAGGGACATCGGTGATTAATAACAAAGGACACTGGTGTATGTTTTTCACCACTTGAATAATAACAAGCAAACAAAAAGACAAATTCAGTCTCTCATCATAAAAAAAATATCAGTGTCCATATCAATTCCCATGTTTCATACTAAAAGACTTCTATCAAGGATTCTCATTGTCTGCTAAGCTGATCAGCTACTTCCTAAAAATGCTCGTCAATCTATAAAAAGCTTGGTCATGACAATAAATCCAGTTCATTAATTGTCAAACATTAACTAGTTATAATGAACAAAATCATTTGATTATTTCAGTTGCTAATTCCAACCATAATTATGTTGACCATGCGAACAAAGTGACCCAGAGCTCAAATATATCACGGTCATTCTCTAGTTCCAAACAAGCCACTCTACGGTCCTATTCATTAGATCCCAAGGAAAAGATGGATGGATGTAAATGTTCAAAAGGAGAAGATAGATAGATAGATAAAAGGGAAAAGCCGGGGCTCCAAATTTATTGCTGAGGTTTGGGGTTTAACTTCTCTCAGGCTTACCTGATACACAAAGCTGGCGAGTGGTTTCGTGTATCTATGGGATTAGTCTATCTCCAATGTGAAGTAAAGATACCCACGTTTAAAAAAAAAAAATTTGGAATAGCCTAGCCTACCTGCCTAAAGAAATTCACATGGTAGGCTTAACAATCATGGATTCACAAGTATATGCTGCATGTATGGGGAGAGACAGTTATCTATAACATCAAAACAACTGGCCAAATGCTCTTCAATACATTTTAGATATTTAGAAAAAGAATTATCAAAATTTTGGGGGCTCTGAAGTTCCCATTGAATACAAAAGCAATCAAGCTAAAGCCATCACTGCCAATCTGATACAAGACCCAAAGTTAAAGTACCTGCTTACGAGCAAACCGCTGCAGAGCTTTAGGTAACACAGTCCCTTCCTTGTTGATTCTCTGCTTCTTTTTAGACTGCTCCTCCCCTATCTGTTCCTCCAGGAATGGCCTCTTTGCCTTGAATATCCCCTCTTGCTTCTTATTTTCTCTCTTACTCGGCTTATTTCTCCCTTTCGTTTTCTTCTTCAAGGGAATGCTCTTGGCAGCATCAATGGCTGCCTCCAACTCCACCTCCCTTTCCTGCTTACTGGGCCTTTCCTTTTTCTTAACTGACTGAACAGAACCTATCTTTTTCGGGTCTAGCATGATAGACTCTGGAGGGAGCTTGTCAAGGAGGGCATGCACCTCCTTTTCCCTTTGCTGACGAGATGTTTCATATGGGTTTGCCACCCAAGTATCAAAGTTAGGCTCTCCTGATCCTGGAACAAGAATTGAAGACATACCCATTGAATGTCCGAGTCCCAGCACATCCTCGTATGGTTGGAACATGACTTTTTCCACCTGATACCCTTTCACCATTGAATGGCTCATGTAACGGGTGTAGTCCTGATTGCCTGATGAATCCCTCCAGATATGAACCCGGGATCCAATACCAATAGCCAGAAGACCCTTTTGACTGAACTCCAAGGTCGTCGCATGGCCAGCATATGTGTTCAGTACTTCAAATTTCCTCAAATCCCACAGCTTGATCTTTTTATCCTTCCCTGCAGTGGCCATAAGATAGCCCCCACTATGGAATGCCAAGGCTGAGACAGGAGCTTGATGGCACAGCATATTGACAAGAGGGGCACCACTAGTGGGTTTCCACATGGTAACCTTGCCAGAGGAATGTCCTAAACCGACAACGGCATTAAAGGGATTCACCTGCATTACGTTACAACGGAAACCTGTCCTATAATAACCAACTGCATCACCTGTACTTGTGTCCACATAACGGAGATGCCCAAATTTGTCTATTGAAGCCAAAAGGAAGTGATTCTTTAGAAATTGAAGCTTTAGGGGTTGTGCTTGATCCTGGGGCATAAGAGTTAAATCTAATAAGATCATATTCAGAGAGAGAGAGAGAGAGAGAAGAAGAAGAAGAAGAAGAAGAAGAAGAAAAATTCCTTGTATAGAACATCACAAAGTATGAACTTGCAACATGATCAACTGGGGCAGGCAAAATGGAGAAGTTGGTGAGTGCAGTAATACTGTCAAGTGCCACTTCAATTTGAGTGCATTTTTGTTCAGCACTGCTATGGAGAAATGATCAGGTTCAAACAGTTGGACTACAGTTATAGCTCAACCAACCCTATGTGGCCTATTCCATTGATGATTTACAAATGACATAAATTTCAATTTGATTTGATGACCATAACCACAGCCCTGAGAGTAAATAATTGGAATGATCGGATCAGAAGATCCATCCATTTATTTTAGATGCCTATCATGGAATAAATATGATCACCAAAGACAGGAGATTTTTGCCATTTTGCAATTCAAGCAATAACCCTTATTATCCAACCACTAGATGTGCATGGGTTAAAAAGGCCCTACAAAGTGAGTCAGATTACAACTATTGACCTAAAAGTTGGACTGAAGTTCTATTGCTATGGAGCAAAATGTGGGGTAATGAGGAAACAACGAGATAAAGTACTATCATTACGGAAAAACAAAAAAGAATATACAAGTGTGGTGCAAGATAGGGTATAGGGTGACCCTAAATGACTAAATTTGGTTTCCTAAATATTATGAGGGATGAAAATAATGCACCCTAAGCTAAAATGGGCTGAAATTAAAATCCAATTAATACTAGTAATTAATTAATATAAATTTTAACATGGATAATCATACAAATTCTTGGAATCTAATGTAAACAATTACATGAAAATTACATAAAAGGGTGGAAGGATTATCTAAATGGAATGGCCTAAGGACTTAAATGGACCTGACCAGGGTTGTCGAAATCGTGCGCAGTAGAAATCGGTATAATATCGAAATTAATTAAAAAAATTGCGATTTTTACCAAAATCGTGAATCGTGCGATTTGAACTGCGAAGGAGTGGAAGAGGAAAAGACTTAAAGTTTTTTATTTTATTTAAAAAAAAAAAAATATTTTCAAAATATTAAAATGTTTAAATATCTCCTCTCGAGATTGTAAATCTAAAAGGAAAGATAAGACTTTCCACCTACCCGGCCTCTTCATCTCTTCGGCTACACGAAACCTCTCTCGCTTCCCTCCTCTGCTCTCTGCGCCTTGCTCGTTGCTGCATTCTCCAAGCTTACCTTCTGCAACCATTCGCAGCTGCTCAGGTGTATTTGCCTTCTTCTTCCTCCTTTTTTCGTTTTTCTATTCTTTTTCTCTTCTTCTTCTTCCTCTGATTTTCATTTTTCTCTTCTTCGTCTTCTTCTTCTTCCTCTGTTTTTGTTTCTCTTCATCTTCTCTTCTTCTTCTCCCTCTGTTTTTCGTTCTTCTTCTGCTTCTTCTGCTTCTGCTTCTTCTTCTTCGTCTTCTTCTGCTGCTGCTTCTTTTCTTCTACTTCCTCTTCTGCTGCTCCTTTTCTTCTTCTTTTCTTCTTCTTCTTCTTCTAGTCATTTTGTCTAATTGTTTTATATGCTTTTAATATGTAGTTTATTGTTGTTTTATATACTTCTAAGTTCTAATCTGAGCTATTTTATATGCTTCTAATCTGTAGGAGATTTCTGTTTTATATCACTGTGTTTTATTATTTAGTATTTACATAATGCTGTAAATATATTTTAATATCATATTAACATATTTTTTTGCCTTTTTTTGGATGATATTTTTTGGGTGAGGCTTTACAAATTTGTAAAAAGTAAAAACTATTAAAATGGTCCGAGGCCAACGAAGTGGCAGTGGGAATGACGGACTAGATGAAACATGATAGTTTTGTACTAGGGTGGACCCGGGCAATCATTTGCATGTGCAATGCAATTTTTATAAAAAAAAAAACTGTATGGTGGTATTTATCGGATGAAAAATCATTTAAGAAAAAAAAAAAGGACGCATCAGCATGTGATAAATGTCCAGAATCAGTGACCAAAAAATGTCTTGAGTTGATGGGGCACAATGTGGACATAAAAAGAGAAAAAGAGGCTCAAATGCAGGCTGGGAGACCTGAATTTTACTTTGATGATAAGGACCCAAATGGAAAACTTTGTGAATTTAGAGGATGACAAGAAACAAACAACGCTTAATAGAGTTTAGAAAAAAGAAGATAGAACAACTGCTTGCCTTAAAATTTGTCGGTTCTTCTATGCAAATGCCCTCCCCTTCAATTTGGTAAAGAGTCCATTTTTCGAACCCATGTGAATCATTGGGAACTTTGGAAAGGGTTTGAACCCCCAACATATCATTAGATAAGAAATACTTATCTCAAAAACGAAGTTGAAAATGTAGAGAAAATGTTGCAAAATCATAAAAAGGAATGGGCAAAAAAAGGGTGCACAATTATGACAGATGGTTGGACCGGTGGGAAAAATCAGTCTATTACTAATTTCCTTGTCAATAATCCAATGGGGAGCGTATTTTTGAGAAGTGTTGACACCTCTTCAATTTCCAAGAATACAGAGAACTTGGCCAACCTTATAGATTCAGTCATAGAAGAGGTAGGCGTGGAAAATGTTCTACAAATTGTCACCGATAATGCAGCACCATTGTAAGCGCCGGTGAAATTTTGATGGATAGAAGGAAACAATTATTTTGAGCTCCATGTGCAGCACGTTGTATTGATCTTATGCTAGAAGATATATGGAAAGGGAAGTTGGAGTCATCTAATATTTCTTATACAAAATCAATTGCAAAATTCATTTATGATCATGGTTTGGTACTAAACTTCATGAGGCATTTTACGAAGAATCGTGAGTTAGTTAGGCCAGCAATAACAAGATTTGCAACAAGCTACCTTACATTGAAAAGCATACTGAAATGCAAATCTGGTTTACGAAAAATGTTTAGCTTGGTTGAATGGGATTTAATGCCTCTGTCCAAGACTGAAGGGGGGGGAAAAATGAATGATTTGATTTTTTTAAAGTAAGTTTGGAATCGTGTTAAATTTTGTACCAAGGTTGGGATGCCTCTTGTAAAATTGCTTCGATTAGTTGATGGAGATGAAAAACCGGCAATGGGATATATATATGAGGGCATGGATCGAGCCAAGGAGAAGATTGCCAAGAGATTGAATAATGATGAAAAGAAATACGAGCCATACTGGGCCTTGATAGATGCTCATTGGAATCAACAACTCCAACATCCTTTGCATGCAGCTGCTTATTATTTGAATCCTTCTTTCCACTACGACGAATCATTTAGTCCAGATGTTGAAATTAAAAGGAGGTTGTATCAATGCATTGATAAGTTGGCTATAGACATGGATGAGAAGATTAAGATTGATGAACAATTGCATAATTTCAAAACTGGAAAAGGATTGTTTGGGGATAAAATGGTCATAGCAACAAGGAAGAGAAAACAACCAGGTATTTAGTATTTAGTTATTTACTATTTACTCATTTATTATTTAAATTTGGAATTTGATTTTTTTTCTCATGTTTTATAGCCATTTGGTGGGATGGTTATGGTGATGAAAATAAAGAATTGCAACGTGTTACGATAAGGATTTTGAGTTTAACTTGCAGTGCAACTGGTGTGAGCGGAATTAGAGTGTGTTTGACCAAGTATGTTTTATTTCTAGCTTTACTTAAATTAATACAAATTTTTAACATTTGTTTAAGAAGTGGAGATAATAATCTTGTATGTTTGATACTTTGATTGTTTTTTAGATTCATACGAAGAGGAGGAATGGGTTAGAGGCAAAAAAGATGAATGCCCTTATATTTGTAAAATACAATTTACAATTAAAAGTGAGACAAACTTTAAGAGATTTAAAAAAAGATTATGATTCTATTTGCCTATCAGATGTGGAATCTGATGATGAATGGATAACTGAAAAAGAAAATCCAGCTCTTCCAGAAGACAATTCTTGGTTGCAAGCCGACGAGATGTTTAATGAGGAAGAAACGAATAAGCCTTCTAAACTCTTGAAGATAGGTATATTATATTTAGATTTTAATACAAAATTTATAAAATATTTGATTTTTCTAATACCAGGGGTTTATTCAAGAAAGCGAAAGAGAGTTGAAGGAGAGGAAGAAAGAGTTGAAGAAATTAGTGAGGGGGATGTGGAAGATGGAAGAGACACTTTATCTTCATCCTACTTAGATGTTTTAGATGATATTGATGACAATGACATTCTTCAGAAAATTTAGATGGTTTGTATTTTGGAATGTAAAAACTTCACTTCTAATGCATTTTGATTTCATTTTGAATTGGTACATTTTGTCATATATTTATGTGCTTGCATATTTACTTATATATTATGGGAATTGAACAAAATGTTATGAATCTTATGATTCTACGATTTACGATTCACGATTCACGGTTCAGACCCCTAGACCAATTCACGACACGATTCGTTTTTGACAACCTTGGACTTGACAAATGGTTGTAAGTAAAAGAAGGAGAGGACTCGAATGTAATTAACAGAAAGTGACACGACTGGAATTTAAAAGAAAGGGGTTATGGGTCATGGCCAACAAAAAAAGAAACAGGGGTTGAAATATGAGGGTCACGGAAGCAGGCGAAGGGTTTTTGGATGGAAACGACAACAAGAAGGGGAAGATCTGGGAACGGCGACAGCCAAGGAAGGGTTTAAGGTGGGGCGGAAGGGATATGGGAGAGTTGCATAAGCTGGCAAGGGAAGGCAAAGGTCTTAATGGGGTAACAGGTGGGTAAATGGGTTCACGGAAGATGGGATTTGGTGGTGACGGAAGTAGGAAGGGGTTTGTGGGGCTTGGCGACAAGGCCAGAGGGTTTAGAAGGGACTAGCAAAACAAGATTTGTCTTGGGAAGGGATGATAGGTGATGGCGACAACAAGAAGGGACCGTTTGGGACGGGATGAAAGCTGTGGGAGGGTTTTGGAAAGGGGTGAAAGGTAAAGGAACAAGTAGGAAGGGGAGGAAGGTTGGGGAGGGTTCACTTTGGGTTGAAGTTGCAGCAGAGTAAAGAAAGGAAACAAAGAAAGAGAAGGATAGAAGAGAGAAGAGAGAAGATGAAGAGAAGTACCCGAGAATGGTGGCCTCACGCCAAGGCCTCTCACCCAAAGGGATTCGCTCCCAAATCAATCACACAAAGGTTTGATAAATCTCAAAAAATATATTATTCAATCAATCATATCTCTTCCTCAAAAGGGCTACAACTTATATAAGAGTCTGCATTACTTTAAAATAAAATGCTAATTACCAAACTACCCTAGCTAAAGATAAAACACACAGAAATAGCAAAACACGAAAATGGAAGGTGCTGGAGATGCACCGCATCAAAGTGTATATTGTATGTGAAGATACATGTCTGTAGTAACAAGAGGATAAAATAGGAATCAGTACATAAGAGGAAATACATGGGTGGCTCCAATGTAAGAGAAAAATCAAGGAATGCCTCTCAGGATAATACTATGCCTAGCATGGGATGAATGATCACATAAACTAGTGAAGTCTCATTGATAAACTAAATGATTTTATCTTAAAACCCAAGCATTTGCACTCAAATGTGAACAAGATACTAACCCGAAGACAGTGCAACTCCGTACCATGGCTATTATAAATATATGGGTACCTGTTAAGAGCACCATGTGAATCGTCAAGGCAGTGAAAAACCAAGTAATGCATAATGAGATACCATTAACAACAAATAACAAAGAAAAACATAGCAAAATGCATCATCAACTTATCACTCTTTATATAGCACATCTCACAGACCTAAGCATGGCCTGAGCCCAACATCATTAAGCAGGTTTAGCTAAAGTAATGGGATCTATGGACTTCGCTTCAGGTTCAACGTAAGCCTATTTAAAAAATGAGTTGGGCTGAAGGTTGGTGCAAATGCATGTCGAGCTCTATATGCCCACCGAGATGACCTTCATTTATAAGTCCAAACTTTTCATTCTCTTTTCTTATATTTTTCCTTGGAAGATTGATGCATTTAAGCACTGAAATTACCTCCTTTTTTCAATAAGCATTTGCACTTTCAGGTTTAAACACTCTTCACTTGAAAAGGGGCTTCTAAGTGCACAAACTGGACTAAAAGGGAGGGCTTGAGCTTTTGGCTTTTATAATCACACAGGCTTGAACATTTGTGTAAAAGCCAACCAGGCTTGTGGTTAAAATAAACTGGCTTGGCCTTGGATTAAGGGAAGCTCATATCATCTATCTCTAGAGTGTAGAAAGCCCAGAAACATATATATGATGGACTTCATATTGTAGTCAATCATCCAACTTTTGAATGACCAACAGGGGAACATACAAAGGCCTTGTTTGTGGTATTTGGTATAAACAATATGTTAATCACACTTTTTAACGTTTCTTTTTCCAAAAAGAGCACATTTAAAATAGTTTAGATGGAAGAAAAACACATCAAATAGTCTTCAACAAAAAATCACATCCAATTGCTTCCATGGACGATGACAGTTTACCAATGTCGATGAACATTAGAAAAAACTACAATAAAAATATAGGAAGATAGATGGTATGCTTGCCAACATATTCAAAACATGAATGTGGCACTCATTTTTTTAATATGAATGTGACACTCTCTCCAACATTAGGATTGAACAGCATTTGGAGATGCAAGTAGAATACCTATATTGTGCTAACTCCTTCAATCCTTAAATTTAAAAGAATAAGCTAAATACATAACTATAAAGTACATGCTTGGGGATGCTTACTCTGCAAAATAAGAAATTGCATTTCAGAGAACCAAGGCATGAAAAAACATTCAGTTTCAATTCCATAATGTAAAGAACAATGAATAAGATAGGGCATTTACAGGCTAAAAGGCTCACGCATGTTATCATGGTGATTGCTGTAATCAGCTATATCTGCAGAAACCCTCTTTTTCTCCTACAAATTGCAAGTCAGCAACCATATTTCCACTTTCCAAATGGGATGTTTCAGATCTCAAAATAATTCATTGACGCAATGAACAGTTAAGCACTCTATAATGATGTATCATCAACGTTGAAATGAAATAGGAGGCGCTCTTTCATTGATAACTGTGAAAGAGGCTCAATCACTTTTGGGAAGAAACAGGCAAGAAAGTGATAGGGCTCAAACATAAAGATGATGTTAAACTTAAAAATGTAGATGACCCAAGAATATCCTTTTTAAGTGTCCTCAGAAATTGAAAGTTATAAAGTAATGCTTATTCACATATTAAGATAAATGCTTGCTTCAAAAATGGAAAGAGATATTACTTTTTCTGGGCCACAGCAAAAAACTCCTTATTGTGCAAAAAAACAACATCACGCACTGTTTCCCGAACCTGCAAGGAACAAATCATGAGCTTGTGTAACTTCTGGTCATTAGTTTACATGAAGGATAATAAATGTTTTTTTGTTAAATGACACAGAAATATAGCTGCAAGGTTTAGTCAAAGAGTCCTTTAAACAGATTTCCTTTCCATTATTTATTTCAGAAACCAAACAATGACATTATATTAAAAACAAAACAAAACCAAACCTGGTTAACCTACTTCCAGTCCATTTTGCTATGACATTTCAACCAACTTTACGAGGATATTCTTATGAAGCCTCTAAAAAGTTTCCTAAGTAACCTTAGAGAGAGAGAGTCATAAGTTGCATTGAAGAGAGAGATGGAACATGGAAGGAACCATTTTCAATATCTAGACCAGTGATCCCATGAAATGTTGAGATGAGATTTATGGAGCCTATCAAGGAGCTTGCCAGGTGATGAACGAAATGGATGTGTATGTGGGCCACAAGGTAAGGGCTGCATAAAATTTCACACCTACCCAATCATCCTAGCACTCTGATTTTGGGCCTCAAAATTTTGACTTTCCCATTTCTCTAGAGAATTTCACTTTTCCACCCACGGATTTCTGCATGGCCCAAAATCACAATGATGAGATGAATGAGCGAAATGAAAATTCACCAACACCTTATCCATGTGGTCCCTTCACATTCTGCTCCACCCAGCCATCTGAACCGACAGGCAGATCATTACACCATACTCGGTTTCTAATTAAAAAGACTTCAGTCAGCCCATAGACTGAGAGAACATGATATGTTATATTATAACAAGAAACCATCACTTCGAGTATGGGCCTGCTTAGTGTCCTGGTTAAGTAAAAATTAAATAAAAGATGTTGGGAACTTGGGTACTGATTTGTTTCTGTTCCACAGATTTAGCAACCCAATAGTGAAGGCTCCTTTCTTTTTCTCCTTTTACACTGTTAGCAACAACCTAACAGCTAAAACAATGAAATTGGTAATCACCTCTGATGAATGCCAATTTCATGCTCTTTAGAATGCTAAGGAAATATAGATGGTACTAGAGGCTTCCTAAAATTCCTGCACATCTCAACAGATCGGGAACAAGGGCCAAAATGCTGAAATAGAAAAGAACTGTTGTGTATCAGATTTTGTTGTGTCTTGGCAATTCTTCTCTACTTCACACTTCTTTTGTTTTTTGTGAATTAATGCTCACACCACCTCTTGTGCAGCTAGTTGGTCTCCAACAGAAATAGGCAATTTTCCTAAGCCTCATGCACACACCATTACCACTGCAGGTTGCCACTCAGTGAAAAACTGAAAACTAATGCCAACACAACATCTAATGAAAACTAATTCCAAACCAACATCTTTTCATTTTCCAGGATTACACAAACGTCCAGGTTTCCAGCAATGATCATTAGCTTTCCTAAATCTTGTGTGTGAACCATTACCACATGTTGGAGCTCTATGTGATTTTTTCTAATGTCATGCAGACACCTTTGAAATAAAACAACAGAAGACTATATGTGAAGCAGGAGAAGTGGAAACAATAGAATTAACATCCTAAAGGATTGAGGGCTATCAGTGGAGTGGTGGATTCTATAGATCTCTTTACTCCAGTGATGGAGGTAGTAGACCCAAGCCTCAAAATGTGCCTTTTCAGAAGCTTGAGGGCCAAGTTCAACTTTTAGAAGACGCTTTTCCAAGGAGAAGTTATTGATGCTATCAATTATCTAGAGGGCAACAAAGCCCCAGCTTAAACATTCTCACCGTAACTTTTCTCGAACCATTTTTGGGATCTAACAAAATCATACTTGCTAATCTTCTTTCTTCTTTTTTTGAAAGGTCATACTTGCTAATCTTCTTTCCACGAGTTCCACGAAAGGGGATTGTTTCCAAGAAGTTGCAGGAATCAGTTATTGCTCCCCTTTATATATATATATATATATTTCAAATTGAAAGTCACCCTAACATTAAAATATCAAATCCCACCCCCCACTCCACCCTGAAGAAAGGGACTATTAACAGAACAAACTAACAATATGTTGACATGGCAAAAATAGTCTCAAAGTTATTCCACCTAATCTTGATACTTTTTGCCCTTCATGTAGGGCACAAGAGGAAAGTAAAATAATCTACTCAAGTGTGATTTTGTGCCCTTCTTAAGGTCATCATTCCTTTCATAAAGCAATGTCTCATGGGTGTTTCATGACAAGCTTGAAAGTCAGTTGGAAAACTGGGAGAAGTGCTCGCTCAAGAGAATAGGCAAGATCATGTGGAGAACAATATCAGTGGCAATCTTGTGGTCAGTATGGAAGCAGCATCATGAAAGGATATTTAAAAGAAAAAGAGCTCAACAGAGGAAGTTTTCAACTTGACAATAATGAGATTGATTGTTTAGATGCATGGTAGAAAGGATTATAATGGGCTAATACCTGGGGCTCTAGAAAGAGATTGGAGATCTAGTATGTCAAATGCAAGACAGAAACAGGACAACAGAAAAGTGGTGGAGTTCAGAGCCTGGTTTCTTAAAGTTATTGTTGATGGAGCATCCAAAGGGAAACTAGGTCCAGCCGGAAAAGTAGGATGTTGCAAGACAGGAAAGGAGTGGTAATGGCTTTCTTTGGAAAACCTATAGGGAGAAAGATTCCTATGAAGCAAAAGTCGTAAGGGGGGGGGGGGGGGGGGGGGGGGACAGGGGGTCATTCAAAATGACTCTGGTGATACGGTGATCTCCTTTGCTGGTCCTATGCCTAATGGATCTGTGATTCGTGTGGAGCTTCATGCTTTATGGAGAGGTGTCTTGGAGTAGGACGAACTAGGGGCAAAAAGGGAGTGTTTTAGAAGGTGACTCTAAGTTGGTAATTGGTTGGGCTTCAGGTTCTATTTGCCCCTGAATCTACTTAGATAAAGTTGAAGGATTCGTCATTCGACGGCTTCCTTTGGCTTTTCGGTTTCTTGGGTTCCTCATTCAGCAAACTCATTTGTTGATGATATGGCACGTAAGGGGGTGTCTTTACCTTTGGAAATTGTAAATAATTTCATGTAATCTGTTGGGAAGAAGATTTGTGTGGGGGGGGGGGGGGGGGGGGGGTGGGGGGCTCGATGTTTGTTTGTTTGGTCTTTCTGTTTTGGGCAGCGGGTTCTCTTTGCCTAACTTTTTGGTCTCTTGCTGGCTGTTTTCTTTTTCTTCCGATTAATGAAGTTACCTTTCAAAAAAGCATTGAATATCTTCAAGGAGCACTTCTCGGTATAACTGATCATTTATGAAAATATAAAGATGGAATTAGATTGAGGGGAAAGTACAAACATAAGAGACTCTGTTTAAGAAGTATAAAACTTAGGATGACAAGGAGAAAAACTACATAACAGAGGAAGGCATACCTACTCAAGCGAGAAGATCTATTGTTTAATGTGCTGCATGATGAATCTTCGAGAGACAAACCTCTAGAACTTATAATTTTCACTTCTTTTTTTGAAAATTATAATTTCCTCATTTACAAAATCATATTTCAAATTTTCCATGGAAAAGAAGATAGGATCATCATCCTGTCACACTCTTGGAGTCACATTCCACTAAAGCATTAGAGAAATCCAGAGAATCAAGAACCTCTAAGAAGAGATTTTAACTTCTAATTCATTGGCACAGGTATAACTCCAAGGATTCTATAAATGCTTTGAAAGGTGAGAAGAAGGAAGAGTTCCACAGAAGATGATTCCAATTATGAGGGAGATAAGAGAGATGTCAAGGTTGACAGATGTCTCTTTCTGCATCTCATAAGATCAACAAATAGAGTGGCAAAGTTCCGATAGTTACCAACTTGCTATGGAATAAATCATATTATACACAAAGTTATTACCTGTTTTTCCTGAGTTTTTTTTTTCTCTAATGGAGGAGAAGCCCTTCCAGTTGTATCTGTACAGTTTATTTAGTACATGAAGTTTGTGTTGTCTCTCAAGAAGGAAAAAAATATATATTATTGTGATTCTCGGAAGGAAGATTTTGAGAGACACACACATGTAAACAGAACATACTAACAATGTGACCAGACATTTTTAATGTACATTCATTCATCAAGCAAACATCTTAGCAGATGATGCAGATTTCCAGCAAAAATTAGCCAGCTAGATTTGTTTCCTCCCAATTGATTTGTCTAGGAAGGAGGAAGCTGAAGTTCAAATTGGACATTATCCACATTTTTTTTTGAAATGGTTCATATATTAATATATAATAAGCACCAGAGGTGCAAATACAAAAGCTATAGCAGAGAAAAAGCATAAAACTACAACAACAAGCAAAGAAACACTACACAGAATAGGGCAGCATCCAAGCCAGAGCACAAAATACGAAGAACTTATGCAAGGTCAATCATTCTTTCCATAGTTATAAATTTAACTATAAATTATAAATTTAACTAATCTCTGGATTCATGTTCAACTATACTCCCTAGAAAGGAACACAGCTAATCAGCATAAAGTTGTAAAGAAAACCTGAAACTCTCGGATGAGGCCCATGGTTTTCATATCTATAATTGCCAGGTGACCCTTGTGTCCTGCAACCACCATATGACGACCACTTGGGGTATAGTCAAGTGTGTATGGACCTAATTCTGCACATTTAAGTGAAAACAAATTTGAGCTGTTGAAACCAAAATTAACAACTTTACCAAACTACAATAAGAAAGACCAATAATCCAAAAGGAAGTGATGTGGGGGTCACTTAAGATGATTAAATGATCACCATTTGGGCACCACTTCAAAGATCCACAGTTAGTCTCTTAATGGCATTCTCTAAATATGAGATTGATGAAGATAGATATATTCAAAATATTATGGGATGGCCATTGTATATGCAGTAAGTCACAAAATTCATAATCATGTGGGGCCCAATTATGGATCTAAAATTAATCAAAATTATAAACCATCAGTTTCCTGAGTTATCTTCCCAACATAACAAATGGAATGCCAATTGGAATTAGAACAAAAGAGAGATGCACCAAGAAAGGGTCTTTAGCAAACCAAACCCAAATGGACCGCACATACAGCCCAAACAGTACCGCACCCCTAGGGCCGCATTACCAAACTAGTTTTAGCAAGGTTTTTGAGGAGGGCCAGCACTCTGCCCATAAGTTCTCGAAAGAAGGCCATAAGACCCATGACCCTTGGAGTAAAGGTGAGGGTTTCTCCCTTGGCATGACTTCATCTTTGAACCTTCTAAGCAAACTTAGAGAGAATTGAAAAGGCATACAGACGTGGAGTTTAGAAATTCATACACTTTGTATGTATACCCTCCCTTTTCTCTCCTCTTTTCTCTATTTCTCCTCAAAAATTCAAAGTTTGAATTCCAAGCCTTTCTCCATCCAATTCGTAAAAGCTATTAATTGTTCTGGACATATCAAAAACAAAGTTTCGTATATTCTGTCCCAGAAAAAGATGAGCAATGCACATTTGCATGAAATATTAAGCAAATTTGGAGTTTGAATTTTATACACTACGAGTTTGTGATCATGCAAACTTAGAGTTGAAATTACACACTTTGAGTGTGTAACTGGACAAATTTGGAGTTTGAATATACATTTTAGGTCTGTACTCAAACCTATCTGGAAAGTTGATATGAACTTTGCAGACAACTTCAACAAGTGAAACAAGTTATTGAATACACAGCTAGGGACGCCACAGGAAACATGTAAATGGACCATGCCCATGCACACTGAGCAATTTTTAATGTAATCTGAAAATTGTACTGTTGTATAATTGAACAATGCAAAGTACACATTTTCCCCAATGAGGAGCAGTTGACTTAGCACAAAGAACTTTTTTACCCATTTCCACATTCAAATTCAATTTTCTTTCTTGAGAATTTTTTTATACAAGTTTTGTTTTGTTTTCTCAATAGCAACAATTATATTGCATGTAGAAAAGAAATGTTAAGTGAAAAACTGAGGACTACAATGTAAAAATTATCTTGTTATAAACTAGTTAAATTATCTTGAAATGGCAAATAATTAGGAGAGATCAGTTCCTCAGAACCTTTGATGCAAAACCACTTTACTTATGGTGCTCTCTCTCTCTCTCTCTTCATCACTGAAGACTTCCCGCTTAGGGATTTTTGACAACCCAAACAGCACCTTAAAGACATGATTTGGAAAGAAAAAAAAAAATTAAAGAGGCAAAAGAAGGATGAAAGGAACACTCACTTGGTAGGACTATATCGAATGCCTTCCTTGAGCTTAGAATATCTACTTCATGTATAATTGACTCTTGCTTGATTCTCCATGTTTTCTCTAACCCTTCAGCCTCCAAGTACCCTTCTTCACAGGGCATAAGCCACTGAATGTGTTTACAATAGTCAACTCGAAGAATGCACAATTCAGGTAGCAGAAATAACAAGTGGAATGATACCAATAGATTGAACAAAAGCAAACTGATGAACCCCAACCAAGGTATGGTCATGAAAATAAAAGTCCTTTTTTTTAAATAAGGTGAACCTAAAAGTCTGTTGAAATTCATACTTGTGATTACTTCACATGGAAATGAAAGTTTGTCATTGAAAGATGCTGATGCCTCTTGCCTACTATTTTTGCATAATGTCAATATTAGAACGTTGAATTTGATCAATCAAGAATATAAAAAACAAGACCATCATTCAAACACATGTAGACACCCACACACACACATGCACACAAACACACACCTTTTCAGCTTTTGCAGCAGCTTTTGCAGTTCGGCCATATAATTCTTCTCTCACTGCAAGTCGGCCTTTCAGTTTTTTATCTTGCAATACCTAAGAAATGTGGACAGGGAATTTGAATGAGTGAAATAAAAACATAGTAGCATATGCAAATTGAAAAAACAATGGCAAAAGGATATACCTCCAGGTCAGCACCATCCCCTCGAAGATACTTCTTTACTTTCAAATCCAACTCATCAGAAATTGCCTGCACAGTTGAGATTGAAATCCCGATTAACTACCAATATCATTGGAACTACTCCCTAATTTGTGTTTCTTTTTTTGGAAAGATAACTCCCTCATAATGATTACCAGAGGGAAACAACAGCTAAAGAAAATAAAATGAAAAAACTGTGCATAAGTGCCCACTTTGACAGTTGGCTACACCTGAATAGGAACCAGTTCAGATAATTTGATGCACAATATATTGTTACCTGTATCACCATATCTTCAGAAATGGTGAAACTGGGAATCACATTAGGTAGGTTCTTACTATCAATCTATCATCCAGCTTTTTGCCATAAATTACCCTGAGTGTTGGTTGAAAATTTTGATTTTAAAATTTAGAATGAGAAAGGAGCTAGGAGCATTATCATCCAGCTTTTTGCCATAAATCACCCTAAGTGTTGGTTGAAAATTTTGATTTTAAAATTTAGAATGAGAAAGGAGCTAGGAGCATTATATGTGCAATCCAGGCTCCAAAGAATCTCTCTCTCTGTGAAAATGAAACAATGTATTAACAATAAATATATACAAGTATAATGTACAAGAGCAGTATAGGAGAGAGAAACTGTTCACAACAAAAGCACAAAAAGATTACAAAAAATACCAATGAAAGAATCATGCATTTCTACACCCACTTTCACCAGGAAATCTGCGATGTTGTTGTATGTGTGCCTCACAAGTCCGAAAGAGACATCCAATACCCATACCAACCTTCTAATATCTCTAAAGAGTGGAACTAATTCTAGGGACATCTCATCTTCGTTTTCGCCCAAGCAATTGTATTAGCTGAATCATCGTGATCCTTGACCATGCTCTTTCCAAAATTCCAAAGCAAACCTAATTTCCCTTATCTCTACTTCATTGGATTCCATAGTGTGACTGTTGGTGCAGCAAAGAAGAGTTTCATTTCCCCATCATGATCGTGCAACATCCCTCTAACATAAGTAACTTCGTTTTCATGCAAGTAAACGGGAAAAAAAAAGGGGGTCAAAAAAATTTACCGTTTCTGACGAAGGCTCCACCTTCTCCATCTGCTCTGCCGCTGGGTATGAACTGATGTTGTTCTTAAGGAGGAAGAAGGAAATGAGACCCAGATCACTTACGACCAAAAGCTTCGTTTTCTTTCTCCCCTTTTGTCCTGTAACGAACGGTCGACTGTATTATTTCATGATGTGAGAAGAGGGTTTTGTTGGCAGGAAGGAGAAGGTGAAGAAGGGATGCTAAGTGGGCCGGACTCAACCCGACCCATATATAAAAAAAAAACCGAAAAAAATGGGATTCGGACTGGCCCCGGCTCGGGTCAGGCTCTCTGAGTCTTGACAGAATGACACGCTGAATTGGGTTGGGTCGGATCAAGTCTCTAGAAAGCCCAAGTTTGTTAAAAAAAAGAAGCGAATTTCTGGTCAAGATGACTTAAATTTAATTTCAAATTTATTTAAATCATGATATAAAATAAATATTAATGTCATGAATTTATTTTTGTCAAAAGGGACCAAGTATGAGTTTGTCTATATGTGTATTACGAGTTTAAATGAGGTTCATGCCTTATAAATACAGGATTCGGATTTTATCAAATTAGGTTGAACTCAAGTTCAACTTTATCAGGAACCCCAACTCATATCTGGATGTAATTTTTTTACTTGCAATTGAGTCTAAATTAACTCAAATCTACATGTTTAACTTGATTAAGCAGGTCAAGTTCAAGGCCAACTTAACTCGACCCATATCTATTAGAGATAAATTAATTCTATAGATATATAAAATCACTCACAAATCTTTTCTATCAATAAGCCTTTTTTTCAGAGAAAAATATAATCAAATAAATAACAGATGAGGAAAAAAATCTTGACTTGACAAGGATGATGGTACTCTTTTCTCCTGTCAAAGGGCTTAAACTTATAAGATTTTCATTATAATAATTAAAAACAAATATTGTTATTCTTTTTTATTAGCAAAGGTGTTCAGGCATCATTTGATTAATCATTTAAGGCATGCAAAAACCTTTCAATCCAGACACACTCAATAAATCAACGAGATGTGATCCTTTATTCAAATTTAACGTGAATCAAATTCAAAAAGTTAATTCGTGAAAAATATTGTTGTTTGGCAATTGTCAAGAGACTATTAAATTTTCATGTGTAATTAAATAAAATCAAAGAAAATAAAAAGTATTAAATACATTCATTGAACATTTACGACGTCCTTCATAAAATGACCACTCATGATATTGAAACTAAAATATTATTTGAAGAGGAAGGTAGACACTGAGGCAGGTATTATCATAGTTACTGTTGTGGAAATTTGGAATTTATAACATATATTATATTTTTTTCTAAAAAACTAATTTAAAAATGATATTATGTTATGATTATAGAGCGCACATAGTATATTAAATAAAATGAAGAATTTCAATGTATTTGGTATTAAAAATTAGATTACTATTTATTTTTAGTTATTTATAAGGCTAGACGATAATCTTTTTGAGTAGGAATCGTAATTCTTTTTAATTTGAAGAATTATTTGGACAAACTTTTTAGTGCAAATCACTTCATCAGAAGTGGTAAAATTATAAGATATGTGACATGATTGTATAACTCACCTGCAATGTCTAATAAAACCTAGAATTCTAATATATTTGGGAATTAAATATTAGATGCATTCTAAAATTTTATAAAAGCTTAAAATTGATGTAAAAACTAAAAACCATGAAATTCAAAAATTTAAGAATGCTATGAAAGAATTTCACCATTGTCATTTACAGACTATATTCTTAGGTGCACGTATGGTATAAGATAGATTATGAAAAATTAATATATCCAACTATATATTAATAGTGTTTGTTTTTAGTCAACTAATTGTTTATTTTTATCATCATCACTTGTCACATACTCCACTTTTTTTTAATCATTTTTAACTTTTTTTCATACTCATTTTCAATTAAAACACACAATTGACAGAATATCAATATCATTCGCACAAAACATATATTTTTTTTTCACTATTTTTATAAAACATTCTGCTTAATAGACAATCTAAATATTTTTTCACTACTAATAGTTTTAAGAAAGATATTAGATACTCGGTGTAGTCTATCTTTTACTCTTCCCAGCCAGCCGGTTCGTGGTCTCACCCGGCCGGTCAACGAAACGAATATCTTATTCATCGAGCCATCCCCACCGATGATGGCTGGATGACAGAACATTTTTTTTTTTTTTAAAGTGCTTAATAGCTGACCAGCTGTTGGTCATAGCTTTTTTCCCAACCGTCTATCTAAACCAAAGCCAACCAAAAGCTGAGATTTTCCCAAGGTGGAACTTTTTGACCACTCCCCATCAAATGATGGAATTTCCTCATTACGAACGGCCAGATCACCCCAGAAGGTGGGCCCAACTCCTACCAAATGATGGCTAAAAATCACAGTGCCGATGGTAAATGTGCCCACCAACCATCCATGGTCAATTTGATTTTAACCTTGAATTAGCAAATTTGGGTTTGACTAAGCGTCTCTCTCTCTCTCGTGGGGTCGGCTTTTTTTTTTTTTTGGGTGGGTGGACTTCCCTGCTGCTGCTGCAGCACAACAACACAGACCTCTTCCCTCTCTCTCTTTCATCTCATCTCTTTGTTCCTTCCTGTTGTCGCAGTTGCAGTTTCAGTTGTTGTTGAAGGGAGAGATCAAGAGAAATGGATGGATCAGACCTCTTGCCCATCTGATAATTTCTCACAGATTTTTTCTCTCTATATTCTGCTGGTGGGTTTCCTCTCTTATTCTTTCTGTCTATTCATGGCTGATTTTTGCTTTGACTTGCATTGACTGGTTCCAAGGAATGGTTTTCTCATATTATGTTATTTTGCTTGCCTTTCTCTCTTTCTGGGTTTCTCAGTAATTGGATCTTCTTTTACTTGGGCGTTGTTGATTCTGCTCCTGTTCAGTTTCTGGTTCAGGTTTGTTCAAGGAATGGTTTTCTGCTCCTTCTGTTGCTTTCCCATGTTGGCCAACTTAAGAATTGTTTCTTTATATATGCTTGGGTGCTGTTGGTTTCTGCTTATGTTTAGTTTTTGGATTTGTGTTTGGCCAGGGAATGGTTTTCCTTGTCGGTCTCTTAATACTGGGACTTTTTTTTCCCTCAAGTTGGTGTAGTTGGTTCTCTCGTCTATTTTTCGGACTTGGTTTTGCCTAGTGAATGCTTAGCTGCTTCTCTTCTTGTTTTTATCTCTAGTTGCGTTTCTTAAAAATTGGTCCTTTTTTACTTGCGTGTTATCGGCTTTTGCTCCTGTCAGATTTTGAATTGGGTTCGCCCGATGGTTTTCTGCTCGTTTTTTGGGTCTCAAAAAACCGGATCTGTTGGGTCTCTTAAAATTCGGATCTTCTTTTCACTTGGGTCTTATCAATTTTTGCTCCCCACTAGTTTCTGGATTTGGATTTTCTTTGCTGCAATCCCTCCATTCTTTTGTTGACATGTTTCTGATTTTCTCAGTTGGGTTTTTTTTCTTCCAAAAATCATGCTTTTTGCTGTTGCTTATGTTTGATTGTTCTTATTTCTATTTATTTTGACAAGGTTGTTTGGATGGATTGGAGTTCCGGTGTCAATAGGGGGTGGATTTTTGGTAACAGATTTCAGCAGAGCGAAGGATCAGAATTTTGGTTCAAGGAGCATGACATTGTGAATGAGTATGGAACCTGTCTCCCCTTTTCCTTCACGACTGACTGAGATTGAATTGTTTGGCTGATACTTGTAGAAATTGAGTACTCTCTATCTTGGACTCCTTCAGTGAAAGTGCAACATAATCATAAACGGCCATTTCTATTAATTGTTATTCTCATCATTTGCACCGAACTTGCAAGGAAAAACTGAGACAATAAGCTGCACTAATGGGGGGACTCTGTTCAAAGAGATATGCTGTAGATAATTCTCCTGGTGGAATTGTACCGCGTGGCAATGGCCATATTGATCATGGACCCATTGGTTATCAGTCTCACGAGTTACCAGCAAAGGCACAAACCAAATTGACTCCGCCACTTGTGGAAGAAAACATGGATAAGCAATTGCAAGAACCTTTGTCATTCAATGAGGGGACTGCGCCCGGCTATGGGAACAACGGCAATCGGATTGGTCTTGAGCCAGGTGAGCCAGAGTTGTCTAGGGCACTCTCACACAAGTCTAGATCAACCAAGTCAAAGCCAGCTGCGGCTGCAAAGATGGGCACAGCCAAGGCAAGTTATTCGTTCCTTTTCTCTTCGGATGTTTTTATGTGTTGTTTTCTAGCCCTCTGTATTGAATGAAAAGATATTGGGTTGCCAAAGAATTGAAACTGTCATCAATATAATGTCATTTCATTATGTTTATCACCCAATTCAACTGTCATCCTATTGCAGTTTGTAATGGCTATAAGCCCGACTAATCATCTATATTTATCATTCTCCACAAAACTTAAAACCCATGCCTAGATTGAATTTTGTAAGTACAACTAATTAAGAATGACATGATGAGATGGAACATAGTTTTAAGAAGCTTTGATTAATATTATGTCACTATTTCAGCCTGAACCAATAATAGACCTCGTTCCATGGATATAATTGGCCAAAACTCCATCACTAGCACCTTAACGGGGATTTCTATCACATTCTTTCATAGTTGCATGATTGCATTCTTGTCAGGTCAATAAAAATTCACACCTTTGTGACATGTGATTGTTTTGTTGGCTGTTAAGATGAAACCATTTCATGAGCCATCTGTCTATTTGTTAAGACCATCTATTGAAAAATAGAGGAAAGAAAAAAGAAAACCTTAGAATGTAAGGTGACATGGGAACCCTTACAGACTAGACAAGAATGTATTGGCATAGTTTACTGATAAAAATACTATTTATACAAAAATCTACGGAAAAATGTCCCTCACTGTAATTTCTTAGAATATGGCTCAATGATTGGAGACGGGGATTCTTTTGGTAAGAGAAAATCGAAATGAATAAAATTAATCGCAGGAAGTAGGAGGAAGTGGTTTAGTTGAGAGAGAGAGAGAGAGAGAGAGAGAGAGAGAGAGAGAGAGGGGTTATTGCTTCTTGCCTTCTTAGAGAGAGAGAGAAGGGGTTATTGCTTCTTGCCTTCTTGGTGTATTGGATGATAAGATCTGCCTTACTTGGAGTTGGCTCTGAGGGGATTTTGAAGCTCAACCTTGATGGGAATTTCTCTGTTGCCGAACATAGTGGCTTTAGAGTTCATAGTGAAAGTTCCCTTGTATTTTTAGTGGCCTTCTCTGCATCTGTTGGGCCAACTGTGTGGAATTGTGGGATATTATGATTCTTTTTTTAGTTACCCTTCCTAGCGATGCCAGGGCAATATGAGTGACTTGTTCACACTTTTTGGAGTCTAAAGGTGCTTCTTTCCTGTGGCATTTGTTGGACTATGTTGAGGAAGTTTAGAGCTTTGATCCAATCTGGGAACTTCTCAATTTTCCACACCCTCAGGTTGCTAAGACCTGGTTGATCTCTTACTGAGTTATGGTGCTTCAGGTGGTTTCTTCTTATTATTAATTACATTTTGATGACCCCTCAGTTGCTTTTCTATGTTTTTCATGATACTTCTTCCTTGTAATGGTTCTTTAATATACTTGCAGCAACTAAGAAGGATATCTCATCCATGTGAGCTTTGTCAAATGGCCCATGACCCTTATCACTAATTGCTCACCATCTCAGTTAGCTTATTCAGGCAACTCTCCATGTGCAGTGGCTGCCTTTATGTGCGAAGTCTGTCTAATCTCCTTTCCAAGCTGCCAGCCTCCAAGAGAAATGGCCGTTGTAGGATATAGTACAATATCCTACAACAGTAGTAACTGTCCCTGTATGACTAGTGCATGGGACTGCATGAATCCCCTTCTACAATCACTTCTAAGACTCCCAACTCTTCCAACTCTGTCCATCCCACTGACTTAGCTGTTTCCTCTACCTCATTTGTGCCATCACCATGAACAGGGTCATAAGAAAGAAACAGTAACCCAATGCATTGCAAATATGGCCGTCTTTACCGCATGCACTATTTTGCAGCGATTGCTTCCGTCAAAATTCAGTTACAAACATCATTCCTGAGGAGAATCACATCTCACACTGGTGGTTGCTTTCACCGCATTGAGACTTTCCAACCATCAACAATGTAAGACACGAGAATGCCAAAGTATTGAGGATCCAAGCCTGAACTGGTTCTGGATGCCAAGAAATTATATTTCTTAAATAACAATAATAAACCTCGACACTTATACATCGATTGCAGAAGTAGGGATTATTTGGTCCTGGGCTTTAGAAAATGCACAATTTCACGATGCCTTATTTATATGCATTCAAAGTCCTTCGTTAGACATTTCTCACCATTAATATGATTTTCAAGGGAGATTCCTCAACATTCTCTAAATGGGATGATTCCACCCTTTGATAAGTTGATTAGTTGCCTTGAAAATGGATGGTTAAGAAAAGGAAGAGAGTTGATGAAATTCCTCAATCTTGGAGCATCTTCCACTCATGGTGGGTCTCATTGTACAAACCTTCTGGATGATTGAAACATTGGCTCGCAAATATGGAACTAAAGGCATTAGAGCCATAATTTCTCTTACAAAAGAATGAGCTGACGACAAAACTCTTGAAGTCGAACATATAAGAGAATTACAAAGGAAAATTATTGTTCGAAACAGAGAGAAGATTATTGAATAAGTGAAAAGGCATGTATGTGTTTAACATGTCCTAGAACCTCCCTCCTGCATTTCATATTTGAATATGCCCTTTTTATCCATCATATAATATTATAATCATTCTTGATCTCTAAGAACTTCACTTTGCCAACCCTAGATAGAAAAGGCTTTGACAATAATGAGACGTCATCTTTCTTCTTTCATCATTCCCTTTAACAATAAAGGTGGAAGCGATGACAATGCTAAATATCATTGAAAATAGGACTTCTATTCCATGGAGTTGAAGCATGGCAGAAGTTGATGAGGACAAGCTCTGATACCACATCTGGCATAGTACAAGTCAAAATATTGGAAACCTAGATCTAAATGATAGATGGATGCCTATATGAGAATGCAAAATGTGTATGGTGAATCCTAAAATGACATGCAACCTATATCCATGATTCACATAAGATGTTAGAGAAAGAAATTAATATTAAACAATGAATATAACAAAAAGTATGCAAATTCACATTTACAATTAATCAGAGAGATTAAAAAAGAATGACACTTACACCTAAAGCTTTGAAGGTTGTATTGCTGGCATTCAATGCAAAACCCCTCAAAAGACCAATTAAATCGTACCAAACCCTGTCTTAGGCCTTCTAGATTTAGAAATCAATCACCCTAGGGATGAAACAAGGCTAATGGATCACCTAGGGTTTGCCGAAGGAATTAGGGTTGGCCATTTTTTTTAATTCTTGAGCAAAACAAGGTCTCAAATAGGTTTATACAGTAGATTAAGGTTAGATTTACAAGTCTAAGATAAAGAGATAGAGGTGGGTTGTAAAAAAGGGCAAAACGGGGCCAAAATGGGCATGTCTGTAAGATCATATGAACATGTATGGACGCTTGTATGGATTGGTGGGTCCCGGTGGGGTTGGGTTTTGGTTTTGTTAGGATTAGGGTTTTGGATGAAAAAGAACAAAAATAAGGTGTAGAAAGAGGGAAAAAGTGAGAAAAAAAAAAGAGGAGAAAAGGAAAGGGAAGAAGAAAAGATAGTGTAGAAGAAGAATAAGAATAAGGATTTGTACCTTGAGTCACACAAGGTTCCTTAATCCTACACCAAGGAGGCAGCAGGAGTTACATCAGATCATGGGAGAAACTTGAATTTCTTCTTTCATTCATTTATCATTATTTTCTAAAGTGTCTGTACAACTATTTATAAAAGAAAGACTTTCTTAGAAACCCTCCCATGTGACTTAAGGCACACATGTGGACGATCTAAAACCATAAAAAATGTCTGACAATCTTAGACCACATATAAACTATACCATATAAAACTAATGAAATATGAGAAAGATAAATCCTCAGATGGTGCTGGATCAACGGCCGGATCGGTCTAATCCACCAACAAATGACTCAGATGATTTAAATGGATAGATCAAGCCAAATCTTTAAATCCATTCTAGATCATCGCACAATTTTATCTATCTATTGTTAGATATGTAGGGACTGTACATAAATTTATCACCTAACTATAATGAGCTGAAATTTAGATTTTGGTGCATCCTTCTTTGTTGGTGTCCCATGATATCCTCATCAAAAGCACTATTATAGAAATTGCATGATGGAGTTCTTTTTTTTTTTAAATCAGTTCTTGACGAAATGGACTATTTACTATTGGTTCTAGTACAAAGGGATGTTGGGAATAGAGCTTTGGTGCTATGATGAATGATATAAGAATTACTTCTCGTGTGCACTGTTGTAGAATATGGTGTAATTTCACATTTGACATGTGTATTTGACTTTTAGATATCATTGATTGTAAATGGTTGTAACTGATCATTTTTTCCTTTTTCATCTCCTTGATTGGTTCCCTTGTATTCTATGTATTATTTTCTCTTGTATGATCAAGCAATACAATACACAAAGAATTATCTATTGTTCTTTCTTTACTTTCTTTCATTTTTTTGCTATTTTCATTATAACATGGTATTGGACAAGTTCGATTTTTTATTTTTTGCCTACTACTGTCGTTTTTTTGGGATATTACATTTCCTGTAGCCTCTGGTGTGCCTCTCTCTCCTACAATAGTCTCCCCTCGTGGTTGAATCGTCTGCTCGACGAATTCACATTTTTTTTTTTTAAGATTGCAGTAAGCCCAAGGCGACAGTTCCAGGAACAATTTTATTGTTCATCTTCAATCCGTACAGATACTGTTCATCGGCCTTCAAATCCATCACCTACCTATTCATTTTTGGGCCCTCCTTCCGTCTGTGGGTCCTAGGTTTTGGTGCCTTGTGGGGCCCCTTATCTCCATTTCAATTTTCGCATCAAGGACGCCCAAGAACAATATTTTTTGGCTTCTGAGCTTCGGATATGCTGCAAGGGGCCTTTTGGCCCTAGTTTTCATCTGTTTAGCTTCTTCTTCCTTTCGTGATCGGTGGGGCCCACTATTGTTGCAATTTTGTTGTTGTTGCTGCTATACATCCTGGATTTAGATTTTTTTTTTTTTTTTCAAATTTTGTCTAGATCTGAAGTCTTAAGGCTGGATTACCATTTAATCCACTCCTACCCGCTCTTGGCCTTTTTCTTCGTCCCATTGATTGGTGCCGCTGATTTGTGGTTGTGGGACACACTTTTTGTTTTTTTTCGTGAACGCATATGGCATTCCGCAGCCTTACTTCTTTCAGGGATGATGTTATTCAAGTGTCTTGGCAAGAATTTGATTCCTTGTAGCAAAACTTAATGCAACTTAAGAGCCTTCAATCCTCTGGTTATACCCAAACTTCTGTTGCTCAATCAGTATTCTTATATGCTTTTCAGACCTCATCTGGTAGTCCCTGGTTATTGAATCGGGGGTTACAAATCACATGTCAGGTATGTCTCCTTTTTTTCTTCTCTTAATTTTTTTTTTCTGGAAATGTTAAACTTGCAGATGCGACCTTTACCTCCATCACTAGTAAAGGGACCATTCCGATATCTTCTACTCTTGTTCTTTTTTCCGTTCTTCATGTTCCTCAGTTGTCAATAATCTTTTATTTGTTAGTTTGCTTACTAAGATCCTAAATTGTTTTGTGACTTTTTCCCTTCTCATTATGTTATTTAGTATTTGGTCATGAAAAAGACGATTGGTGGTAGTCGTGAAGAAAAGGGTTTGCACTTTTTGATCCACAATTTGACTCAGAATATATTGCTTCTTCTACTAGTCATTAGGATACTTGGCTTTGGCGTTATATTTGGTCATCCATCAAATACAATGTTGAAGCATTTGCAACCTTTTTTGAAACTTGTAATTTTGCCTGTGAAAGTAGCTAGTATGAAAAGCAACATCGACTAATTTTTTCTCTGTCTTCTAATCATTCTTCTTCCACTTTTCTTTCCTCAATACATTTTAATGTTTGTATGTCACCCCTGTTTCTTCACAAGATTTCGTTATTTTATTAAATTCATCGATTACTCTCGAATGACTTGGATTTATTTGATGAAGCAAAAATTTGAGGCCTTTGATCAGTTTCACACTTTTCATAAATTGATTACTACTCAGTTTGACTGTCGTCTTAAAATCTTGTGAAGTGATAATGGGGGAGATTATATGTCTCGCTTTTTTTTACATTATCTTCAAGAACATGAGATTGAATCTCAAACTTTCTGCCCCCATACACCTGAGCAGAACAAAGTTCTTGAAAGGAAGAATAGTCATCTTCTTGAGGTAGTTCGATATTTGTTAGTTGCAATGAATGTTCCTAAGTTAGATTGGCCTAATTCTGTTCTTATTACTTGTTATTTAAAAAATCGCATGCCCACAAGAGTCTTACATAGCAAAGCACCTATTGATGTTATTTCTATCTATCGTTATGTTTTTATACTTCCGTTGCGTGTTTTTGGATGTACCTGTTTCGTCCATGATTTTTTTTGTTGACAAACTTTCAAAAAAATCTTAGAAATGTTTGTTCTTGGGCTACTCTTCACTAAAAAAGGATATAAATGTTTCGATCGGATATCTGGTAAAAGATTTGTTCCAATGGATTTTTTTTTTTTTAAATACTCCTTATCATAAATTGTCTTCTTCTCCTTTTATTTTTCCTTACTATTATAGATACTGGTGACACTTCTTTTGATCTGTTTACCGCCTCTCATTGTTTAAGAAAGACATGCCTCATGCTTCACCCACTACCACCCAATCATCCTTGGTTTGTCCAGATCCATCACCTGAGAATTCTGATCTTTCCATTGCTTCGAGGAAATGTAAGCGTGCGTGTACTGAACATCCTATTAATCACTTTGCTTCCTATAATACTGTTTCTTTGTCATATCGTAGCTTTCTCTTCAAAATAGATACCCCTTCCATTCCTAAGAGGATTAATAGTGCTCTTTGAGATCCTTCCTGGATGGCTGCTATGTAAGAAGAATTGGCTGCCCTTAAAAAAATCAAACTTCAGAGATGGTATCCCTGCCACATCGTAAGATTCCTGTAGGGTGTAAGTGGGTCTTTGCTCTCAAACACAATCCAAACGGATCCATTGTTGATATAAAGCTTGCCCAGTGGCAAAAGGCTTCATACTGACCTATGGAATTGATTATCAGGACACTTTCTCTCTTGTTGCAAAGATCATGTTTGTCTGGGTTATTATGTCTATTGCTACTAGTCAGCAGTGGGCACTTCATAAGGTAGATGTCAAGAATGCATTCCTCATGGTGATCTAAAAGAAGTTTATATGTTGCCACCTATGGGCTTTACTAGAGAGGGGAGTAAGGGAAAGTATGTTGGCTTAAGAAAGCAATATATGGTCTCAAACAGTCTCCTCGGGCGTTGTTTGATAAATTTAGCACCATCCTTGTTAAATTATGGTTTTGCATGATGTCAGATCATTCTGTTTTTGTTTATTGTGCTAAAGATGTTATTTTACTTCTTGTTGTTTATGTGGATGATATAGTCTCAATAGAGAATAATGAGTCCTCTATAAGTGCCTTTTTTAGAAAGATGACAAAGATGAATTATATTAAGAGAAAGAGAATGTATAAAAAAGGGGCTAAAAGGCTTAAACCCTTAGTACAGGTGGGACGCATGTACACCTTGGTCATAAAAAAAGGCTTAAACCCCAAGAGGAAAAACAAGATAGAAAATACAAGAAAGACGAAAGAGGTCAGAATACAAAAATACAACTAGAGTCCTTGCTCTAATAATACATAGTGGATATCCCGAGGAAACCTTAACCCCTAAGATTCTAGGAAAGAGTTGCCGTCGCTTCTGTCTACTCCCCATTTGGCTAGAAAGTCGGTGACTCCATTTTCCTATCTCTTAACAGAGTGCTAATCTCCCTGGCTATTGTTACCAGTTTCTAAGGTAGTTTTCGAACCCCTTGCCCACTTAATTGCGTTCGCCAAATCCCCTTTCATTATTAACTTACCATGACCTCGAGCAACCCACAAAGTTGGGGCTCTCCTAATGGCTAACAACTTAGCTTCGTTGGAGGCTCTTACCCCTATAGGTTCTAAAAAAAACTAGCAATGAATATCTACCAGGTCCCTTAAAACCCCTCCTATCCCCGATGGACTTAGTTTTCCCCGAGCGGTCCTATCTATGTTAAACTTAAGCCTACCAGAGGCCAAGCTTCTAATATGATCTTCTTTGTGTTCCCTCGAAGCACCCTTCCCATGAATTATAGAAGTCCGTTAGCCTTTAAATTCCATCTTAGTTGTCAGCCAAGCACATAACATCCATTTTACTGTCTGGAATATGTACTCTTCCTCTGATTTTTTTGTTCTCAAAGGTTCTCTGGTTCATTCTTTCCAAATTGACCAAAGGACCAATGATGGGATAGTATCCCAAGCTACCTTAAAATTAGGTTTCGCTTTGGAGATGACCCAACTATCCACGATTGTCGTCAAGGATCTATGGAGCACCCATGGTGATGTAGGATAGTGGCCCGGATATCAAGTGGACCCCACTTTCAATTTTAATTAATTTTTTTATAATTAGCAAGTTGTTTAGGTTTCTTATTGTGGTTGAAGTCCTACTATTAGTTGAGTTAGTGTCCTAGTTTAGAAAAGAGACCATGGTCGGTCATAGTTGGATTTGTGCTCGTCGTTGGAAAGTCCTTGTGGAATGAGGATAGGAATATTTTCTCTTTAAATACTTGGTTGTACAAAGAGAGGGATACCCCTTTTGATTATTCAGTTTGGAAATAAAAGTTATCTTAGTTTATCTTTTTCTATCTACTCTTTGCCTGAGTTGCAGACTTCCTCACTAGATTGCTGGACGAGATCCAGCCCTCAATCGTCTTCGTCGGTGGTCCATCACATCCCTGCGACTGGCCCTTAAATCTGGGCATTATCCCAAGTGTGTTGCCGGACTGCTGCAATTAACCCCCAATGTCCATCTGTCGGGTCACTTCCAGCTTGCAGCAGGTCCCTCATCCCAAGAACAGGCATCCCTTCTATCGCCTGAAATATCCTTCATTGCCTACAGCCCCAACGGTTCCACCCATTCCACTTACCAGTCAAACCTTCGCCTACCCCAATCCGTCACTTTCGCCTCCCCCAATCCTTCACCTTCCCCCAACGGTTCCACCCATTCCACTTTCTTCACCAAGTCATTATTGCAGGTCATATTGTCACTCTTATTTGCAATCCAAGGATTAACTTGCTGGTATGCTAACCAAGGTCATCTCTCGTTCACAACTTGATGATGTTTTAAGCAAGTTGGGTGTACTCGATATCTTTGCACCAACTTGAGGAGGAGTTTTGTAGAATTTGGTGTAATTTCACATTTTACATGTGTGTTTGACTTTTAGATACCATGATTATAAATGATTGTAATCAATATTTATTTTCTTTTCCATTGCCTTGATTGGTTCCATGTATTGTATATATGCATAATACATGTATTCTCTTCTCTTGAATGATCAAACAATACAGTACATAGAGAATTCTCTCTCTTTTCTTCATCTTTCTTTCCTTTTTCATCGCCTTGATTGGCTCCATGTATTCTATATGTACATATATTCTCTTCTCTTGTATGATCATGCAATACAATACAGTGAGAATTATTGCTCTCTTTTTTCCCTATTTTCATTATAACATGCACCCCCTCACCCCACCACCCTTTCTTTTCTTGAATGACAACAGTCATGTTACTTGCTTCATGTGTAAACTTAGAACAATCTAGACCATTGGGTTGAAGCGACATGTGAAACTCTTATCTGTTTAAATTTCTAATTTGATTACAATTCATTTTTCCCCCCTTGAATGGTATTTGATTCAATTCTTAATAAATGAAAGTAGTAGAATCTAATTGATTACCCTAAATTTTATTGCCATTTTTCATGAAAGCTCTCTCATGTGAACTCATCAATGTGCTATCATCCTTGCTTATCATCTCATCTCATGCAGGGGATTGGAACCATGGGGAGCCCATTCATAGATAGTGGCCCCAATGCATTTCTATCATTTTGCAAGGATCCTCTGCCACTGATCTTTTGATGTATCTTATATTTTTGCCCTTCTTTCTCCCAATTAAATATGTAAACAATTCATCTATTGGTTGAGATGCATTCTATCATAATTGTTCATGTCATAACCTTTTTGGTGCATATTCCTATTATCTTATCTCAATATCAGTACTTGTACTTCCTGATTTAAGTTGTGAATTGTGCTACCAATGAAAAAAACAATGTTCGCCATCTCCTTCTCACTAGATCTTGAGACAGTTTGATTTTATGATCCCCTCATTTCCTTCGTTGAAATTGTGGTATTGATATTCTTTATAGCTTTCAAGGATAACGAATATGTCCTTATCAGAGTTTCCATCTAAAACAGGTTTCCGAAGTGAGCTCACTTTTGGGCAGGGCAGGTACTGTTGGGCTTGGGAAGGCAGTGGAGGTGTTGGACACACTTGGAAGTAGCATGACAAGTTTGCAGCTCAGTAGTGGATTTATCCCTGGGACTATAACAAAAGGCAATAAAATAGCTATTCTGGCTTTTGAGGTTGCCAACACAGTAGTCAAGGGTGCCAATCTAATGCAGTCCCTTTCTAATGAGAACATAAAGCATTTGAAGGAAGTTGTACTTCCATCAGAAGGTGTACAACTTCTAGTATCCAAAGATATGGATGAATTACTAAGGATTGCTGCTTCTGACAAGAGGTTTGATGCTGGAAATTAACTAAATTGAATTGATGCTGTTTGTTCTGTCTTGCGTTTTTGTGTTGGTTTCTTAGAGTAATTTTTTATGTTTTGTGTAATTCTATAGGGAAGAATTGAAGATTTTTTCAGGAGAGGTGGTTCGTTTTGGTAATCGTTGTAAAGATCCTCAATGGCACCACTTGGATCGTTATTTTGAGAAGTAAATTAAATGACATCTACCTATTATTAGCTTTTATAGTCCTAGGCATTTCAGATGATTGCTGATTTTTTCTTTTATGATTTCCCCTCCAATTCTTCAGACTTGGTTCTGAACTTACTCCTCAAAGGCAATTGAAAGATGAAGCTGAAGCAGTGATTCAGCAGTTGATGACTTTGGTTCAATATACAGCTGTAAGTATTAGAGTCATCTTTTAACTGAGAACCTCATATATGGATTTCTGTTTAGAATTGTAATTAAATTGCATATTGCATATTTCAGATGAAAAATAGTTGAGGAGCAGAGAAATCCCTTAACCCCTTTTTTGATCTTTTAGTTAGAATCATACTCTTGGCTGTTCCTTTTGGGGAATTAAATGGTTCATAATAGCTAACATTAAATAGCGGCAGAAAACGCCATGTAATTTCCACTATGGATTATTATTTTAATGTTGGGAATCACAATATGAAGGATCAAGTGGTGACGCGGCAATACTCAAGGGCTAGGGATGTTTGAGGAGGTTTGATTCTGTTTGAACTCATAAACATTTTATTGTGTCATAAGAAATTTTATAGAGAGATATAAGGGTTTCATTTCATATGCTTCAAAGAGTGCTCGTTTGACAAAAAGGGCAGCATGTTTCCAGTAAAAATCATAAAAATAAATGTGATAGTATGTTATGGATGGGATGCCTGTATCTGTATGTGTCCTTGATTTTGGAAGTTGAGAGTTGTATCTCCATTTTATGCATCTTTCTTTATGACGTACTAGTATTCACATGCATCATGGGTTGCCTATTTTCTTTTCAACTTATGCTGTGGAAAGACTAATACCTTTTCTGTTCACAGGAATTATATCATGAGCTGCATGCTTTGGACAGATTTGAACAAGACTATCGGAGGAAACTTCAAGAAGAGGAGAGTACAAATGCAGTTCAAAGAGGTGAGCTGCTTTTGCTCTTTCTTCAGAAACAACTGTGGTAGATAGGCCAATCGGTTATGTAGTAAGCTAAAGCCTGGTAATTGCACGAAAGGTTTTATTATTATTAAATAACAGTTATTTTGTGGATACCAGTGGTGTTCTCTTTTATTTTTTTCTCTCTTTAATTAGTTACTCCATTTCTCATTCCATAAGAAGGTGGTCAGGCTTTTTCATTTATGCAGCTTACATATACAAAATCCTAACCTATTATATCACGAACATGTAGCTTGAAAGGACAAGATCCTATAGAACACTTTAGGCAAATTTTTGTGACAATAAGGCAGTGGTTCAAGTTATTTAGAAAAGAAGGTGTAGCCGAAAAGCACTGATTAGACAGTCCTAGCGATTTGATTGGGCTCTAGAGGAATTAATTTGATGGCTAATGTGCTCTTTGTCATTTTCCAGTGAACGTCAAATGAAAACCATAGTAAATGAGACCTCTCTCTTCTTACGTGGAATAAGGGATCTTTATGAATAGCATAAAATATGAGACTGTTTCCTTTTCTTCCAAGGAGTCCATTTACCATTGGGGGATACGAAAATTTAATGCGGAAAGGAGGGAGGTTTTCCTTTCCTCACTTGGCGAGATGGCATTTCATTCATTTTCAATGGGAATAAATATTTTGATTCAAATAACAAAAATATTGGACTTCCATGGCCTGACACGATACTGAATTTCATGGTGCCTGTTACATAATGTGAATCTAACACAACCATAAGTTTTTCAGCGGAGTTGATTTCCTCGAGAAAATAAGCGAACCAATCTAAAAAGTGAACCATAGTTTTGTTCATCCACTATTTGCATAGTTGTCAGATCCGTTTTGGAACTTGTTCCAGTTTTGTCTTCATAGTGGAATGTTCCAGCATTTCGGCCATTTTGATGTTCCGTTTTAGAAATACGACATTAAAAAAAAAAATTATAAACCTGGTAAATACATTCTTGTAATTTTCCTGCTGTGTTTGTTTTTGTATTCTCTTTTCTTATAATGAAGTTATCTTTCAAAAAAAACTAAACCCGTTCCATTCTATTTTTTTGTTGGATCCAAAATGTTCCATCCATTCCGGCTGGAGCGAAACAAAATTGACAAGACTATTTGTAATAAATCCTCCATTTGAGGGATTACCAATCATTGGCATAAATATTGATATTTTGAAATTGTGCAAAAAAATTGTAAAAAAACTAGAAAACTAGAAAACAAGGTTATTCTTATACAAATTACCATAAAATGGTTCTCTTGTGGCCTCCTTTTGGTGAGATTTCACAATTTCTTTTTGCTAGATTACCTAATATGTTGATCTATTCAAAAAATTACCTTCCTAACATAGAATCTCTATTGGTTTTCAACTATGTGTAAGCAACCTTGAACTTTATTTTATATTTCTATTTATTAGCATCATCTTATAAAATTTTCCTTGGTACTCATAGGTGTGCCCAGGCACCAGAACCTGTTTGTGCTTTCGTGCACCTAGACCAACTCCTTTGCACCTTAGGAGTACATTGTGTGTTGACTGCTTATAGATTTTCTCAATTATGTCATGTGAAAAAACCCTAAATTCTGTGAACTTCCTCATATTTTGAGATGAAAGATAACCAAGTGCATGGTCTTGTGGCAATGTTACCAATCAGTGAGATCTTTGGTGTGGCCCATCCATTGCTCTCTAGGTGAGATGTTCAGTGATGACTCTATGCAAAGATGTTGCACACACTTTTGCTTGACTGTTTGCTTTTTCTTTAATACTAAATTTGTATTGATGACTTCTTCTTTTTGTATTGATGATTATAAGTGGACAATAGTTGCATTTATTGTATCCATCTTCTCTCCTTGACATGTAGGAGATAGCCTTGCGATACTAAGGGCAGAGTTAAAAAGTCAAAGGAAGCATGTCAGAAGTCTAAAGAAAAAGTCACTTTGGTCCAAGAATTTGGAAGAGGTGAGTTGATACGAGTTTAGCAATTGATTTTCAAGTGTCATAGTCTGATGAGTGTATTGATATGTAGTCCATATACTTTTATAATCTGTTATATAGACTTCGTTATTGATTATTCATGTTACCTAAACATTTGTTCCAGTTTGCAAGTTGGTGGTTTCCAGAGAACTTTATTTACTGTGATCTTGTGTAATTCAGACATATCTAGTATCCAATACTCCTAGTAGACTCAGGATGGACCTAACAACTATGGTCTACGTTAGGTAATGGAGAAGCTTGTAGATATTGTACACTTCTTACATGTGGAGATCCATGATGCCTTTGGGAATGCTGGTATGGTTTTTCTTTTATACTTAAACTAATTTTCTTTCTGTACTGTGTGTAGCTCACAACTTAAAAACTAGGAAACCATGATGCCTTCATGCATGTTTGGTTTTAGGAATAGTGAAGAATAGAATGAAATGGGCTGGGTGAACTTGGTACTGTGCCAAGCCTAAGTTCATCCATTTTATTTCATTCTTTTCCTTCCATTCTTGAATCCAAACATGACTTTAGAGAGGTACTGGTATTTAATTTACCTTAGGTTCTTTGTTTCGTAAGACACTCTTTCCAACTTGTCAATGCTGAGGTTGACTATGCTGCCTTTTGTCTAGGTAAGGAAGAAAAACTAAAAACTTCCTGACCTAAGAATACTTGGTTACACTGCTGAATAAAAGATTGTTTAAAAGAATACTTTGTCCTCTCTCTATAGTTTACAACTGGAAAGGTACTCAATGTTTAAAGGAATGTTTGCTCTAGCAAGAGCCATATTTCTGTTGAGCCACATGCATCTCTTGCAAACTGTGCCTTAATTTAACGATTCTCTGATACCGAAACCAAATGAAGAGCAATGTCTCTCTGATTATGAATTGACACCATTGGCATATATTTGTAGAAATTGATGCATGGTGGTGGTTCAAAAGGAGGCTGTCCTGTAAATTGATGTCTTTATCATCATCCTCATGATTGAAGCCATCTCTGTTCTAGGAAATACAACATTGTCTGTATATGGCTTGTCTAAGTAAATCATAATGTCTTTCTAGAAGTGACCACCCATGCATGGGCTTGCCCTGTTCGTATCATGGTGTACCCACCAACAATGAAGGTGATGGTCCCATTTGGAAGGTGTATGCTTGAATATGAGCCCCACCGAAATCATTTTTGGTTCAATCAAGTCACGATTAAAAGGCACATGATTCAGGCATACACCTTTCCAACGGTCTCAACACCAACCTGGTGTGCCCCACATAGGGGTGTGGCGGTATGCACATTGTGTACAAGCTAAGCCTGTTCACAGATATGAGTGTATGACGTCTTTTAATTTTGCTATCATTTGACTAGGTAATCAAGACTCTTTCCTTTGATCATTTATCTTTCTTTCAGGAATGGTTTAACAGTGCAATTTAGTGGTAAAAAACTAAGAATGCTGCTGCAGGATTATTACCATTGTCATTATATGGATTTTTTCTCTAGGACTTTAATGGGAATATACTGCTGAAATCGAAAAATTTAGAAAAATAAAAGGAAAGTATTTGAAAATATAAGAACAAATTAGGAAAAAAGAAGATTTTTGAAATAAAATGTTCATTGATTACTATTATCTTCTATAATTAGCAAAAGTATTCAACAAAGGGAAAAGGATACTAATAAGTTACCATTTGAAGTTTTAACACTAACAACAGAGTACCTATGAAGTGTGGATGCCAATGTTCAAATATATACGTCATGAAAACACAATTCAATCAATTTTCCCCATCAAGCATCAATCAATCATGAAATATTAGTGTGCCAAACATTTAAACTCTTCAAACATAAATTCTAGTCAAAACCTTATTTGCCATTATATCCAGTATCGGCTATCACAGAACATTATTCATGATCGAAGTCATAGGATATGAATACATCCATAATCCATCAAAACATAGTGACTCCAAGTCACTAAAATAAAATACTACCAGATACTAACATATTAATTTTTTATAAACCCTTAAACTGATCAAAGCTTTGTTGTGCAGCATTTGTCTTGTCCTTTTCATTGTCACCATCAATAGAATTTGAGGTCCTGATCCGTGAGATCCTGATTATAAAAAATGTCATCCCTCTACAAAAGGGTGAATGTCATCAAGAAAAATAGATATGGCCATTTAAAACTTCTGGACATGAAGTCATTAACATGCACTCAGTCTTGTTTGGTCCTTTTTTTTTTTTTTATTTATAATTTTGAAAATTAATTTGCTATAGTGTGCTCATGTGATGGATTGCATGGTTGACTTAGAAAAATGGAACCTCACTTTCAAAGTTTCTACCAAAACCATCAGTATAAATTAAGTGTACTTTACATGATAAAATTTAATTGAAGAAAAAAGTTGACTAACTTGAATTTAAGAAAATGAAAAGAATTGAAATGACGTAAGTGGATGAGGTGTGCCTGACATTTTCATTACCCTGATGTCTCCAAAAATGGTTGGATCACTTGCATGATACCTCATCAACTGTGCATTGCTCTCAATTTTTCTTGCGGCACCACTTTCAGAATAAGTTTATTAGACTAGCTTTTGTTTCTAGATCTGATTCTACAACATTCTCGTATAACATTTGAGATACAAATCCACTGTGCTGCATGGAGGATCATGTAAATTGCTATTCAATCACCAATTATTTATTCCTCTATATCACCATGCACTTGTATCTTTTGGTTAAAGACTTTAAATACATTCACTTACCTGATTAAGTGCTTCATGTAACGCTTGCATGATACCTCATCAACTGTGCATTCTCTCAATTTTTCTTGCGGCACCACTTTCAGAATAAGTTTATTAGAGAAGCTTTTGTTTCTAGATCTGATTCTACAACATTCTCATATAATATTTGAGATACAAATCCACTGTGGTGCATGGAGGATCATGTAAATTGTTATTCAATCACCAATTATTTATTCCTCTAGACCACCATGCACTTGTATCTTTTGGTTAAAGACCTTAAATACATTCACTTACCTGATTAAGTGCTTCATGTAAGTAATCTGATTTAGATCCATCACAATCAAATGATTTCAACACAGCAGTGAAGGTTTTAGCCATCTATTTCATGCTTTCAACCATCTTAGAATCTGTTAGTGTGAAATTTCTGCTAGTTCTTTTCCAACATTCAAATGAAGCAAGCATAACATAATACATAATACATAATACAAACTGTGTAGCATTTTACCCTTTACCATGCTTATGGTGTTACTCTTTTTTGTGTCCTCTTAGCAAATCCTTGTGTGATAATACCAGTGAAGAAATTTTTACGAGTTTTTAGCAATTCCCATAAAAGACTGAACTGTAAGCAATTTATCCATGTCTTCTAGAATGATGGACAAAATGTGTATCATATTGTGTTTTGAAAATTTAAATGTATTTTTATAGTTGGAGCCACTGTCTTCATCAAATTCAACAACCATTTCTGGTCCTATCTCAGCAATGATAGAAGAATAAAATCACATGAAGACTATTCTTTTCATTTCTCATTGCACAACTGCACATTTAGACTTGAGAAGCAATGTTCTAAAATTAGATTTGTATGGGTAGATTGTTTTGTCTATCAAATTGTATCCAATCATAAATCACTAGGTTTTTATGATTTTCTAAAAAGAGAAAATATTTAAAAATTTCTAGAAAGTAAAAAAGATAATATTTTCACAATCCATGCAAATATTTTCGAAGAAATTTTTTTAAAGTCTCTAAAAGGCTCTTTACCTTGTAGTTGTGGGTCCGAGCCCCGCGGAGGGCGTTTTGTTAAAATTCATTTTCTATTTGAAAAAAAGAGAGTAAAATAGATAATATTTTCTTGATCCATGCATTTGGTAGTGAAATGATTGATGTAGATGAATAAGATGATGATAGTATCATATCAATAATCTTGATTGTCATATATGTAAAATATTGTTCAAGATTACAAAAAGAAACTCGTGTTTATGGATTTGTAATTACATAAGGTCATGTATGGCTTATAAGACCAATTTTTGAAAATTTACTTGGACTATAAAGGGAAATCATATTTTAATGACTCACAAGTTGTAAAAAGTTACAAAAGAATAGGAAGGCTCTTAAAATTGGGATGTAAGCATTAGTTTTGGTTTTTTTTTTTTTTGTTTTTGGTGGGTGAGTGGGTGGGGAGGCAGGCGCTAAAATTTGTGCCAAATTTATATTTTAAGATTTTAACAACTATACTAAAAAAACTATGCTTTCTGGACAAGTATCTAAACAAGAAATTGCTTGCGCTTTGTGCTTGCTCCATTTTCTTTATTTTCTCGATTAATGAAGTTACCTTTAAAAAAAAAATAGAGTATCTAAACTATAAATGTGAGATTGACCTCATATATCTGTCCATGTTCCGACATGAGTTCATATCCAGTTGTTTCCCCAATATGTCTTGGTTTCTTTTATGTCAATGCACACGTCCTTTCAAATCTATCTTTCAATTTGGTTCTAGCTATTTCACTACTAATGTGGCAGAGGTGTGCTTGTATCTTGAAATGCACCCCCACCACCACCCAATAAATTGGTGTCGTAGGTGTGCCTCTATCTAGAAGCTTTTTGAAATTCTATGGTCTCAATAAATTGAATGGGGGGGTGGTTTGTCACCATGCTTTTGAATAGCAACAAGTGATGCTTATCGATGTTTTTGGCCCCTCATCATTCCATCAATCGTTTGTTGAGACAAGCCTTTGACCTTGGTAGAAACATGTAGAGAAGTTAAACTTCATTTTTGATGTTGATGATCCAGTCATCTCTTTTCCAACTTTGTGCTTTTTATGACTTACCAAATGTGTCATGGCTTCGTTTGCCACATGAACATGATTGGAACCTTGTCATGACTTTGACATGTGCAATAGCATTTTAGCTGGTTGATATTTTGATATGTGATAGCAACTAGCATCATGCTAAAAAATTTGTCACAATTTTTTTGATGAAGTTCCAAACCTCTTCACATATTGTTGTGACAACATATTTGTCTCTCTTGGCATTCTGAAAGAAATGGAAATCTAACAAAAATTATAAAGAAAAAATTGGAAATTTAACCTAAATTTCGAAAGTTGCATATGATCAAGATTTTAAAGAACATCAAACAACCCTATTCAATTTCAAATCACAGAAATGTTTTCCTCAAATTACCTAGAAACTATATGAAATCTCAAATAAATTACCAAAATGGACTTCAATTTATTTGTTGTTATCCCTTAAGTGACGGCTAGCATTGAATGAAAAGAAAAAGCCACCAGAGTTACCTAGGTTGCTAGTTTGAGTTTCAGAGTTTGTGGATTGCACTTTGTGGTATGCCGACAATCCTACTCTGCAAGGGGTATTTATTAAATTTTTTTAATTATATTTATGGACATCTTAAAATAAATTAATATTCTGAGGCAAAAGTTCTACCTTTTTTGAGCGTGAGGCAAAATTTCTACCTTAATTGTCTTTCATGTATTTAATAGAAAAAATACATATTATAATGTAATTCTTGTCTAGATTTGCAGTTCTCTAGATTGCCAGATCGGGTTGTTAGGATATCAAGGTTACCTTGGTTGTCATTTAGCTCTTTCGGAACTAAGTTACTTTTCGATTTAGTACCTATTCACAAAGTCATCATCAACCAAGTACATGACGTTTGCTGTAGATTGATTATGATGTTAGCCCTAAATAATTTAACTAATCAAACAATAATTCATGACGAGGATTGATAGAAAAACAAACTCACACACACACAAACAATGTCTCTTTCACTCGTCAAAAAAGGAGTTTTCATTGAAAAAGGAAGAAATAGACTGAAGGGAAATGGTTATGGGTGGTTTGGCTCAAGAACATGTCTTGCGTTATGTAACCTTTCAAAAAAATAAATCTTGCGTTATGTAACCTATTTTCCAATAGCTGTTGTTATTTTAATGCATTGAGATAAAATAAGATTTCTAAATATAGTTTTATGTAACTATAATATTGTGAAAATAAACAAAATATCAATGATTAGGATGGAAGGCTTCAACTTATGAAAAATCAAAAGTACTTTTAGGTACCCTTTGATTCTTTTTACATGCCAATGATGAAATCTCAGGCAATGTTTTATAAAACAAGATTGCAATGTTTTGCTTTGACTGTTACTCTACCCATATGTTTAATTGGAAATTTTTTGAAAATGAATTTATGAATTCAATCTTTAGTGGGTTCTTTTGTCCAGATTCTTCAGTGGTGCCATCCAGATTTATTTTCATTTTTGTTGTTGAATTTTTCCCATGATTGTGTTGTAGATGACGAGAAACAAGCAAGGAAATTGCTCAGTCATAATCAGAGACTGGGTTGTGCTGGCCTTGCATTGCATTATGCAAATATCATCACCCAAATTGATACTCTTGTAAGTTCATGATCTTATGCCACTCATAAAAGTTATCTATGTAATCTGCTTGTTCCATTCTCATTTGTTTCTCCAGTTAGGGGATTATGATTGTCTAGGACAATTATTTTAATCAAATTGGTAAATCATCTCATTGTATATTAATGAAATTTCAGCTGTTCACCCTAGGACATCCGCTTGCTTTAGTAATATTTTTGACCATTTAAGTGATCAGTCTTGGTTTATGTGCATTGGCGGAGTAATTATCATGAATCCTTGGATACATGCATTGTATCCCATTTGACTGTGTATGAGAGGACCAATATTCAGCAATCAAGAGTGTTTTCTTTCCTTTGTTGTCTTTCTTTTTTCTCTGAAAGATGGTGATTCACGATATTATTCTTGAATAATCTCATTTGTATTCCATCACTTGACTTGCATTCCTTTTGATTTTCTGTAGTGTCCTTTGCATATGTGCCCACTGAAACAATCATGTATGATATTCATCGATCTTTTCTTCTCTTGAGGCAGTTTTTAGTTTTTTCCCAATGCACTTACTTCTGGTTCAATTTTCTCGTCACACAGCACATTATAGCACACACCTAGCGCCATATCCACCATCATTACTTCAGGTACTTGTTTCTTTATGACATGACATTGAAAACCTTGCAGTGATCTTATAGAAACATTGATGCGGGAGCATTTTATTTTATTTTATTTTTACTTAGCCTTGTCTTTTAGGTTTTTTTTTTTTTATATGAGGGTAAACTTGTCATTATGAATTATTGTAATAAGGAAGAGAAGAGGGGGAGGTGGGTGGGGTGTGTTTGCATTCATGTCATTTAACCCCTCATTAGTAGGGCAACAAGGAGCCGCCGGCTCCTTGCCTTTGTGTTTTTCGTTAAAGGCTTTGTAAAATAAAGGAGGATGATACACGATGGAATGAAAGAAAAGAAAAGGAAAACTTGGCTTATGTGCATGGTGTTAATGGATTCTCCTTGAGGGTTTGGTGTGAAGCCAACAAGTAAAACTACTATCCTCTCTTCTTCTCTTCCTATCTCTTTTTCTTTTTCTTCCCTCTTCTCTTTTGTTTCTTTTGGCCGGAACCTACCCACACAAAACCCCATCCCTTTGACACTGCCCAAACACTCACCCATGACCTTCCGCCCCTCCTAACTGTTACCCAACTTCCGCCAGCCCCTCTATTCCCTTCCATTGTCTTTGCCACACCCAAAACTCCCATTTACTGCTGCCGTTCATCTCAAAACTGTCCATTGCTGCTGTCCTAAAGCCTTTTTGGCCTTCCTACTTCCAACTACAACCCATACAGCCCATCATACTGCTGTCCCATAGTCCCTACATTCAAAATTCTCCCAAAACAGCCCCAATCAACCCCATTTTAAATCTAAACAGTCATAAAACACTTGAGACAGTGCTGTCCCATTGTTCCTCGAGTCCCAAATCTATCTATTAAGTCTTGCTCTGGCCTCCCTTCAAACAACAGTGTAACATCTGAATGACATCAATTCAGCCCCATATTAATTCAAAATCTGCATGGTTTATCAATATTGACTGAATGAACTATTACATCTTCATGGGACTGATTTGTTGAGCACCTTAGGGTCAGAATTAGGGCTTCAAGAGTATTAACTGTGATTTGGAATCTCAAATGAATGTTTATAATGGTGGATGTGTTTGGACATGTTTGACTTACCTTTAATTACTTATTGTGGTGTAGTTAATAATCTCAGTTTTATTGCATACATGTGTTCATATCATCATTTTAGATTAGCCTAGGTCAACTCAGCGTAGATTTGCATAGATATTAATTTAGGATTTCTAGCCAACCCTACATCAAACATCCGTTTAATTGGCATGGCACTCATCCATCACAAAACATGCTGCTAGCTTGTCTTCCCCCCTTCCTTCTCACTGTAGCCAAATTAGCCTTTTCTTTTTCTACAACTTTCCTAAAGCATCGAAAAACGATCACAACTACCAATAAAGTTATTTTAGTTTTAAGCAGTTCATCTTCTTTACTCTTGAATCTTCTAAAGTTACATTCCATATGTTTGTCTGCCTTATTATTTTTGAACTATTCACCTCAATTTTTTTGTCCACTGCTCTAGTTGTCTGATTTTTTTTTTTGTCTCATTTGTTAGTGCTACATTGTTTTAAAACAATATGCATTGGATAAGGGCTTAGACCAAACCCTTGGTGAATTCTCACTCCAACTAGGAATTTTGTCGTTTCCCCGTAGTAGTTCTTACATATGTTGCTACCCTTTCATCCATATCCATCTTTATCTCGACGTATCTATTATGGATGCATTGTCTCGTTTAACATTGGTCAAACTAATTGCATTGTTATCCCTATTGCAACTGTTTCTCTAAATACTTTTCAATGAGCTATCTCAACAAAAATTGGTTCTTAGCGTCAAAAAGAAAGGTTGTGGGATCAACCTATGCCCCCACCGCATCCAACACACACATGCCCAAACAAATCATGAGATCCCCCTTCTGGGCCCACTTTACAAAGATCCTTCAAACCACAAGATAGGGTGGGGTGCCTATGGAATCTTGTGAAGATTTTAGGGGTCAAAGCTTAAATTCATCGAATCACCCTAACCCTTTATTATCATGGTCCCTTACATTCAATATTAATAATGAACACTTTGGAATGAATTCTAATACATTGGATATCAATTGGATGGGTGTGACATTGTGGTGCTAACAATTTGCAATGGGAATGAGGGGTTGGATGAGTGGGTAAGGCTATTGGGGGTTTTTGGATTGGTTAGATCTGAGCCCTACTGTCACTTAAAAGAAAAAAAAAATACAAGGGGCACACTTTCCTGGGTGTTTTTAAGAATTTACATACACAGGAGATCTAGTTAAGCTTGGGCTTGGCTGTCCTTCATTTCTGACATGTTATGTGAGGGATCTCATTTAGGTGGCAAATGAGATTGATAGATATGGATCATGTGAAGTGCTTGTTTAAAGTGGTCCCTATTATATCATTTTACCTTGATTAAGGCCTCTAAAGTACCATTTATAAAGAACTAAAAAGAATTGAACTGTTGATTAAGGTTTTTTTTTTTTTTAATTTCACAGTGAGGATCCATCTCAAAAAATTCCTGTGATGAGGATCAATTGGATGGGGGGCACCCTGGGTCAGATTTGAAATGGTTTTGATTGATCGATAACTGGAGCCTCTTTATGAACTATATTCTTAGGTTATTTCCTGCCCGAGCTTTCCAGATGGCCAAAAAATCCATAAAGAAATCTTTGTGTGTTTCTTTTGAACAGTAATAGGAAGTCTAGCCCCTGGGTCAGGTTTGAGAGGGTTTTGATTGATCAATAGCTGGCCCCACTTATGAACTATATGCTTGGGTTATTTCCTGCATGAGCTTTCTAGATTTATCCACACCCAGTTGCATACACTTGGCCAAAAACTCTATAAAGAAACCTTACATCTCTTTTGAACAGTAATAAGTAATCTGGCCCGTTTGTAGGTCCTCTTGATTCCTCATAATCTTAGTATATTGTCATTGTGTTTGACTATGTAATATCATTGTTTTGTTCAGTTGTAACTGAGCATAGTGGTTTTACCCAGGTATCTCGATCTAGTTCTGTGCCTCCAAATACAAGGGATGCCTTGTACCAAGGACTCCCACCTAGCATTAAGTCTGCATTGCGTTCAAAGTTGCAGTCATTTCAGGTCAAGGAAGAGGTACTTATTAGAAGCTTCCATCACTGTTCTTGAGGATGCATATTGTGTCTATAAGTGGACTCTAGCCTTGATACTTTTTATCACATTATACAGCAGAGACATTTCTTTTTCTTTCTTCACTCTTTTAATCATCCATTTGCAGCTTACCGTTCCACAAATCAAGGCTGAGATGGAGAGGACTTTGCAATGGCTTGTTCCAATTGCCTCCAATACAACCAAGTAAATTAACCATCACTTCAACCACCTTTGTTTGCTATTGCATGTTGTTTTTGATGAACTATAATTACTCCTTTAATATTGCTGCAATGTTAAACAAAACCAGGGCACATCATGGCTTCGGTTGGGTTGGAGAGTGGGCAAATACAGGGTGAGTCATATTTGTCTTTTTCCCTGGATTTTGGTAGGTTATACATTGCCTTCCCTTTACTAGAATGCAAGTCACTTGGTTGATTATGTTTCAGGTCTGAGGTGAACAGGAAGCCAGCTGGGCAGAATGATTTGATACGTATAGAGACACTTCATCATGCAGACAAGGAGAAGGCTGAAGCCTACATACTTGATTTGGTGGTGTGGCTACATCATCTTATCAGCCAGTCGAGGTCTGGAACCAATGGTGGCATTAGGTCTCCTATTAAGTCCCCAATCCGCTCACCCACCCAGAGAAAGTCTTTGACGGTATCACTGCCTGATCACAAGTCTAATAACCCAGCTTCCATGCTCACTTTGGAGGACCAGGAGATGCTCCGTGATGTGAATCTGAGGAAGTTGACCCCAGGAATCAGCAAAAGCCAGGAATTTGACACTGCAAAGACCAGGTTGAGCAAACACAACAGGCTGAGTAAGAGTAGCAGCCATTCCCCTACAAGTGGGAATAAGAAGGAGCTGAATAGCGTAAGGCGGCGGCCATCTTCCATGGTTCCTGTCATTGATTTCGACATTGACAGAATCAAGGCGTTGGATGTCATTGATAGAGTGGACACTCTTAAGGGCTTGTAAAATATAAGCTCACTGGCCTAGTCTGTTCATATGATGCATCTCTTTCTGAGTTCCACTGGCTATGGAATGGAGTGAGAATTCTCTGAAGGTTGACATGTTACCAGCTGAGGGTGGAAAGAGTGGTATGTAAATGGAGACAAGGAATGATGATGACAAATGTGGGTACTTTTTGTAAGTATTATACGAGGGAATGGGTTGTTTCATGACGCTAGAAAATGGGAGATTGGGTTTGGAAAGCATTTGGTTTCATCTTCTGTGAATGTATGTACCAGGCATGCCATATTTTGCAATAATGCAAGTTCATTTTTACGTCTTTTTCCCCCCACTTGGGTGTAATTGTGCATTATGCAATGTAGAGTTCAATGATCGCAATTGTGTTGATTGACGCCAATTCCATTGTCAGCTTCAGGAGCTTCACCTGTTCTTTTTCTTTTTTCTTTTTGTTGTCCTTTTTTATGTTTTTAACCATTTGCATTTTGTTTTTGTAGATTCTATCTTGTCTTGAGAATTGAGATGGTAAAAAAATTTACCTGCGCATGGGCTCCTCTCCCGTCTTCTAATTTGAATTTTACCTGCAAGCCTTAATGGAATAATGTAAAATGCAATGAATGCAATTAGAAATTGATGGAACCATATGACATTTCTGTTGGGCCTGATGAATATGGTGGCGTGCACCTGATTATTCGGATGCCAATGTGCTATGCCCATGGGTAGAAAAATCAGCCGAACCGACATCTCGGCCAAATTTTCTCTCTCCGGAGCGTTATATTTTATTTTATTTATTTTTTAAAAAAATTCTAAAAAAATTACAGAAAATGCAGATAATTATATGCTCATTGAATAGGTAATTTGTTCATAAAATATCGGTCTTTTGCATCTTCTAATATAATTTTGAAGTTACGATATCGTGAAATTAAATAATTAGTAATAAAATTGTGAAAAATTACAAAAAAATAGATAAATGAGGAAAAAGTGTAGAAGTAATTTCATAATTTATTTACTTAGTTAAGGAGTGTCATTTTAAGTTATGAATTGTAGGAATAAAAAAAACAGTAAAAAAATGGATTATTTTAAGTAATTTCATTTTCTTTTTCATTTTTTTTTTAAATGCCTGTTCAATATTACTGAATCTCGGCTGAGATTTCAATGATATCAGCCAAGATTGATAAGTACTGCCGATACAATGCATATCGGCCGAGATCTCTCGGTCCTCAAAATCCCAAGATATCTCTGCCGATACGCACTGTATCGACCGAGATTTGGAACCATTGCTATGCCCCATTACGGATGAGCCATGAACAACTAATCCCCTTTGATCTCTTTTAATGGGAAGAGATTATTGAGCTGATGGATCAAATAACGATGGAGAACTGTCTACTTATATCTAATGTATCTCCAGCTGCACAGAATTCTATCAGCTAAATCCGTCGACCCATATAAGACCAGCTAAACCAACTTCTCAATGCTATTCATGTTGAACAGGAAATGCACACCTATAAAGCACCTGGCCCAAAGCACCTGGCCCAGATGGGGGTTTCTGATGTAGAACATGGGAGTAGCCCCACTTCTATTTTTGTTTATTTATTATTAGCAAGTTATTTTCGTTTTAAAGTGTTAAGAGTCTTAGTTTGTTCAGGATTTAATTTCCTAATATTACCATATTTCTTTTTATCTAGGCTTTTTTATTTAATTTTTTCTTTTTCTTATATAAAGGGATGTACTGTGTTTGTGATACCATACACGATGGATATTTAATAAAATATATTGAAGACATAGTCTTTTCCTTTATCTTTCTCCTTTTTTCTTCTCCGTGGAAGGTGCAAGTAAATCTCGAAGTTACAGGCCTTTTATCCCGATTTTGCCGGATCAATACTCTGTTGAGTATCGCTTCCGCATCATTTTCCTCCATATTTCTTCCAACAATTCTGTGGCTGATTGTCAAACAGGATATGCTGTTTCAATGGTTCGAGGCTCCTTTGCTACAGGAACCTTCAGGAGGGTATTAACCATACCTTGTATTCATTCCCAAGCAAGCTGGCACCCAACATCAGTTTTTTAAATCTTTATTGTATTGGCCGATATATATATCGTCGATATCGACCAGTGGTTTTTGTAAAAAAAAAAAAGAATAGGAGAGAAATTTATCGGCCGAGATGATTTCTACCCCATTCTCAAACACTTTGAGCCATGTAGCTTGTGCTAATACCATTCATGAGGTCGTCATGATGTACCTCAACATTTTTGTAGACCGCCGATCAGATTATCTTTACAAATGAATGTTTGCACTTAACGAGAGAATCAACTTGAAAGAGTAATCACATGGGATTGAGGCTTACCACCGATGCCCTCTTGCCAAAATGAAAGTTAGCATTATGGGCGAACTAGTTCTTAGCTCACCCCATCTCTCCTCAAACTCAGTTGTTACTATTATTCAGAACTCAGTGGAGGCCCATGTTCTATTGAGAAATTGCACTGCTGCTCATGGCTAAGGCTCCTTCCCCCTCCATTTTTCTTTATGGAAAATAACTAATACTTTAACAACGATCGACGATATAGCAACCAATTAAAGGTCCCATGAATCATGATAGACGCTTGGAAAGGAAGAAACAGCCTAGCTAGAGTTAGATGGATAGTAACAGTGCAACCTTCCATGTTGGAGCTCTCAATAGACAGGGTTACTGGCTTAGTAAAAACCTAATGAGATTTCTCGATGGCTCGTAATATATATATATATAGAGAGAGAGCACCTGGAGGCTGGCTCTCGCACACACTAATTTCAATTCATTTCAATTCCTTTTTCATTAATCGGAACACTTAAGCTATATATACATGAAACAAAAAATAAATGGGCCTAATTTAAGCCCGACGAACACCGACAGACTTCTAATTAAAGCTCGAGCTCGGCTAGTTGGACAAAATTCTTCATCCGAGCCCATTGTTTAGGTCAGGTTCGGGATGGGTTCAGACAAATGAACGCCCCTAAAAATAGATGTACAATTTGGTCTATGATTTATCACATCATACTCTGCCTCCAAAATAGATGCCAAGAACAATATGGTCCATCAATTTTGTGTTATATTTTCTTAATTCACTGGTTTTGTTCATCCAAAAATGATAGGCAAACATCCTTAGGATGAAGCAGTTCCACAAAATAGGTGCACTACTACTATATAATGACCCACTAGACTTCATTAAACCTCAATCGTCATCGTCATCATTATCATCAACTGCTGAAATCCCATCTATTTAAGATTGCCTTTTTGGGTTCATTGAATCCTCCATGAGAAGAAACTGAAAACATCAAACCAAAAATCACAAAATAAACAAAACCATAATGCAGCAAAACTGCAGAAGTGCATTTGCCTCAGCTTTTATTCTTATCAAGCCATGAAAAAAATCTGGGCAGAAAAAAAAAAAAAAAGCAATACAAGATCGCCCCACAGTACAGAATATCTTTCTTTTTTAGATGATTTGCTGTTCCATGTGCTCACATTTTCTGCCTCAAAACCCCATGAATTTAACCACCAGAATTCAGAAAATCAAAACATAGACGTGCCAAAATGGAATGGAGAGACTGTTTATGCTTCAAAGTATCCACGTACTTATTTTCACTATAATTTAAAATGCATTATTTTACAAAAAGTTCAAAGAAACAACACCCTTGTCTTTATAGTGTATGTTTGAGGCCACAGGTCATCAATAATCAAAATTTTCTACATCGCCATCATTAGTGAAAATTAAAAAAGGAAAGAAATACAACATGTTAACCTAACCCTTCTATGCAATATGAGATAATTTACAAAATCCTCTCGCTATTTCTTGTAAATGGTAAAATCTCTACACTGTTATCATCATAAATCTATGAAAATTGATCATGCAGCAAAGCTGAAGATAGAACCTTGTAATCAGCTGTCGGTAGACTTCACCTGGGGAGGCCTCTCTAGTGCAACCCAACCAAACTTCCCTTTCCGGAAGTCAGATAACACCCGGAATGCTGCTTGATTAACATCCCCATTAAATCTCTGCTGTGCAAGCTTCTCAATTAAACTGCCGGCAATGAAGTTTTGATCAATCAGGCAAGTCAATTCACTTCTACAAGAAATGGGGAGCCTGTCTACCAAAGGTATGGATTGGTTCTGGAATTACAGCATTTTGCCTTTTTATTCTTTTTTATGATGTGCATCTTTTCAGTTATTGCTTAGTGGTTAAGTATCAAATAATTCATAAAATTTGGATAGATGAGTGAGAGCTGAGAAGAGCTTCTTATCGGCTGACTTTTAGGGAAATCAAGTGTTGCAGTAAGAGAACCTCTTTTTTAAAAGATGCAAGGGAATGCTCTTGTGCTAACTTGCAACCTATCTCAATGTCCTAATTTCAAGAACTTGAAAATCCCCACTTAGGTAAGTGTGGCCTCTGAAAGGCCCTAATTCCAGGATCAATCAGCACTTGGCACAAACAGGCATATATAGAGAGAGAGATCAAGCAAACTTGTCAAGCTCGTGGAGCATACATTTTACCACAGTGAAAATCTGCATTAATCCTATAACGGTTGTACAGAGCCTTTGAACCTGCAAGAAATCAGGATGTATATTCAGTTAAAACGTACATACATAGAATCCAGGGCAGATCAATGCAAGTCGTTCTTATATCAAACGAATGATCTGATCCCACTGATAAGCTTTCATGATACTCATCTGCCACCCCCAATCCAAATCTTTCCATCAAAATATTAGTGTACCATGACCTTTACAAGTCTCTCGAATCGGCGTCTATCCTTGGGTACATTGAGAATTGACGAAATTTAATGGATTGAAAACAAGAAAACACATACCTACAGCAGGAAGCCTTGCCAATATTTGAATAAGAATTGAAGCAACATCTGCACCATCATATGATCTCTCTCCAATGTCATCACAGATAGCGAGCTTTATTGCAGCACCTTGATCACTGATTCGCATTGGTATTATACCAGGAGAGTCCAGTAACTCAAGATCTTTTCCAAAATGAACCCACCTTCCCAAAGAAGAAGAAAATAGTGAATGGAGAGAACATAAATTATTTGGTTCATTTAGCTTACCCAACAAACTATGAATGCATGTATCCAGGTTGTGAAAGAAGCCAAAACCCTGAATATCTCATCCATTCTGATTCTAATACATGTATGCATATTGTTCATATCTATTAAGGACTTCCAGAGAGAGGAAATTTTTTTACTTCAATTCTCTTGTGACACCTGGCCTGGGAGCCGCTGCACACATTCGCCGCTTCAGCAAACGGTTAATCAAGGATGATTTACCTACATTTGGATATCCAACTATTCCAGCACGGACCTGTTCCAACATAGACGTTCAGTTCCATAAAAAAGTAATTAATTTTTTTGAAAAATCGTTCCAACAAATTATTTGCCCAAACTAACAGAGGTAGAACAAGCTTTTACGATGACACAGGAAACAATCACCAAATCAACATTTCTGAAGGCTGCCTGAAGCCCATTCTCAAGAAACTGTTGACAGGTACGCATTGTGGGCTCAACACAGATCCATAAATGACATGAGACTGCCTGAACTTCACAAGTATCTCTGTTTTTCCTTCTTCTGTCTATGTTTTTTTAATTATTATTATTTTTTTGAAATGATTAATTATTATTCTTTTTAAATAATGTAACACTTTCATTGAGTTCTTAGTAGTATAATTCAAGGGTTAACCACATCAGTGTTATCTTGGCTTGAAATAAATGGAATGCCAGATATGGCTCCCTCATACAGAAAGAACAGTTCAATTATGACAGGGATGTATTTCCTATGATGCTAAATTGCAGTTAAATTTAGAGCCCATTAATATTACCCAAAAGGGAGTGCAGTGATCCCCAGGAACCCATCTCAGGAAGCAGGAGTCCTGAGTTTGATTTCTACTCCACCTCAAAGGGCCACTCTCCATAGAGTTACCCGGTATGTGTGGATAGGAGGTTTGTACATGCCCCGAGGATTAGTCGGATGGATGCTCTAAGAGGCCTGGACACCTTGGTCATAAAAAAATAAATCAGTTAGAGCTACAGTTCTAACTACGGATCTGCAGGTATGGTCATGGGTGGGGAAATGATTAGGACATAATCTATCCACAGTAGGGGCACACATCACCAACAACATAGACACCAGACCATGAGACCCAGGACAATGTAAATATCTAGGTGTTGAGAATCATATAATTCCTCAAACTTACTAATATGCATCACAATGATGAAATACTTCATCGCAATAAGAAAAGAAGAACAATAAAAGGGTCCAGAAAAAAGAAAAGAAAAAAAAAGACCCACCGGACGAGGAAGGAGTCCTTTGGATCTACGCTTGACATTAACGTCAACAGCTAATGACTTTGCCAGCCTCCCTAGCTTCAGAGCCCCCTGCTTTTCACCCAAGAAGTAGCATTGACATTACGGAGTGCACACATCCAAGATCAAACTAGCAGAAATTAAGAGTTTGTCCCAAGTACCATTCCAAGCTTTCCATTGGCAAAAACCACCTTTATTCCCTGCCTTGAGAAATAAGAAGCCCATGCATTTCTGTCTGCAGTGGATATCATGTCTTCTCTATTTAAAACTAAAATCTTTCTCCTATTACCGAGCCAAGACTCCATCTGATCAACCAAAACATGGATATGAGGTAATTTTCAAATATCTATCTTGGGAAGCTGGACTTCCATATAGTCAAGGGAGTGTTTGGATGCTAACAGAATTACAGCCAGCTCAAATACATTAGCAGAATGTATTGTCATTTATACTACTATGTGCTCAGGACAAAGCAAAAATCAAAGAACACATCAGTTAGTATTGATGACTTTGGTTCAACTAAGCAAATCTTGAATCCAATGCCTGTGGCTTGCGGCGGGCTATGTGCATCTGGAGTTTTTCCTAACGCTCTCATACTCAGAGAGAGGTGGGGGTCTTGGAGTTCTTCGTCGTCAAAAAAAGAGAGAAAAGAAGCAAATCATGAATCAACATGCGAAGGGGAAAAAATCTCCACCTGGGGATGACCTGTAGCCATAGGAATTCTAGCATCTCGAACTTCTATTACAACATCCATCAACTTGAGTTGGTTTTTGAGTTCCTTCTCTGTTTTTGCAATATGACCAGGATACCACTGCCAAAAAAATTTGTTAGCTAATGTCAACAAACTCCAAAGGACTATTTTTGGAAATGGAATTTTGTGTTATCAGCTCAAAGATCAGTGTACAAGATAAGACCTTATTTGTACCTGCACAGGACGCAGAGATTTTGTCCAGTGATAAAGATCAGCTTCCAAATCAATCCAACCATGCTCTCCATGGAAACCTTCAGAAGGAATGGTATAAATGGCAGTACTTTCTTTTCCATACCAGCTTGAAGCTTTTCCAACATCAATCTGCAAATAATTTCCTTCTCGGTCATGTTTTCTTTTCCATGAAGATTTGGAATTACACATTGAATGAATAGCCTAATACAAACATACAGTTTCTACAATAAAATTAGAACTCCAAAAGATGCATTCAGGATCAGTGGATGATACCCTTTATGCATTACATGGTATGATTATAATCTCTCTCTGTGAGAGAGAACAATGAGATTTTATTAAAAGATGAGGGGGAATTGCAATGCTGAGAGGAGGCCCAAAGAAGTATTGGACCTGATCTCAAATCCAGACCAGCAAAAAAGGAATCAAAATGCAGACAAATAAAACAAGTAAAAGAGTATTTATAAGCAACAATTTGCAAAAGACCAACAGATCCCTGCCATGGTTGACTACACCATTTTTGTAATGGCCCAGGTCAACAAAATGGTTGTAGGAATGAAAGGATTAGAATAAATAGTATGAATCATACGATTCTATGATTTTCGATTCACGGTTCACACCCTCAGACCAATTTTCGATACGATTCGAGTTTGGCAACATTGAGTAAAATTGGAGAATGCTATACACTTAGAGCATTGAGAATATTTGTGAAATTCCATCCTCATAAGGTATTTGATAACATGTTTGAGTGAATGTAGCTTTGTGGACATTCAAATGCATAGTTGGATAAGGTTATGGCTTGGCCTCCTTATGCCATGCTTAGATTTTGTGATGATGTGTACATCACTGATGAGTACCTATGTTGATAATGGTTGTAGTGGATCAACCTAACCATGTGTAGAACGAATTTCCATGATTTGAAGAGGAACTTGATAAAGGGTTAGATTAAGTGATATGGGTGAGTTAAGATCAAGTATCTTAGAACCCAAGGGGGTTAACTTGTGCTACAATGGAGATGGGCTAACATGATTGAGAATGCATAGAATACAATGTAAATGCTAAGAAAACCTTGTTTAATTTCTCCAAAGTAAAAATATGACTACTCCCCAATGTCAACCCAAATGATGAACTACGGTTGATCTGATCCACTATGTGGTACGTAGGCAACTGAGAGCATTATGCCTCAGCTCGATCAAAAGATGCATTGTGTCTCATCCATTTATATTAAGGATGATGAATAATTTGTGTTAATTGTTGGAGACCCTTGTGAAGGGTTGAGATGAATTATTGATGAATTTAATTGGGTTAATGCTGTGAAAAAGGGAGTGATTGGACTGAGGATGATAAACCACTATGAGACGGGTTGAATGTATTGAAAGGACTAAGAATATGTTAAATAAACCTGACGTGTGTATCTCAGGGTTGGTGTGTAGTCCATGTCCCTAAAATAACCCAATGTGATGAATACGTTGAATGTATGAAACGTAATGGAATGTGCTATGCTGCTATCATTATGAAATTATGGTCATGATGTGAATATGCCATACATGTTGCCCTTATAGTTATGATTATGATCCCTTTTGCATTACTCATTGATGTGTGCCTAGGAGGTTATCTTGGAGGTGAGTATGGGATATTGTGCTAATGGGCATGATGAGATTGAGAATTACTAGTGTTGGGATGAGACCCAAAGAGTTTATAGGACTTGATAGTTTACCTTTCTCCTGTTTGGGCCCCACTAATATGAGTCTCCACTCCCTATAGGAGGTTGGTGTGACAGGATAAGAGTTTTGTTTAAGAAACCCTATTGGAACGGTGGTATCAGCTATGGGACTTGGTCCTATTTGTGGTTGTCGTTGAGGAATATAGCCCCTCACATGCTTTGCGTTGTAGGTTGCTATCACGACTATTTTGTACACTTGGTGTACATTTTGCACAGAGTCAGATACTCGTGAGTCTATGCGGGTGGTACTAACTTAATAAGACGCACTGCACAGGGTTAGATACTCGTGAGCCTATGCGGGCGATACTGACTTAGTAAGGCGTGTTGGGCACAGGGTTGGGTACCATTTACTAATTGAGTAATGGGGCCAACTTGGTAAGGCGTTCATGTTTATGCGCATGGCTAGATACGTGGATACTCCATGAGGGTGGTACTAGCCTAATAAGACGTAATGGTTGGACATAGTGTTAGACATTGCGTATCTTTAGATGACGAGTCAGCTTGGTAAGGCACCCATGTTTGTGCACAGGGTTTGGCATTACACCCTTGTTGGATGATATGTCAGCCTGATAAGGCGCAATTTTTAGATCACCTTGGCATAGGACAGAAGGGACGTGGGGTAAGGTAGATTATCTATGTTGTATGGAGATCTTCCACTTCGTAAGTCGTGGCCTATGTCCCTAAAGGGATCCATGATGTTTTGACAGCCCGTTCCATAGAGGTGTCCTTGAATGGACATTGTGTTCACATTGATGAGATTGATAGTAGGACAGTGTTGCATAGCATGATTTATATTCCATTTCATACATTATTATTACGTGTGTGTGTCTCTCACGTGATATTGATATTGAGACGTGGTATGGGTACGTCCCTCACGTGATTATGATGTTTGACAACTTTCTCCAGAGAGGTATTCTGGAGGATGCGGTCAGCTACGGAGACTTGGTCCCGTATGGTCCCCTTCGAAGGTTGAGTCCCTTACATGCCACGCGTTGTAGGGCACTCTCACGGCTATATAGCACATTTGATGTGCGTTGATGCTCGTGACTAGATACTCGTTTACCCCATGGGGATAGTACTAGCTTTGTAAGGTGCGGTCCGACCGCCATAAAGCTTGACTGAATCACCCATGAGGTGAAGGGATGCAGGGCGAGGTAGACTTGATCACGCCAGTCGTGAGTCTCCCGCTTAATAAGTCATGGGCCCTAAGTCTTGTTAGGGGTCGTGGTATGTTTATGATATGATATGATGATTTGATATTGTTGCTACAATCACATAGTGATTCATGCGAGTGTTGTTCCTACGGATAGAAGATCTCATGGTAGATGATATGTTCCCTAGATGAGTTATGCCCATAGATGGATTATTCCTATGGAGGGATTATATTCATGGATGATTTATACCCATGGATAGATAATACTCACTGATGGAGTGTTACCAGGGATGGATCATTAGTCACATGGATATTGTTCCCATGGTAGACATATTGGATTCATGCCCAAATATTGGTTATATGGTAGGCATATTGGCCCCCATGATAGACATGTTGGTCTCATGGTAGACGTATTGGTCTCATAGTAACCTTGATGTTTCCATAGATAGATATTATTCGCATGGATGTTATCCTCATAGAGGGCATTATGACCATGGATGTATATTATTACCGTGGATGGATATTCTCACGGAGGGCATTGATTCCATAGAGGATTTTGGACTCATATTTAGAGTATTGTCCCCGAGGAGGGATGTACTTATATTCGAGTATAGCTTCCATGGTTGAGGTTTATCTCATGTGTGACATTGACCACATGGTTGACGGTGTCCTCATGGTTGGTATATACCCGTGATTGGCTAGACCCATAATAGATGAGATCTATTTTACTGATAAGGCCCACGATTGGATAATTAGAATGTCTTGATGTGATATCATGAATAGCACGGGTTAGTGCCATGAAATAAATGAATTGAGAACTACGCAAGATCTGATCTCCATTGGAGTACGTAGGCAGCTGATAATTCAGTTCGATCAAATCAAGGGTCCGATAAGTCCTAGGATCCGTAGGGATCTCGTTACACGTGTGGGTGTCACGTGGTTGGACTAAGAGCTGTGTATGCTTTAGAGTAAAAAAAAAATATTCTTGTTTCTCACGTGCCCGGTGGGTTGGATCGTGACAATTTTGGGAATTGTTGACTCTAAAAAATCCTAAAATCTTGCAAGAATCACCTGCCTCATGTGGGTGTGATCCTTGTCTACATCAACTGACCATTAGGAACACACCATCTTACCACCATGGAGAATAGGATGGAAGGATAAACCTTGCTTCTTCTTGCAATTGGCGCCACCACTGCTTTCCCCTCTTGCAGATTTTGCCCATGTGGAGAGAGAATTCTTCTCCATTGTCTTCCACCATGGGAAATGCACCCATGAGGATGGAGAGATCCTCTCCATGCGCCATCTCTTCTTCCCTATCATCTCACACTTCATTCCTTTCTTGAGAGAACTCATTCTAGTCCACACACTTGTCACTGTAGGAGAAAGTTTAGGATTTGGGTCAATTATGGGCTTCATGGAGTCGACTTGGATATGAGTCTGGCCTGTTTAATGTATGGATTTGGACTTACAGGCTTATCTGAGTCATTTGGGAGTGTTAGGTAATTGGGCTCGAACTAACAAAATAATCAGGTTTATTAGACGGAGTCCAAAGATGATACCTTAGGCGATCTGGGTCATGAAAGCCAAGTCAAATTTATCAATGGTCCATTAGGCCTGGTGCTTCCATCACTTGTAAATGTCACTGTATTCATTAGGGTTGAATGTTTTCTTCAATATCAACCAAATATCAACTAACGAAGAACCTCAAAGTTGGCCCAACCCAAAGCCACATTGCCCAACCAAAAGCTCAATACCATCAAGTTCAAGCACAAGCCGTATTCTAAAACTGAACTCTAATTGAATTTGGATCAACTTTCTCAAATCCTAAGCATACATGTTCTATATCATAATTAACTTATACCTTTAGCATAGACATACCTTTCAAGCATAGTTTAAAAAGTCTAAAGAAACTTAGGCGCATTAGTCCGAGTTGAGTTGATTTAGCTGCATTTTGGGTCGACGAAGTTGGCAAGTTTAACCAAGTTTTCAACAAGACGTTGGAAAATTTCACCAAGTTACTCGACTCGATTGAATTTCAAGTTGACTAACTTTTGAGGTTTTAAATTATGCTTTCAAGGCAGAATAGGGTAAATTACCTTTCCAAGTGAAAAAAGAAATAAAGGAGTGTGGGGATTGTAAAAGATGAACATATTTGGCAATCTATCCAAAATTGGCTTGATCTAAGTATCTGAATCAACCCTGGCCCTAGGCTAGCAAACTGAATTCAAGTTTGGCTCATGTCTAGCAAGGTCAAGCAAGGGGTGTGCTCAATTTGGCCCTTCACAAATCAAGCCCAGGCTCAAGTTAGTCTAAAACTTGAACCATCTTACTACAGTTGCACACCACTCTCGACAAATCCAACACAACAAATAAAATATTACAATTCCACACAGTGAAAAAAAACCTAAAAAACTTATCTTCATGCATTGGGTTAAACTAAAACTTGACAAAGGACAAAGGTAATCATGTTATACCTTTAAGAACATTTTTAACTGACTTTCACGAGCAAATACCAAAATTCTTCACATATAATGTAAGCATACCCCATGTAAGAAAGATCTAAAGCCACACAGGTCCACCATTGTCATATAAAAGCTTCATCACCTCTATCAAGGATGGCTTTGTGCATTCTACTTTTTCACCTATCCGTATTTAGAGAGATATATTCTATGTCAATCTATAACATAATATTTCACTTTATGTAAGTCATCAACCATCTCACAACATGAGGAATTCAAATGGCACAAACATTGATACTGGAAACACAATAAAAATAGAAAGGTGGGAAACGTGTTTCCAAAATAGAAATGGTTTGCCCATGAAATTTTTGAGAAATGCTTCCACGGAATACTGGAACATATGAGAAGTCCATGGGATGGAGCAAGTGCATAGACTATACGAAGGTAGCATATGGTAGAAACATTTCAAGGAATCATTTTTGTTATTCAATTTTTCATGATTGCACTCCCCCTTTGGGTTATATCAGTAACGAGTCCAACGTGTTTCATGGTTGGCTTTGCACTTCCTTTCAAAATATTTCCAATGCAATTTGTAGTTTTCCAGTCAATTGATTCCAATTTTTTTCAATTCATTTCATTGTTTATCTCCCAATTCGTGCCATTTTCACATTTCACATGATTTTTCAAACCCTACTTCAGTATCTGTGGCTTCTTCATTTCCCAACCTGGCAACAGTAGGCAGAACTAGGCGACTCAGTACGTAACAGGGGGGCCACGAAACACCTATATGGGATAGAATGAACAGCCAGACTAACGTCTAGATCAGAACAAAATATCCGTTTATACATAGAAAGGAAAGAAATTCCCTGAAAACAACCAATTTCAACTAAAAATGATGAAACCCACTTCTATTTTTAGTTAAAAAAATGTTATTCCAATAAAGTGATTTCCATGCCAGAGAAAGGAAATACCCAATTGAACAAATTTCAGTTTAAGTAGAATATGGAGATCATAAACAAGAAAAACTCAGATTGGGTAGTAAGATAGAATCGAATGGCTTCATTTCAATAGAACTGGATAGGATTGGAGCAAGTGTACCAGTACGATGATGGGAGAAGGAGACGAATACCCAATTGAACAATTTCAGTTTAAGTAGAATATGGAGATCATAAAGAATAGAAACTCGGATTGGGTAGTAAGATGGAATCGAATGGCTTCATATCAACAGAAATGGATAGGATTGGAGCAAGTGTACCTGTACGATGGTGGGAGAAGGCGACGGAGAGGGTGCCGCTGCAAGAGCTAGGGGTCCCATCTTGTTTGTGGACCGCCTGAGAGTTGTATGGGGATGATGAACGGTTGTGGGAAATCGAAAACCAGATGCCTGAACTGCCATTTCTCCCACTTCTGTGACTTCTCAAAAAGAAGGTAGAAAAGCTTGGATAAGGAGAGCCGCTACCGACCATGGAGGTTAGGGGCAGAAATGGGTCGGGTCGGGTCGGATACTGATCGCATTGTCACTAGGAATGAGTGATGTCATACCTTTTTTTATTTCTTACATAAACCGAATCGGTTCACACCTTAATCCGACCCAACACATTGAGAATTAATGTCACCGATATTTTTGATATTTTCAAATTTATTATATTTTTATTGGTAAAGTATCGGTGCTAATGTCTCGAGATTCATAGAAACGATAGTAAATTCTCGATAAAATTGCTATAAATAATAATATCACGATAATATCTCCATAAATTTCCTATAACTTCTCGATAAAATACCAGTAAATCTCTTATTACTATTTTATTTTATTAGTATTTTATTATTTTTTAAATACTATATTTTTCGTAAGATTTTATTATTAATCTAATAAAAATTTAAGAATTTGAAAATATCTCGATATTATCAAATGCTATTAATATTTCGATTTACGTTATTTTGTGACAATGTTGTCAGTTGTGCATTTCATTTTATTTAACTCAATCTAAATTTCTAAATAAAATAATTAAAATATAAAAAATAATTAATTTTTATAAAATTGTAAAAGGGGAGACTAGAATCTTTGTAGCTTAGGATGGAACACATTAGTTAGAAGCACTCTATCAAGAAAATAGAAACTTAAAAGGTGTTCTTATATTAAGTCTGAGGCTTTTAAATCAATTCAGTTCGAATTTATTTTTTCAATTGAGTTGAGTAATTAATTTTTTTCTAAAAATATATGACATAAAAAGAGACTTTTCAAGTTCAATCGGTTTGAATTGCATTTACTTGTTGTGTCAAATGCTACTCTCAAAAGGTTTAATCCTAAAAAATGTCCTAAGCAAAATTCACTTACTTGGATTTTATATTCTAAGATTTAGCATGGAATTAAGGAAATCAATATAAGGGTTTTTCGGTTAAAATATCCGACATATGGCCTAATTTGTTCGAAGTATTTGGAAAAAATCTAATTTGGAAATAATGCTTCGAGATAGGCTCAGAAACATTTTGGACTAAACTATCCTTACTCAACAATGGTTAGAATACCGCACTTTTTCTTTAACGTGCACATTTTTCAAAATCACCTTTTCCAAACAATTATAAAAGGTTTTTTACTTAAAGTCTCATATAATCCTTTAGCTGATTAAGAGAGCGAGCATGTGGGGCTATGACTGGATATTAAAGTGGTGGTTTGCTAAACACGTGATTTACTTGGCCTCTTATTTGTAATTTGAGTTTTTATACTTTTTATATTTTCTCTTTTTTGGATTTTCCATACAGGTATAATGATGGTTATTTGAGTGATATATTTCTTGATTTTTTTTTGTTAAAATAATTTTTTTTCTGTTAAAACATTTTTTCCATGTTAAAGCGTTTTTTTTTTTTCATTTTAAAGCGTTTTGTTTCTTATGTTAAAGCAATTTTTTCATACCAAAGCTTTTTTTCTTTTTGAATCAGATTTTTTTTTTTGTTAAAGCGATTATTTTCATATTAAAGCATTTTTATCACTTTAAAGCAATTTTTTTATGTTAAAGCATTTTTTCTAAGTTGAAGCGGATTTTTTTTGTTTTAAAATACTTTTTTTTGTGTGTTACAATTTTTTTTTCATGTTAAAGCATTTTTTTATTTTAAAGCATATTTTTTTATATTAAAGCATTTTTTCATACTGAGGCATTTTTTCCATTTTAAAGCAGTTTTTTTTTATGTTAAATTGCTTTTTTCACATTAAAGCCAATTTTTTATGTTAAAGCATTTTTTTCTAAATTAACGGATTTTTTATTTTAAAATATTTTTTTTTTGTGTTACATCATTTTTTTCATTTTAAAGCGTTTTTTATTATGTTAAAGCGCTTTTTTGATACTAAGGCATTTTTTCATGTTAAAGTGAATTTTTTTTATGTTAAAGTGCTAATTTTCATTTTAAAGCATTTATTTTCATGTTAAAGTACTTTTTTCATTTTAAAGCATTTTTATCATGTTAAAGCGCTTTTTTTATACTGAGGCATTTTTTTCATGTTAAATCAGATTTTTTTTATGATAAAACACTTATTTTCATGTTAAAGTATTTATTTTCATGTTAAAGCGCTAATTTTCATTTTAAAGCCTTAATGATAAAGCGCCCATTATTAGCGCTTTAACATGAAAATAAATATTTTAACTCGAAAAAAAAACCTATCTAATATCGTTTAAGCGTTTATTTTCATTTACGCTGTATCATTAGCGTTTTAAGATAGAAATTAGCACTTTAACACGAAAATAAGCGCTTTAAAATGAAATTAATGTTTTAAAATAAAAATAAGCACTTTAACATAAAAATAAGCGCTTTAAAATAAAAATAAATATTTTAACATAAAAAATCACTTTAACATCAAAATAAATGTTTTTAACGTAAATGAATCTGCTTTAATGATGAGTGCAAAATAAATACATATTTTATTCCTAAATTTATTATTGTTAGTATCTCATTTTATTTAATTTTATCTAATTAGTATAATTTTGTGTTTTGCAGGTTTAATAGTGAGGATGACAGAAAAAATGCTTAAATATAAAGCCTGGGCCCATTATGAGTTATTTTGGACCTCAAGCCCAATTATTAAGCCCATTAAGAAGAGCCCATGAAGAAATCCACATGTGTGAATAATATTTTCATTATCTCAAGAAGAAATTCGAAATTTAGAAGCTAATATAAGAGGATTTTCGAATTTGGCAAGTGGATTAAGGAAAGAGAGAAAATAAGAAAGGAAGAAAAATAAGGAAGGTTTGACACATATTCAGTATTTTGGTCATAAATTTCTACTCCGATGTCCGATTACTTTGATTCTTTTTGCGTTGGAAAGAAGACTTCAAGAGCTACAACTTTATAGTTTACGACTTTTCCTGATTCGGAAGTTAAAAGGGTCAAAACTGAGCTGCAAGATGGTGTACGTGTAAAAAAACGGGATTCTACACCCACTTTCCTTATACAAATTTAGCTCATTGCCTCTTTTAAGTCATTCCATATTTAACACAAATCAAATCCGCCGTCCATGTGTCCCTTGCTTTATTTAAATCTTTGAATCCAATCCATTCATTCCACCTCCTTTCATCTATAAATACTAGCCCTCTCCCATTGAGAAAACTGAACTTGGGCATTGAAGAAAAGGAGAGGAAAGGAAGAAGAGGAGGAGAAAGACTGTGGGATTTTCAGTCCACATTGGATTCTAAGGTTGGTGGATTTTGATTTCCATTGTATTTTTCTTATGTCTTTATTCCAAAATTTCATTGTATTATAATTCTTAATTCAAATTTTATTCATAAAGGAGAGGTGGATTTATTTAGAATCATGGTCGTCCAATTATTTAATTTATGTATGATGAGAGTTTGATTTTGTTTTTATTCTTTTTATAATTTTATGATTGAAATTATTTGAAGAGATTCGAGGAGAGTGGATGGAATATTTAGGATAGATAAAACTTATTTTTCTGATTCAAGGCTCTTTTAAAGAGTGGATGAAATATTTGGATTTGAAATTATAAGTTGAAATTTTGTCTATACTAAGGCTTGAATTGAATTTTCTTAACATAATAGATTTTATAATTATTATAATAAGAATTTTAATAGATGAAGAATTTGAGTGCATGATTAATAATTTAAGTGAGCTCCATATTCTAGGCCTTCATATTATTTTTAAAATATAGAACATAAAGCCTCCATAATTCTTTGACCCAGTTCCACTGTAAATATGTACAGAGGTAGTTTATGTATCTTTAATTTTATTTTTGTTTATAAATCTAAAAACTCGTGAAATTGATGAACTAGGTTGGAAATAATTTAATTGCATCTTAATTTTGTTTTCTAAATTAGATTAAGATTGTTTATATTTTTATATTAATTCCACCATCTTAATTAAAATTAGTTAAATTGTTAGATTCTATATTTAAATTTAGTATGTTTCTAAATTAAGATTAAAATTCATAGATTAGATTAACAATTCCACGTTCATGATTTATCTCCATATTTCTTAAAGTTCTTAAAATATATAATTTAATGGTGTATTTTCATGGATATATTTTCCTAAGTTCCGATGGGTTCGACCTCGCACTTAATCGCTATACTATCTAATGGTTCGTGCGCTTGCGAGTTATAAATTTAAAATTTGCACAACATTTAACGTGAAAAGAACCCCTTGTGTGAAAATTCAAATGGTCCGTTTAGATTTTTTCCCCTTACGCCTCCACTCGTGGATAGCCGGCACCGCTGGTAGAGCTGAGACTAGTGTAGAAATCTGTGGTTACACTCTGCTTAAGGACATACAAGTTCTTGTTAATGTATGGGCCATTTGTCGGGATCCCAACTTGTGGGTGAACCCTAATTCCTTTCAACCAGAGAGGTTCTTGGGTTTACTGTTGATTTGAAAGGCCAAGATTTCGAGCTCATTCCGTTCGGCACGGGCCGAAGGATATTGTCCTGGCTTGCCTCTTGCACTTCGGATGGTGCACCTGATGTTGGCGTTCATCTACATTCTTTTGCTTGGAAACTCCCTGAAGGGATGGCACCCCAAGACATGAACATGAATGATAGGTTTGGTATCACACTGCAGAAGGCTATTCCACTCCTTTTTATTGCTGTACAAGAATAAGAGAGCTTCTTGGATTGTCTGGTTTGTTAGAGTTACGCGCGGAAATAAAAAAAATTGAACGGAAATAAAAACATAACACAAAATAATATTTTAACGTGGTTCGGCCCACTTGACTTACATCCACGGAGCGACAGAATATTCACTATAAAAGAGAAAGAATATATGTAAAAGAATATGACTTCTTTGAGTCATGAGCCCAAACCCGAAGTCCCGAGCTCTTTGTACACTCCTGTATAAAACACACCGACATCACTTCGCAGTTGATGTGAATCTCTCTCATATCCAAAATAGTGAACCCAACTTTTATATTCCTCCCTCTACGTTTCCCGCGTCCTACGAGCAACTCCCGATATGCTTCTCAAACGCGAGCGTCTCTGATGATGGTGTGTCCCCTACACACACAGATCTTCACCTCTACCTAGGCGAAGGGGCTTCGTCTCTCCAGCCGCACTCCTGCTGGCTGCCACTCACAGATTTGACAACGCAGATCTGCAGCGGTATTGCACTGTTGCTTACGCCCCTCTTCGGCCATCGAGCTGTCCTCCTCTGCCGTTGATGGTGTGATCCCACACACATCCTTTCCTGCATGTGGCCATGTCAGGCCCTCATCACATGTAGCACTTGGCCAAAGGCTTGAGACCCGAAGGCATAGAAGCCCACGGCCAAAAGGCCGTCCCCTCTTTGGTTCTTCTCTGCCGTGTGTTGCTCCTGAGATTCCACACCACACCAAATCCTCTGTTTGGTTGTCTCTACTTAAATAAACAGGCCTCCTCTATGTATGACAAATTCGGCTGTATTATCTTATCAAAATAGAAGGTGTATGACAAATTCGGCTGTATTATCTTATCAAAATAGAAGGTCTTATTGAGATAAGAATATCTCCTTGCTGTACACGTCAGTGTCAGAATAAGATAATTCTGCTTGCAATCTTCCTTTTGCTGGTTGCCGAGTACCCTCATGCTCAGCAGCTTCCGTGAATCCGTGACACAAATATACCCAGCCGAGAACCACCTCTTTTTAACAATTTCTAATTTTACAATCTTCCAATTAAAAATCCATTGTATTAAGCAACTGCTGATAATCTCCCCTAAGTAATAGGAGAATTAGAGCCACCGATCCTAACATGGTTTGCATCTTCTCCATTTCCCAGGTATATACATTTCTGCATTTTTTTTTTAACTTTAGTGGGTTCTTCTTCTTTTTGTAATAACGCTGAAGTACAACTGATAAATTGCTGTTTTGAGATACTCTGTATTGTAACTTGTAAGCTGTAAGAGCTCATATATTACTTTTTTTTTTCTCTAATGAAGTTGTTCCAACAATGAAAACAACATCGATAGAAAAGATAAACCCACAAAACAATTATAATAAAAAATAATGCTTTACGTCGAGAGGAAGAGAGATTTTTATTATTGCGTCTTATTACAAGAATTACACTCCATTAATATATATATATATATATAGTCAAGTTAGAGTCGTGAGTATATTAGGAGACCTAAGACAACTCAAACCCTCTCTCATCAATCAACTAAACTTCAAAGAGATAATTTGTTCATATCCTCTCACACCTCTCTGTTTCAAGATAACTTCTTCCTCTTGATCGAAGACCAAAGTATTTAACGTCTTACCCGACTAATTTGAGTAATTTTATAAGAATAGACACAGAGTTTATGTCTATGGATTTACTTGAATAGAATGTCTACAAAAGAATCATCTTATTTCAATGAGTGAAGATATATTTTTTAAATATAGATCGCTTTAAAAGTTATCTTTTCAATCAAAATTAATTATGCTTCAACTATTGACATCATCTCATAGGTTGTGAACTAGTGGAGATGTAATTTAAAAAGGTAGAAAATGTGTAAAGGAAGAAAGGGTGAAAATAGGGCTGTGATGGACCAAATTTAACTGATACAGTGCTCATTTAAACGTCAATGTTTATGAGGTCTTAATTATAATAATCTAAAGATAAACTACTTTTCTATCTATTCACCATAGTTAATATTGGCAAAGAATTGATGTATTTGATGATTGGATAGCAGTAAATAAATTTGTGCCAATTAATTGATTCGATCATTAGTTTGATTGTTGTCAGTAAATTCCTAGCTTGCAATCCATGTCGCTTGTATGAGTCAGCTGGACAAAAATGTTTCCCATCTACACTCATGCAACTAAAGGTTAGAATTTAGAAAGATACAGATTTGAAGTAAAAAAATGAGAAAAATATAACTTTGTGACAGTGAAAGTGTTCCTATTTGGAAGAATTATCCATTAAAATTTTAAGTAATACATCTTAAATTAAGATATATAAAGAATAGTTAGAATTACAAATAAAATTTAATTTATATAATGAGTGCGTTCGGTCATAATTGTCAACTAGTACCATTGTTAAATAAAATAGAATTTAGGAAACTTAATTGATCTTTCATTAATAACATGAGTATTCATTACCTCTACGTTATTAAGAGATTAGTTCAAGTAATAAATATAATTTTAACTGTTCTATGATAATACATATCTCACAATTTTATCATAATCCAATCTATAGTCCAACAATTGAGTAAAAATCAACTAGACAAACCTCAGGAAGTTGCTCCTATGATAACAAAGAACATTTTCAATGGAATTCTTCAGTAACATCGTAGGCTTGATTGGTGATAAAGTGATTCAAAATTCATTAGAGGGGAATCGAAACCTCAATAAATAAGGTATCAAAATTCATTTACTCTGAATTTTATGAAATTCGGAACTGATTTTAAGTGAAAAGGATATAGTTTTGGACTTCAAAAATTGTACCCAAAGAATTAAACAAAAATGACCTTCCCTCTTAATTCTTTGGATACGATTTTTGAATCCCAAAACTATAATATTTTCACTTAAAATCAGTCTTGGAGTTCATAAAATTCAGAATAGATGAATTTTGATGCATTCTTTGTAAAAATCAGTCGAGAAACCAACTCTTTGCCAATGGTAACATTTACACGTTTGCCTCGAGTTTTCAAACGAGACCGTTTCTTGACCAATTTCTACAAACAAGGTATCAAAATTTATCTATTCTGAATTTTATGAACACTGGAACTAATTTTAAGTGAAAATGATATAGTTTTGGACTTCAAAAATCATACCCAAATAATTAAGGAAAAATGGTATTCCCTCTTAATTCTTTGGTTATGATCTTTGAAATCCAAAATGATACCCTTTTCACTTAAAATCAGTCTCCGGAGTTAATAAAATTCAGAATAGATAAATTTTAATACCTTGTTTGTAAAAATCGGTCGAGAAACTACTTCTATTGAAAATCCTTCTCCACAGCCCATAGACAAGGAATGCATTTGACACTGAAACAATCATGATGGTCTTTAAAAAATCAAAGGGCAAAATGGTAATTTTATCCTAATTTTTTTTAAAAAAAATTCCTCTCAAGACACATGGTATCTAAAAACATCTCCAACCGCTGCTCTAAATCACCAAATTTGGAGAGTGACCCAATAAACACAAATCCAACCACATGCTCTATCTCTAAAAATTTAGAGATTTAGAGTCTTTGTGAACAGTATCTTCAAATTTGGAGGTCTCCAAAAAAATTTAGAGATGGTCTCCAAAACACCATTCATGTGGGACCCATGTACTATTCAGCTGCTATTTATTAGTTTATGCCAAAACAATTCACTAATCATGTATTATTAAATATTTTAATCATGTTTTAGTAAATATTTAATTTTAAAATTAATTCATTAATAAATTCTTTTTAGTTTACTTTTCTTATTTATTTATTTTGAGATATTTTTTTACAAATAAAAAATTTGATTAATAAATATTTTATTTTTTTAATGTATTTCATTAGTTTGTAATGGGTTTTTATTTATTTTCTTAATGAATTTTAATTTAGAATTTCATGGGCATATTATTTAGTTTTAAAAAGTGTTAAATAATTTAATTTGGGATGAATATGTGATGTCATAATTACGTTAAGAAAAAAATGGGAGAAAAATATGTGACTTTTCATTTTTTTTTTTAAATAAAAGAATAAAGACTTGGAGAATGAATAGTGAATTTAGAGATTGATATCCGTCGAGTAGGAACGTGGGAAAGTAGGACCATAAACCTCTACATATAGAGAATATCCAATTTGAAGTGAAATTTAGAGACTATCCATTGAGGATGCTCTAAACGTGCGCCCGGAATTCTTATTTGAACGTGTAGTGGACTAAAATAAACCTTGTCACGAAAGTCGGAAGGGTGCAAGTGCAAGTCGGTCAAGCCGGAATCAAATAAAACCCTAAGCAAAGAAGGAAAAGAAAAAATATATAGAGGAAAGTGAATCGGTATAAAGAAGGAGCCTCTCTGAAGGAAGCCGAGCGAGAGAGAGAGAGTGATACCGGCCGATTCTGCAGAGATAAAAAAAAAGAGAAAACAAAGCCTGCCAGAAGCCGAGAGAGATAAGGCGAGAGAAGTTGGAGAGAATCGGAAACTGAGAACAGAGAGACGGAGGCCGAGAGCGGAGAGAGACGCAGCACTTTCTCCATCTCATGATTGGAATTTGGATCACCAAAGGCTAAGTGTCAAGATTAGGAGTTCTATGTGAAGATTTCCAACGGCAACAAAGACTTGACATTTCCAGCGCTGGGCCTGGATTTTTGCAGGGCAATAAATTATATCAAAGGCTGAGATTTAAATCCAGGTACGGACAGATTATACAGAGGTTATTTGTGTTATTCTTCCCTTTTTAAATGCCGTTTAATCATGTTAACAAGCCTAAGAGTGAGACAGGTCCAGTTCGGCCAGATCTGGGCATCAGGCTCAACAGCCACTAGTTTGATTGTTTTTTTTCTCTCTTTTTAGCCTATAATTCCTAGGTTCGTCTAATGTATTGGGACACATCAGAATTTGAGTAAAAGAGCACTTTTGTTTTAAGCAAAGTTTAGAAACCCCCAAGTTGAGGTCAGTTCTATTTGGGCTCTGTGTGAATTTAATTTTGTTTACTTTGAATTTGAATTTTTTCCTGCAAATAATATTCGATTAGTGCAGTTTATTTCTCTATTATTTTTTGTTATTTATTGAACCTAATTCAATCCTAGAAATATGAAGGAAATTCAGATTTAAATGCATTAAGATTAATATCCTTGATTAAGGTCCTTATTGTTGAAATTTTGATTTTTAAACATAGTTACCATTTGAAAATTTTCCACAGAAAACTGATTATAAAATTGATTTATCTCAAAGTTCAGATCTTAACTTTGAAGTTAATTACTTGTTGAAATTAATTTTAAAATTTCTAAGTTACCGATTGCACAAATTGAGTTGGATCAGCTTAAAATGCGTAGAAATTTTTAAGTATGTCTTTTTTGGCTGAAAATACTTTTTTATTTTAAAACTGAAATATTCTAATTTAATTTGCTAAGGTGAAATTCTTAATTCAGTAATAAGGGAAATAAACCTTGTTAGGAAAATTGGAAGATCGCAAGTGGAAGGAAGAAAGAGGAAGAACCTTAAAATTTTGGGTTAGAAGGGATGAAGAAGGATGTGATAATTATAAAATAAAAAGGAAAAATACTCATAAAGGCGGCCCGAGATAGATGGGATAAGAAGCTTTGATGATGATGACAATGATGATTACTTCTATTTTAGATGGTCATTATTTGATTTTAAAATCTTTTATTTATATTTAGTGCTGTCTTTTTCACTTCATTCGATATGCGAATTCGTTCCTCTATTTAGTTTCTTGAGGTGTATTCCTCTTGTGGCACGAGGGCTAGAATAATTGGAACTGGAACCTCTAGTATTGTTATTATGTCAGTAAAGGTGCTCATTTCATGTGTTTATAAAGCATCTTTCTACTGCAGGTATTTTAAGAGCCCTGAATTCGTCGTTGACTGCCTTGGATGCATGTTTGCAAGCATGGTGAGTGTTTTTCTTGAGGAATGCTTATTATTATGTCTACTTTATCCCCTTCACCTTGTTTCTATGTGCAATATTGATAAAATTCTCAGGATTTTACTTTCTCATGAAAAGAAGTGGTTCAGATATCTTAATTATAATAATGAGTTCATTCAAAACTTCAAAACTGGCTAATATTGTTTTCTTTTGTTTGTGTGCCAGTTCCTTATGCTTAAGACGATGGGTGTCTTACTTTTTATTGTTTTTATTACTATAAAAATATTTCTCAAAGAGCATGGTGGGTGTATTCTTATGGCCATGACAACCATGATCAGCTGGTTAAAATTGCATAACACGGTTTCAAAGACTTTCAGTCGACTGAAACTGAGAGTTCAGTCGACCGAATTGTTCTCAGTCATTGAATTCTAAGAATCTGGACTTTCAGTTGACTGAATTGCTTATTGATAATTGTATTCAATTTCTGGTGACTTTATTTCAAGTTCAATTGACTGAAACACAAACGGTCATATTTTGGTTGCATTAAATGCTCTCCCCAATGGCCATTTTTCTTATTTATTGCTTGGCAACAGTCTTAAACTTGAAAAATCTATAAATCCTAGCACATTGATTACTGATCATTAACTTGAAATCAAAAGAAATCAATTCCAAGAACATCCTTGCTAAAAAATCCCTTCACTTGCAAATCTTGTTTGAGCTATACTTGTTCAGATATTTGAGTAACTTTTAGGGAGCTTTATTTGTATACATTTGAGAGTTATTCTTGAGCTTTACACCTGTAATCTTCCACTATTTCTTTAGAGATCAAATTTGTAAAGGGTTGGTGTAACCCTAGTGAAGAAAAGGAGAAGGTCTTCTACTTCAAATCTGAGGAGTGGTGTACTCAAAGCTTTGTAATAGGTTTTAAGTTACGCGATTGCAGAAATCGAGTTGGGTCAGCTTAAAGTGCGTAGAAATTTTTAATCTGTCTTTTTATGCTGAAAATCAATTTTTTAAAAACTGAGATATTCTAATTTAATTTGCTAAAGTTATATTCTTAATTTAGTAATAAGGGAAATAAACCTTGTTAGGAAAATTAGAAGATCGCTAGATAGAACAAGAAAGAGGAAGAACCTTAAAATTTTTGTCAGAAGTGATAAAGAAGGATGCGATAATTATAGAATAGAAAGGAAGAATATTCATAAAGTTGGCTCGAGATAGATGGGATAAGAAGCTTTGATGATGACGACGATGATGATTACTTTTATTTTAGGTGGTCATTATTTGATTTTAAAATTTATTACTTATATTTACCGTTGTCTTTTTCACTTCATTTGATTTGTGAATGTTTTTCTCTATTTTAGTTTCTTGAGGTGTATGCCTCTTGTGTCATCAGGGCTAGAACAATTGGAACTGAAAACCCTAGTATTGTTATTATGTAGAATATGACGGTGCTCATTTCATGTGTTTATAAGGCATCCTTGTATTGCAGATATTTTAAGGGCCCTGAACTCCTTGTTGATTAGTGGAGCCTTGGCTGCATGTTTGCAAGTATGGTGATTGTTTTTCTTGTTATGCCTTGGCTGCATGTTTGCAAGTATGGTGAGTGTTTTTCTTGTTATTATGTTTACTTTATCCCTTTCACCTTGTTTCTATGTGCAATGTTGATAAAATTCTCAGTCTTTTACTTTCTCATGAAAAGAAGTGGTTCAGATATCTTAATTATAATAACGAGTTCATTCAAAACTTCAAAACTGACTATGTTGTTTCCTTTTGTTTGTGTGGCAGTTCCTCATGCTTAACATAGTGGGTGTATTGCTTTTTATTATTTTTACTACTATGAAGATAGTTCTCAAAGAGCGTGGTGGGTGTATTCTTATGGCCATGACAACCATGATCAGCTGGTTAAAATTGCGGAAGGTAACTACCAGGTCTCTAGTATCTGTATGTGGTCTATTGGTCTTGTAGGTTTCTCTTTGCATGTTCTTTTTGGCTTTGTAATGTTACCACTTGCTAAACCATGTCTTATTTGCAATCTAATGTTTACCAAGGCTCTTTCCATGTTTGAGTTCTAATTTACTTTTTTTTAAAAAAAAATTATGATCATGTGTTGTCGTTCACCAACAGGTCGAATTCCATACCCAAAAAAAGACGGCGGCATTCCAGGAGATCCAATTCAATGTTCTTCCAGAAGAAATCGTAATAAATATCCTCTCGTACTTACCTGTTCAATCTCTTCAGCTATGCAAGTTGGTGTGTGTAGATTGGTGCAATATAATCAACACAAAAGAGTTTCGTCGAGCACACATGATTCGGGCCATACAAGCCCAAAGAAACAAGATTCTGAAACTCAATCGAACTGTCGACTATGATGTGTCTTACCTGGTCTACAATTTTTACGCTGACAACATTCATTTTGTGGAGCACGGCTTTTTCCATAAGGCAGAAGCCATGAATTATAATATTCGTGACTTATGGGAGAAGAATTATGTAGACGTATTTGGATTTGAAAGTTATGATTTTGTGGGCTCGTGCAATGGCTTGGTATTGTTGTGCGATTTCGAGTACAATATCCCCATTTGCATTTGCAATCCCATTACCTTGCAGCACATGGATTTGCCTTCACTGAAAGCTGACATTTTAGATTCTAAGTTGCTGTCAACGCTCAAAGAAATAAAAACAGAATATATGTGGCGGTCGTCATTCCAAGAAACAAGAATGGAAGATATAATGCTGTCTGGATTTGGATTTACCCCTATGTCAAGAAAGTATAAAGTGGTGAGGATGTACGGTGTAAGTGTTGAGAACTACGACGGTTATAATCTGCATACCAAGATTTGGACAGTTGGCACTGACGAATGGAGAGAAATTGGATTAGCCCCTAGCAAAACACCTTCACGTTCAGGCCTCCATTTGAGAGGTCACTATGGTATTCATGTGAATGGAACTCTTTACTGGTTATTCGCAACAAGGTTTTGCTCTGGACGACATGAAATCATTGCATTGGACTTGGAAAGTGAAGAATTTAGGAAGATAGCTTTACCTCCTAATTTAAGCATTGAGGAGCAATGTCGAAGCAAATTATGCAATTTGGTGGAGCGTTTGGCTTTTGTCCGATTTACTGAAGACACCATATTTATTTGGCATATGATAACACACCAAGGGCAACCAAGGTGGAATCAGATAATTATTCCTAACCAGATTGCACCATACTCTGATAACCTAATAATTCTTGATCCGATCATCCAACATCTACTGGTATGCTGTTGTATTGTCTTTGATGTGAAAGGTAAACCTGTTCCATGGCATTATTTCCATGCACTCTGCCATGTGGAGGTCTTAACTTCCCCAAGTGAAGCCGTTGAAGGTGAAGTTTGAGTTCCCTCTCTCTTCTTTCCATCCATAATTTATTTTATTTCTCCAAACTTGACATTTAATTCCATTTGACTAATTGTTGTGTATTTTAATTTGTGATCAATGCCTCTGATGCTCATTTAACTTAACAGTTTGTGTTTCAATTTATTGAGATGCAACGAAGGAACATGATGAGGTCTTGAAGTTTGGTCATATTTCTCGCTAATGCGTGTTTATGTTATTATTATTTAGTGGTAGTTGTTAGGATTATTATTATTAGTACTATTCTTATTATTATTATTACTACTACTACTACTATTTTTTGTTTGAAAGGTTCTTTTTACTACTAATATTACTATTATTATTATGATTATTATTATTATTTAAAAAACACAGTATGTACGAAGTCCACCTGTCATGTGGGCCCTTGCTTCAGTTTGAGATCATCTCGATAAATATTGAATGAGCTGGAAGCTGCTTCATTTACTGATTAAGTTTTGAGATGGATCAGTACTCATGATGGTATGGATGCTGTAGCATATTTGGAGCACATTTTATAACTAGTGCCTTAGGAAATGGAAGATCTTAGGATTTTTTATGGATGTTTTAACTTTGGGATTTATTGTTCTTAAGTCTAATGTTGTTGTTGCAGCCATTCAAGAGGCAACGTTCCACGATATTGACCCGATGGCGTCTATAGATCTTGAATCTTTTTTTGGATCGTCGAAGTTAAATATGGGAAGATCAATTGCAACTACAGCTCCGTAGACTTTCTGACAACGCGATCATTGGTTACCGTTTTGGGGAAATTGCTATGCTAATTAGAAAATATATATATAGCTCTTATTTTTATGCTAAATTATTGTTGGGAGTTCAACTATTTATTGTCATGTTAAGTTAGTTTGGAGGGTTCTTTTGGACTACTTGTCTTTTATCATTATGGATTGTAATAAGATATCTTGATGTGATGTCTAACTCTAATATGTTCGAGTGGAATATTATAAATTATTAGATGGTGTTCTTTGTTTTCTTCATTCATGATTAATAGGATTTACTGGAATAAATTAGAGGGAATTGAAATTCCCAAATGTCCAACTTATATGAAAAAATTGACCGAAATTTTGATTAGAAACCCTGAGTGCTCATTGAACTTAGAAATTTAGATTTCCCCATTTGTGAGATTGAAATCCTTGGGAATAAGATTGAATTATTTGAGAGTTATTTTACAAAAAAAATCCCACTTTTTCGCCACGAGGCAGATCGTGCGTGGTGGTGTCATGAGTTCGTCGCTGGGTGGGGTGGTATACATTATCATCAGGTGATCAATATTTCCCTGATGTCCTCAGAAGTCTTTTATTCTTTTCATTAAACCTTTGGAAGCATTAGTTTTTGTAGACATACAACAGGACCAGATGATACAATCCAAGGATAACAAAACGTGAAGAAATACCTCTTAGAGAAATTCTAAAAGGAAACATGTTACTACCAAATACTTCTATGATCACTACACAAGTCTCATCATATCATTCCAACTATAAGTGACAGTTTAATGCATTTGAATTCTAATTAGAATAATTCTCGATCCTTCTTTCCTTCCAAATATGTTTGGAAGCCTCTTGTCCCTTCAAAAGTGAGGACTTTTGGACTTTGGTTAGACTGTTCTTCTGAACAAAATATAAACCATTGCTAACCTTAACTTGGGCTGCTTCTCCACTCCTAGTGTTTGATACCTTTGGAGGCAGGGGTTAAAAAAATTAATCTGATGAGTAGTCTTTAATAATCCCAATAAGCTAACATAAGTACATAAATGTTCAGTCGAAATCTTATTTCTAGTGCTTTTGCAAATCATACATCTTCACTAACACTGGTTTCCAATATCTTCGTCTTTATAATTTCATCATCAGCATCAGCATCAGCATCAACAATCATATTCCCATCTATCTATGGTTGGTTTTTTTAGTTCTCTTCTTAAATTCTACTCTAATAAAAATTATATCGTCTGGCATTCTATATTTTATCAATCCTAAGTCTTTAATGTTTAATTTCTTTTAGTCCATTGTATTGATGATGTTTTCAATTTAAATTTTTGAACAAAATTTGGATTTAAATACATTAGGATTAATCGACGCAAGCGAAGTCTAAGTTGTCGAAATTCTAATTTTAAGACAATTATTGTTTGATTCTTTTTTCTAAAGTAAACTGACATTGAAACTGATTAACATCAAATTTAGAGAATTAATTTTGGAATGTTTAAGTTACATGATTCCACACATCAAGTCGAGTGGGTTTAAAATGAATAATAATGTAAATATTTTTTTTACTGGAAATTATTTTTTTCAGAAGCTTTAAATACTTTGAATTAATTTATTAAAGTGGAATTTTTAATTTGCACGTGTGTGTAGGAGAAAGTGAATCGGTAAAAAGGAGGAGCCTCGTGAACAAATCTAGATTACATTAGTTTTTAATATAAATTTTGAAAAAACCCGCCATCTTTACTTAATATAAAAAAAATACTATATAATATTTTATATTATAAAACAAAGTTTTTTATAAGTTTTAATCAAATTTAACACATATTACCTAGATTTAAATTTATAGTTTCAAATTTGTAGCAGAGAATAGTTGTATACCATATTTTACTGTACAAAATAAAACTAAACTTCTAAATTTATTAAAATACAAAAATATAAGGGTATTTTATATTTTTAGCAATTTGATTTTGCAACTTTGATTATTAACTTCACAACCTTTGATTACATTGGCTGAATTTTTTAGAAAATTAACATTTTACATTAGAAAAATAGGAAAAAAGGGTGTTTATCATTATCCAAAAATAAATAGAGAAACATGAATCTGTAAAAGGGAGGAGCCTCGGTGAAGGAAGCCGATCGCAGAAAGAAAATCTGGGCAATAAATAGAGAAAAGTGAATCTGTAGAAAAGAGGAGCCTCGGTGAAGGAAGTCTAGCACAGAAAGAAAATCTGGGCGAGAGACGAGAGAGGGAGTTGTGAACAAGCCTGAGTGTTACGTGCCCATCCAGCAGCCAACTCTCATCCAATTGAGTCGACTGAATCATGGGATTGGTTAGCTCTCTCCAGTTGGGGACGACTGAAGTCATGGATCGGTTACCTTGCACTGAATAAGGGGATGAGTTGTATTGAGGCTTATCGAACTCGCATGGCACAACTTGAGTGCCTTCAGTTTGAGGGGACAATGAATTGTTTCTTGGATGTGAAAAAAAAATCAGGTTCATTTCAGGTTGGGTTTCTCTTGCTGTTTGGTGTAGATTGTCTGCCTCTTAAATCAAGTATTCTTGCTGTTTCAAACATATTCGCCAATATCCAGCCCATCCCAACCCAAGTTAGCAATGCACGGGGAAGGAAGACCTTCCATTTTGGGATTTCTAAATCGGACACAAGCAGTCCAGATGGGGTCCACGTGTATGGTGACTCACCAGCTGATGTGTATTCTGAGTTGGGCCACTCAGGGCAGCAAACGGGTTTATCTTCTTGGGCTTAGGGGCCAACAACTATTTCCAAGGGGCCTTAATTTACTACAAGCAGGTCCATTAGACTCTGTTTGCGGCCCGTTTTTCCCCATCGTGCCTAGCATAAGTTTGGGAGCAAAGTCAGCAACTTTGTCTGATTGGACTCGCTCATCTTTTGATCGGGTCTTTGTCAGATTCGATTAGGCTTCGATTGGTCGCATCAGTCGCATCAGTCAAGATCTAGTTCATCAGGAATAGCATGATTTTGCTTTTGGAGTCGGTAATAAAGACATGTTGTGTTATCGTAATAGAGTTATGAAAATTGATTTTCTTGATGATTTCTATTTCTATAGAAAATGAGGTCTATAGTTTTAATTTTCACAAATATTATTATTTTTAATTTAATGCAATAAAAGATTTTCATAATAATTTATAAATGAGTTTTTTTCTATTGTTAGGTGAGACAGATGTAGAGTTATAACTTGATTCCATATGATGATGAATAATAACAACAATAATGTATATAATATTTTAAAACCAAGGTATCCAAGCATCCCACCTGACTAATTCTTCATGCATCTGTAAATATCTCTATACGCACATATAGAGTACAAAACTATGGAGAATGACCATATTTGTATTGAGGGAGGCTTAATCTCAAAACCTCCCATAAATAAAGGTGGAAATTAACCATCGAGCTAACTTCTCAAGTTAACAATAATATATATTAAATAGTTTATTCATCCCATATTTTACTTAAAAATGATAATATTACTTAATGAGGATAATTGATTTAGATTTTAATCTAACGTGCCTCAATTTAATGTAGAAATTCATAAATTAAATTGAATTAGTTTGGTTCATTGAGTAACTGAGTTATTGACTCCATTCCATTCTATTTGTCCAAAACTAGGGCTGAACTTAGGTGAGTTGGGTCGGACTTTGATAAACTCAATTCTAACAATGTAAAGAATAGTTGAACCTGACTCGACCCCAGTTGCTAATCTGACCCGACCCGACGTGAACCTGCAGTTCAACCCGACCCAACCCAATTTGGACCTGCATTTACATTTACTTTGACCATAGCTTCAGGTAGTTTTTTTCACCATTGTTATGGCAATGGTAAATCCTTTAATAATTTAATTCATAGGTTCAGGTAACGGAGCCTAAACTTGCATCTTTCAACACAAGCAACGGTAATTCCTTTAATAATTTAAGCTCATGCTAGCATTGAAGGGTAAAAAGATATCATGCAAAAAGTACCTGAAAGCATCTCTATTCAAAGAAAGTGTCGTGAAGTAATTGAGAACATACAGTAAACATTCTGTATTGGGCTCCAACCCTTCATATGAATTAGCAACCGCTCTAAAACCTTTAGTGGGAGAAGATACTTACTGAAAACTGGCATCTTTTCTCCTGCAGATTCAGCTGGACCCAAAATGTTGAGAAAAAAAAAATTGTTTTGAGCTTTTGACCCCATTTTTCACATCTATTTTCTCTACTATTTGATCCTTCTTCTCACCATTGAAATTGGTCCCTTTGTCTCCAGCACTATCAGATATTTCTTTCAGGTCTGGGTGCAAATAGACAGCACTCCCAACACAGCTTCTCCTGAACCTCTCCGAGTGTTTTAAGCTTTTGACAATTTCCTTCTGCTTGGGTGTAAGATTAAGAGGCACACTAAAATCAACAAGTCCAGGAAGCTCCTCCAAGAAATTACCTTTATAATAGTGGAGTACGTTGCTTGTCATTTCCCGAAGGTCTTGGATGACAGTAACTTTCCTTCTAAAATCATCATCATGTTGAAAAGTCTCTTCAACTGAATCAAAAAATGTTGTCCATACTACTATTCTACACTGCCTCCTGATATCTGCACCCTACTTAACACACGTCTAACGACAGATCGAGAAGGTTCCATCTTTAAGAACTTTGGACGCACGAGGTTCAAAACATTAAAAACCTCTCTGACATGGTTCTGAAATAGAGTGCCTGAAAGTATTGAAAAACATTCACTTATATGCAATGCTTATAATATTTTATTTTAATTGTATAAAAGAAGCCACGTTTGTTTAAGTTGTAATGACCGAACTGCAAACAGAGTTTAGGACTCAAATTTAGTGTCAAATTATCCACTCCGTGTCCAAAAGAGAATCCTCATGATTTTAGATTGGGCCTGGTCCCACACGATAGGCTCAAAATGTGTCACACTGTATTGAGAGATAATTACTTATAAAGTCCATTTAGAAGTCCCTCACTTTCAATATGGGACTTTCCACAACTCTCACACGTCCAACCACTCTTAGGTTGTCAATTTGACCGACACTCGTAATTAATTTAGGCTACTTTTAGGATTTTAAATGTAAATTAATTAATTTGGATCATTTATGAGAGTTTAGATTAATTCAACACTTTTAGATTTTTAAGTGGTGGATTAATTATTTTAATTATGGAAGAGAAATCTGCATTTCAAGTGAGGCAAAGCCTGAATTCAAATCTATGGGCCAAGATCCATCTTTATTGGGCCAAGCTGTGTTTCAAATGTCAAAGATTGGGCCAAACTCTAGCACTCTATGCGCATTCTGTATTGAAAGTTCTCTACATCGACACGTCATGATTCGTCACATGACGAAAGCGTGGGATTCTCATTTCAAATTCCAAAACTTGTCACCACAACTAACGAGGAGATCTAAACTATTATAATTCAAGATTTCTACAAAAATTTCGGTAGAGTTTCTCCTAAAAGTTGGACATCTGAAAATTTTTATTTCTTACAGTTTAACTTCAAATCACCTACCAAACTATAGCAATGATATCTCTCAACATAACACAAAAAATGTTACGTACTTGTGTAATGACCCGACTCGATATTTCAGGGTCTTTATGGATCTTCTAGTTGTTTTTGGTGTTTTGGTGGCAGTGGGGATTGTGTAGGCTCCGTGGCGGGCCCCATTTTGTCCTGCTTCAAGCTCAGAGGCTCAAAGGGTATTTTGGTAATTTTGATTTATTATTTATTTAGTCATGCAAAATTTTTGAAAATCACATGGTTTTCTCCTAATGTTCGACGTCGACCTTTTTAGCGGATTTTAGATTTTAGTTTTGAAAACTCCATGTCAATTTTAGGGGTGAAACTCAAGTTGGGTTTTGGCCTGAGCCCGCATGACCCGACCCGAAAATCATTCTGGTCTGGTTATGAAAGTCGGGTCAGCATGTCGGGTCGGGTTGATAAATCAAAAATCCGCATTAAATTCGGGTCGGATTGGGTTGAGAGATTTTTAAGTTAACCCGACCCGACCCGATCAAACCCTACCTGACCCAGTAAAAAGTAGGCTAAAGTAGGTTCAAAATGAGGGTCGGGTCGAGTTTCGGTTTGAGTCGTGTTATAATTCGGATCGGGTCGGGTCAAGATGTCCGGGTCAAAAGTTCGGGTCGAATTCCATATATTAGTAACTCAGGCCGGGTTGAGTTTTAAAAAACCCGACCCGACCCGGCCCGATTTCAACCGTATCAATTTTGAAACTTTGTTTTCACCCCTTTGTTTTCACCCCTTTCGAGTTTTTTTTTAAAAAAAGAAGAAAAAAAGTGAATATTACTATTAAATATATATATATATATATATAATGAAATAATATAGTCTTATAGAATAAAATTTAATAAAATCAAGAGTTTCTAGACTTAATATTTTATAAGAACAAAAAAATAATAATAATAATAAAGAGACCTTGGTAAACCCTAATTGAACCATAAATTTAAACCATATTTCTCTCTCCCACGTAATATCTCTTTCTCCTCTTTTCAAACCCTAGCCCCCTCCTCTTCTTCTTTTCCCTTTCCCATCTCCCCAACCCTAAACCATCATCCATTCTCTCAAGCCGCCGCCGCCACCACGCCATTGCTTGAGCCGCCACCCTCATCCTTCCACCTTCCTCTCTAGCCCTCTTCTCTCTTTCCAAACCCTAAATCTTGAGAGAGAACCCAACTCGCCCCCTTTGCCGCCGCATCTCTTTCTCCTCTCTTGTAGACGCCCCTCTCTTCTCTCTTGATTCCCTCCCCTCTCTCAGTTTTCTTTCTCTCTCCCCTCTCTTCTTTCATGTTGCCAAGCCAAGACCTAACCCATGAAACCCTAAGCCGCCGCCGCCCCCCCTTGCTCTCTTCTCCTTTCTCAAAACCCTAAATCCTTAGGGCCTTCGCCGCCACCATATTCGTTCTTTTTACTCTTTTCTCTCCTCCCCTTCTTCTTCTTCTTCAACTCGAGCCCAACTCGTCCAAGCCCATCAGATCCAGGCAAGTGTTCTCTGGGCCCAACCCAGCTCGTCCGGCTCAGCGGAACCAAGCCCATTAGTTGTACAATGACTATCCTCGATGAAGAAGGCCTAAACGACCATAACGTTGTAATCAAATGCGCTAAAATTCAAAACGCCATTTCCGAAGGTGACGTTCAGATCTCTCCTTTTCTCTTCCCCATCTATTAGATCTGGTGCCGTTTGCTTCTGAACCGTGCTAGTGTGACTCAATTCAGTCACAAGCATTTGTGACAATTTACTTATTTATTTAAGCAGCGTGATTTTTTTTTTTTAAGTTGCATATTGGTGACTCGGAAAAGAGTAATTTTGCTCTATAAAACAAAATAGAAGTTGTGGATGTGATAAATTTTAGAAAAATAACTTATTAGACACTTTTAATCATTTTGTTCATATTCTTTGTTAAACGGTAAAAAATGTCGTTTTGTATATAAAGATGGATATGGATATTGATATATTTATCACGTTTGTAACTCCAATTTGATTCGGTGGAACCTTTCCTGCATTGAAAATTTATGGAGTTTTCGTTTCCTTTTCATTCCTGTTGGGTTTACCTTTAATTAAGGGGTGTATTTGATTTATAATTAGTTAAGTGTTTGAGTCTGATTATGATAGCCCTAGGGTCAGCTAGAGGTTATATATATATGTAATAGTTTAGATATTCAATACAATTTTCTCTTTTCTAACTTGGTATCAGAGCGGGAAACGATCTAGAGAGTCGAATTCACGTGGGTTCCTCTTCTCTCCCTCTGTCCGAGGACTCTCGTTAGAGAGGACATTATGCACTTCGCATCACCGTCCTATCTCAAACATAGACGAGAGACCTTCAACGACAAACATAGACGAGGGACTACAACAACTGCAACAATACGTGGACGGTTTCTCTGTTTGCCATCTCATCTGTGTGGTGTCTCAATGCCTTCTCTCTTGTTCTCCATCGCTCATCCTCTGCACATAGCAGGACAGGCTTCAGATCTGATTCCTTCACCAGTTTTGTTTTTTTTCGCTTGGATTTGGGGACTGCCTGATCCAGCAAAGGAAGTCCAACACTGCGGATCTAAGAACAATGCTTCACCAGCCTCGCCTTCAATCAGATCTGATTTGAACCAGATCTGAGATCTCCGTCCGACGACACATTATTCTGGCGTTATCAGCGACTACGTCGGATCTCAGTCTTTTCGTTGCTAGATCTGCTAGCCAACAGTCACAGACAACCAGATCCACAACAGCGTCGCACTTCTAGACCCCATCAACAGAACAGCCGGTGTCTGTTCTTCAGATCAGATCCCATCAGAGGGATTTTTTCAGTGGGGTTCCTTTCAATCCAGCGGCGGCGAAAATCGCCAGATCCGACCCATCTGCCGGCAGGAATCCCAACAGCAAAAGGGGTTTCACGGCAGCAAACCAGATCTGAGATCTGTTGCTCTATAATAGTCGCTCTCTGCAATAAACGAGAGCAGAAACACACCCAGATCTGAATGGATTTGGGATCTCACTGGACGTCGCTGCACCATTGTTGCAGCCCTCTGCTGCTGTTCCGTTCCTGCTTTGTTTGGATCTCCCGCATCTGAAGCTTCTCCGGTTGTAGAAACTGCATATTCTTCGGTGATGGTGCTCGCCGTTCTGATCCAGTCATCCAGATCTGCGACAGATCTGCTGATACAAGGTTCTATTTCAATAAGTAGCTTTGGGCGTTCCTCAGCAGCAATAGCATCGATCGTCGGCCTCTTCCATCCCGACGCTCAGATCCGTGAAAGTCACAGATCGAGTGGGATCTGTTGGAAGAGCAGCAAAGGAAGAAGGACTGGGAATCACCGTTTCAAGTCAGACGAGAAGCAGCAAATTGGATGGATTCCTGCGTATTGTAACAGGCTTCCCAATGCTGATGGTGGCGATGGCTTCGGCGATGGCTTCATTCAGCCTTACATTGTAAGCATGGGGATTTTTTTCAGATGATTGTGGTGCTTCCTTTCCTTCCCAGAAAGATCAATGTGGATAGAAGAAACCAATAAAGAAAGCAGATTCATTCCTCTACCTTATCGGTTAATAGTGCACCATATTGAATGAGGATCACCACCTTGCTCTACTGAGCTGCTACTACACCCCCAAATACATGAAGCTTGGTGCTTCGTGATTGGAGCTTCTCATCCTACTGCTCAGATGTGAACAACATATTCAGTTTTGATGTTTCTTCTCACCGCGATCTGTGTGAAGAAGAAAGGGGGAGAGAATATGAGGTCTTATGAGATCTGTGATGGTCATCACAACCTCCTGTTCTTTGTCTTGCCCTTTGCTATTGAAAGCGCCACTTGGGCCACTTGGCTCTGTTTGCGGTTGTCACACCGCCCGGCTCTGTTTGCAGTTGTCACACCGCCCTTTGCTGCTGATGTTTTTTCCGATCACATTTATTGGTGCTCCCATCGGAGTACTGTTTTGGGTGACTCGTCGGATCACCAATTTACGTATTTCCGTTCTAGCACGCCTCATTGTGTCGTTTCTCCAACGACTTGTTAGCTGAAGAAAGGGACACAAATTACCCTTCTTCTCCTACTTTGTTGAGAGCCGAAGTAAGAGACACAAATTGCCCTTCTCCTCTTACTTAGCTGCCTTTAGAGCAACCTTGTTTTGCTATTTCTCCAATATGATGACCTCTTTAGCTGAAGAAAGGGACGCAACTTGCCCTTCGTTCGAGCACGCTTTGTTTTGTCGTTTCTCGAAAATGAGATGGCATGTTTTGGACACATGTACATTTATTGTGGAATTCATCCACTAATTTTATCTGGAGGACTAATTCGTCCCCACTCATTTTGCTGGCCTTTCATGGCTAAAGCCCCATTTGCAGGCCTTTCCAGGTTATAGCCTCATTTGCTGGCCTTTCATGGTTACAGCCTCATTTGCTGGTCATTATGACTTCAGCCTCATTTGCTAGTCTTTATGACTTCAACCCCTATTTGCTGGTCTTTATGACTTCAGCCCTCATTCGCTGGCCTTTCCGATTTAATTGATCGATGTAATGGCTTCAGCTCCTTGTTTTTCAGGCCATTCGTCGCCTGCATTTATCGCATATTGCGATCACTATTTTTGCCGGACAACTGTCTTACAACCACTCCCGTCTTCCGTGCCAAGTTCTTTGTTTCAGGCCGCCATCTGTGTTTGCCGGCCGTCATTTTGCAGCCAGTCAATGCTCCCACATAAACACATATTTGCAGTCAGTCAACGCTGCCACTTCAACAAATTTTGCAGCGAATTAGTGTGCTGCTTCAACAAAGCTTCATGGCTAGTTGGTGTGCCACTTGTGCACTTCACCTAGTGTTTCTTCTCGTTCCAAGCTTCACGTTCATCCACGCTTCAGCTTGCAGGGGAGTGTTGGAATATATTTAGATTATCCTAATTATAATGTAATTAGGATTCTAGTTTGAGTTTATCTCTAATTAAGGGGTGTACTCGATTTATAATTAGTTAAGTGCTTGAGTCTGATTATGATAACCCTATGGTCGGCTAGAGGTTATATATACATGTAATAGTTTAAATATTCAATACAATTTTCTCTTTTCTAACAATTTCGTCTCTTGTTGCTCGTTTCAGATCTAATGTTTTTGATGTATTTAGACATGTTTACGTATCTCAATCTTTCTACTTTAACACCGCGTTCGTTTGGACGAGTTTGGTAGAAAAAAACCCCAAAAATTTTGAGCTGCTTCCTCGAAATAAGTGTTGTTAACCCGAAGTAATGGTGAAAAATACATTTCCTTGGAACGCACTTTCCTTTACATGCTTGGAAAAAGATCCTTGATATTTGATCTTCTAAGGCAACAGTAAGTAGTTGAAGCCTTGAAGGTGATAAAGACAGGAATTTTATAATCTTTTGTCTTCTGTGCAAAACATAGCGTTGGGTTGGTAGAGGCGTTGTTTGCATGGACCCGAAAGGAAAAATTCTTTATAGCAAAACGGCTATTTTTTACTTAATATAGAAATGGGTACAATCACTTTTGCTGTAAATTATTTTGTAAGTGTTTTTCATTCATCCAAATGGATCTCCCAAAGAGGAGCGATTTTCTAATAAAAATTATTAATAGGATAAAATTATTTTAACGAAAGTTCTTTGCTTTCATCCAAACGGAACTTAAATATTGCAGTATTTTGTGGAATATTTGGTAGCTTCTAATATTATAACTTTTGATGAAAGGTGGAAACCTTTGAGCTGTGAGTTAATGATATGATCGGATAATTCAATCCGTTATTTCCTTCCTTTTTTAATGTTGTTATTTCCTTTTTGAATGATATGAGACAAATCCCATCGGAGTCTCTTACGGTTACTCCTATTGCTCCACTCCAAGGACGAGGATTTTTTTCATCGGGTTTGAAAGATCCATCTGTATTTATTTTTAAAAAATCTTTTTACAGGGGAATCCATAGTCCTACAATCAATTGTTTATTACAATCAATTATTAATAAACAAATAAATATGAGATCACATGCTGAAATTTTAGTTAAAATAAATTTAACTAGACCAAAGAGGTTTGTTAGTTCCAACTATGTTAAACTATATTCGAAATTCAGTAAAAGTACTCTTTTTAGTAATTAGTCGTAAACTTGCCTTCATGTTTGTCCATTTTTTTTTCAGAATTTTTCAAGATCTATTCTTTCCTCTCCTCCCCCTTCTTCTTATATTCCTCTCCTTTACGACAAGACACTTTAAGTACTCCTCCGTCCTCTTTTTGCTCTTCTTACATTTGTTTGTTTTATGACCTACGTTATTAGAGAGTGAGTTCTTGGTTCGAGAGATTTGGGGACTGTCCAGTCAAATCTAGGCAATGTGGTCCTACAGTTGATTGAAAATTGTTTGGTTAAACAGGTAATTAACAAAATAGATTAGGTAACTAAATGGGGTTAATGGTCAAAGGGTTAAACTGTACTGGAGTCTGCATTTCATCAGTCAAGTTGCTCTGTTCCAGGTTAATAGAGGTGTCGCACTCGAACCTTACAGACCTTTTGTTTTGCATGTTTGGAATTGGAAGGTCAGGAGTGACTAGAACTGAGGTATCTTTATCACTTGAATGACTGGGAATCCCCATCAAACTGATGGCAGCAGAGTCAATAGAGTCCTCAGACATACATCTTTAGAAGGCATAGAAACAATCAAATGTCAGGCAGTGAACTACTTACATCTTGAGCATAAAATAAAGCAAGTGATGACAAGTAGTTAGAAGAAATAAATTGTACAGATAGGAAGCCAGAACAATCTAAATGGAATAGTCAAAGAGGAACTATAACGATTGGATCCACAAGGTATTTTTACTGTCCAGAAGTTCCATATCTTTTCAAGTGGGCAGTTTATGGTTCATCATGCAATTGATTTTTTTTTTTTTTTAAGCGGTTTCATCATGCATGATGGATTGAAAGATCGTATAATCCAACTTTACATGTTTTACGAACTGCTGTTTTGTTTACAGCCACAAAGGTGCAGCTTTGAGTCATATGGGTGTTACATGGCAATCAATCTATGAACATAATTTTCCAAATTCAACTCCAAGATTGATATGAAAAATGTCTCTGATGATAATGACTTTGACAATAATGAATCTATGGCGGCAATCTAATTTAGAGACTCTTAGACACCCATTGTCCACAATATTGGCTGCAATCTTTTCCCAGATAAGAAGTTTGAATAATCACATACAACCCCTCATAAGATATGGTGCAAAATGAGATCCACGACACTACTTCCCAATGCAATAGGCCCCTATAATTTCTCCTAATTCTGATCTATATCAAAATACATACTACATTTGAGCACCAAAGTCCTATACTTCCATACCTCGGTATATTTTCTAGTTCTTCATTTTTTTCTTTGACAACCTTTATTTCCTCGGATGTTCTGCAAGCTTCAGCTGGAGGTTCCAGTAGTGTGCCAGATGACTTAACAAATATGACCTGTTACATGTCAATCAATAAGTTAGTGACATTCATTTCCCAAGTGAAAGCAAAATGGAAAGCATAGATTTCTTTGTCTGGTTCCTAGGACAGGCTTAATACAAGTTGAGGACTAAGGCAAAAATTCTAAAAGGGGCCTTCTTCAAATTAAGATATTATTGTAATAATATTTAATTAAAATTTTAATTATATATAATTAAAAAAATTATTTAAAATCTATTTTTCTTGTCAAATTCTGATCGAACACTTCATAGATTATCAAAGTCTAAGACTAGAATAGGAATCCTCCCGAGTCTAAGACTAGCAAAAATGTGCTGGTTCCAAAATTTGGAGAATTATAGAATTCTTCTAGAATTTTTACCAAACAATGAGAAAATAAGGAAAACAAGTGTTGACAAAAAAGATTCACACAATGAGAAAATAAAGAAAATTGGTGTCGAGATTAAAAGATTCCCATCTCAATATTAAATATTTTCCTCTCTATTTCATGCCTATTGTAAATAAAACACCTACAATGAAACATTGCAAAGGAGAAATCGAATAATCAAATTGGATTTGCAACACTTGTCAAAAAGATAGTAAATTCAGGTAAAAGTGAAAGCACATTGAACCAAAGTCTCCATGCCAAAAAAAAAAGCAAAACAAAAAATTTTCTAACACGAAAGTATATCCTTTCCATGCATCGATGTGGAGCGTCTGTAAATAAGATAGGAATTTGCTTAGCACAATACCAAGCATAAATCTCGAATATGCTGATGGAATTCGAAGCAGAGGAACCAATGCATGGAGGGAAATCAGATCGGGAAGAAAATTTACGGTTTTAAACAAATCCAAAATAGCATGAAGGAACAAGGAATCTTCTATCAGAGGTCAGTGAGAGACTTGGGCAGTGGGTGACGGAACCACATATTCTTCGTGAGAGGGAGGAACCCAGAGAGAAAGGAATCCGGGAGAGAGAAGAGAGAGAAAGAAGGAGAGAGGGGCGGCGAGAGAGTTTAAAATGAGAGGCGAGGGTTTTACAGTTCTATACGAAGAGCAAGTGTACGAAGAGCAATAGTTTGCGGCAGAAATTTGAGGCTTCTAACATGAAAAGGGGCAAAGACACGCAACATACCTCATTTTCGAGCACCTGATCATCATTGTCTGCAATTCCACTAGATGTGGATTGGATAGCAGGGCATTCCACATCCTCACAATCAGGGATCGAAATATCGGCCGATATGTATAGGTTTTTCAGGGCCAAACGATATCTGCCGATACAATATGTATCGGCCACAAAAAAAGGTTATCGACCGATATGACCAATATTCGGTTCAGAATATCGGTCACCATATCGGCCGATATGCATAAAAATCGGTATTTAAAATTTATTTGATTTAAAAAAAAAAACAAAAATCGATACAGTTTTCCACAGTTTTTACAGTTTTTTCCAGTTTTTTCCGGTTTGTGATGGTTTTTTCACTGTTTTGAATATCGGAGGAGCGAGAAATGCAATTAAATGGAAATATCAAAGGAGAGAGAAACTTATCGGCCGATATTTCGACCCGTGCTCACAATCATCACGGAAGCAACATCCAAAGATTAAATTGATGAGCTCCCAAACAAAACCCATTATTCTTGAAGAATCTCGGCTCATTTCTTGCTGGATTGGATCAAGAATTGAAGAATGCTCCAATTTGGACTTCGATGGAATTGACCCGTGCTCACAATCATCACGGAAGCAACATCCAAAGATTAAATTGATGAGCTCCCAAACAAAACCCATTATTCTTGAAGAATCTCGGCTCATTTCTTGCTGGATTGGATCGAAGAATTGAAGAATGCTCCAATTTGGACTTCGATGGAATTGAAGAAGAGAGAAGAAAGAAAAGGAAGAAAAAATGAAAACGAACGAGATTGTTTTCAAAACCAACTGCTTGTTTTTTAATTACTTACGAAATAGGGGGAATTTTTAGGGTTGGAGTGAAGAAAGTTCGGATTCGGGTCGGATTAAGTGAATTTTGAGGCTTCTAACATGAAAAGGGGCAAAGATACGCAACATACGTCATTTTCGAGCACCTGATCATCATTGTCTGCAATTCCACTAGATGTGGATTGGATAGCAGGGCATTCCACATCCTCACAATCAGGGTCAAAATATTGTATCGGCCAGTAAAAAAGGTTATCGGCCGATATGACCGATATTCGGTTCAGAATATCGGTCACCCCCACAAGATAGTAATTGTCATTTTCATGCCTGATTCATGGCATTTGAACCATCCGATTCTTAGGTGAGACTGACAAATTGGCAAATTGGCAACCATAGTCTAAAATGGGCCCAAATAGAATTATTGATAAATACAGGAGGGTAGATTCCATTTTCTCAAATAGAATTGAAAGAAATTCCATCCATGAATTAAAATTGAACAAACTCTCAATGTGAGGAGGCTAACGGCTAGTTTGGTACAAAGTTTGGTGCAAATTATAATTTCTTAAATAAAAAATCAATAAACTCCGCTGATTTTTTATTCTGAAATTTAAAATATTAGATTAAAAATGAGAATGTTTAATTTACATTCAAACTCCTCTGGACCACTCTAAATGGAGTTATTCTTTATTGTTTAAACTTGGTATATGTGTAGGAAAGTGTGCACATGTTTCATAAAAATTACCTATTGATTTTATAGAATTACAATTTTATTGGATTTCATGCTTCTCACTATAAAATTTATTTTTCAAAATAAATTTTAAATTTTGAATTATAAAATTTTATTTTCATTTAAATAATGTTAGCTATCAACAAAATCCTTAGGTGAAATTTATGTAGAAGGTGAAATAAGTCATCTAATGACAGTGCACTTCAATTTGATAGAAAGGCATTCTCCCTTATTCCTTTGTTGTTTTATTTTAAATTAAATTGGGCTAGCGTGTCATATAATATATTATTAGAAGGATTGCAAATCTTATAAATTTAAATTTATTTGATAAATAATTATATAAATATGAAGTATATAAAGTTTTATTATCGATTGATGATCCAAATTAAATAGTTTTAACTTTTAAATTTTAATTTATTAACCATTAACTTTAAAAAATTAAAATCATTATATAAAAATCATAAAATAGAAGTAAAACTTTAAAAAAGAACTTTTATATGATCTTATCCTAAAATCATTTTTGAGTTTTTATACGAGGAGATTATCCAAACCCAATTTGTCACCACGTGACAATGCTGGCCCACCAAATCATTAGTATTAATCAACTCATACGATTGCCACGTGTAAACTGAAGATGATAGAGACAAGCAACCAACACCAGCATAATTAGAGCATCTCTTTTTTGCGAATCTTAGTATAGTTAGCCAAAACTTTTGCGCAAGCGATAAAAGATAGAGAGAAGTTGTTCTCTACAAATGCCTTTTAACTATAAAATTTATAAATCTTGATAAAATATTAGATTTTAAATCCTTATTTTTTAATAAACAAGGTTTTCGGGTTCATCTTCAAGTAGGGTTTAACTTTATATGTGATTTTTGTAGTGTGGATTATAGAAAAGATGGTCTTCTAATTAGTTTTTAAGTTGAGTTCAATGTTATCAGAACCGGACCGTAAAATGAACCGTCTTCGACGAGATCAGGTTCAACCGGATTCGACCACGGTCAAAGCCGGTCAAATATTAAAATAATATAAATATTATATATAATATTAAGTAAGACATATTTTACCAATAATATTAACATAAATATTAAAAATAACATTCAAATTATAAATAATATACCAAAATGGTAAAATATATGGGATAGAAATAGTAATAAACTTTTATATTTCAAATATACACATTTTTTAAGGAGAAAATTAAAAAGAAATATAAAAAAAATTCAAATATATGAACCGCGGTTCACAGTTCTCGATTTTTATGTCAAAACTGCATAAAACCGCGGTTCTGACCGGTTTTATGCTGTTTTGACAGCCAGCCGATTTTTGGGGTGGACCGAACCGTAGATCCGGTGGTCGACGGTTCAGCCGCGGTTCGATCTGATTCTGAAAACACTGGTTGAGTTAGATAAAATTGTTTACCTCCCGCGTTTCAGGAAGTGAGAGGTTGTAGGTTCGAGTTTTCATAGTTTAATCTTATTGTGTCTTAGGGAGTGAGCTCACCCTAGGGATTTTATGCTGGGTATCCCCAGGTTTCGTAATAGATACTGTTGAGCACTGAAAATTACCATTTTACCCTTTAATTTTGGATTAGTTAGCCTTTGATTTGTGAATATTAGATGCGTTTAATAGAGTTTTTAAGTTTTGCAGTGTATTTGTGAGAATAAAAGAAAAATGAGTTAAAATGGAGAAAAGTGGGTCATAGTCCTATTTTTGGAAAGTTTATAATTTTTGCCACCTAATTTGATTTGAAATTATTGTAAATTATTATAATTCAAATCCGGATATGAGAGTTTGAATAATAATAATATTTTTTAGACTATGTTAAATTGTAAAGGTGGTAGAAATTTATAAACACACAAATGGACCCACTGTTCGAATCTAAAGCCTGAAGGCAAAGTCTGCAATTGGAAGCCAATGAGCCAAAGTTCGGGCCAGATAAAAGTCCAAGTCCAAAAGACCAAGTGGAACCAGTGAATTTCGTTTGAAAGATGGTGCATTATTTGCAAAATTCGGTGTTTGAAAAAGACAGTGGATTTGGATAAAAGATAGTGGATTTGAATAAAAGACAGGGATAAAGATAAAAGAGTTTGAACCGAAGGAGAGATAAGAAAGAGAGGGATAAGGAGGAACAAAGATAAGGAGATGAAGGAGTTAGCCGATCTCCAAAGAGAGAAATTTTGAATTTGAATGGATCCCTTATCTCGGTTGAATTTGAAGGGTCTCTTATCTCATCTCTTCTCACTCCTATGGAATTGATGGATTTGGGTCCATTGAAAGTTGAACTGGGCTAGACATCGAAGGGACTGAAATTGGACGACCAAAAGACAGAAGAGAAAAAATAAATAATTTCTTGTAAGTTATTTTATTTTTATTTTTATTTTTATGTCAATTTCCAAAAGAATTGTATTTCATTTCCAATTTATTAATAAAAATTCGTGGCAGTTGTTTAGATTTATGGTGGTCCCAGTTATTAAAATATTTAATAGTGATGATTTGTATTCTATTTTTTATTCTTTTTATGAACATTATGTAAGACATTATTTTAGATTTTTTTTCAAGGAAAGTAGAACCCCTATTAGGATCAGTGGAACTTGCCGTCTTTCCAATCTAAGGTTCTTATCAAGAACAGTTGTTTTAGATTTGGGGAAACACAAGTATAAAACCCGCTCAAGCCTAAGGCTTAAATTGAAAAAAAATCTGATTTAAAGGATGACATAAAAAATTCTAATTAGAATTTTAATAGAAAATAAATTTTCACTATTAAATATTTTAATAACTGGGACCACCATAAATCTAAACAACTGCCACGAATTTTTATTAATAAATTGGAAATGAAATACAATTCTTTTGGAAATTGACATAAAAATAAAAATAAAAATAAAATAACTTACAAGAAATTATTTATTTTTTCTCTTCTGTCTTTTGGTCGTCCAATTTCAGTCCCTTCGATGTCTAGGCCAGTTCAACTTTCAATGGACCCAAAGCCATCAATTTATAGGAGTGAGAAGAGATGAGATAAGAGACCCTTCAAATTCAACCGAGATAAGGGATCCATTCAAATTCAAAATTTCTCTCTGTGGAGATCGGCTAACTCCTTCATCTCCTTATCTTTGTTGAGCACTGAAAATTACCATTTTACCCTTTAATTTTGGATTAGTTAGCCTTTGATTTGTGAATATTAGATGCGTTTAATAGAGTTTTTAAGTTTTGCAGTGTATTTGTGAGAATAAAAGAAAAATGAGTTAAAATGGAGAAAAGTGGGTCATAGTCCTATTTTTGGAAAGTTTATAATTTTTGCCACCTAATTTGATTTGAAATTATTGTAAATTATTATAATTCAAATCCGGATATGAGAGTTTGAATTATAATAATATTTTTTAGACAATTTATTGTAAAGGTGGTAGAAATTTATAAACACACAAATGGACCCATTGTTCGAATCTAAAGCCTGAAGACAAAGTCTGCAATTGGAAGCCAATGAGCCAAAGTCCGGGCTAGATAAAAGTCCAAGTCCAAAAGACCAAGTGGAACAAGTGAATTTCGTTGAAAGATGGTGCATTATCTGCAAAATTCGGTGTTTGAAAAAGACAGTGGATTTGGATAAAAGATAATGGATTTGAATAAAATAAATAAATGTAATAGATACTGTAACCTTTAACTCATGAATCATTCGAATGATTCATCTCATTCGTGAATTCATTCAAATGAACCGACCGTTCATTCGAATGAATATTCAGAATGATCGGTTCATTCGTTCATTCGAATGAACACGGACGGAATGAATACGAAGACGTTCTTACATAAATCATTCGAATGATTCATCACGAATGAGATGAATCATTCGAATGATTCATAAGTTAAAGGTTACAGTATCTATTATATTTATTTAAATCTTTTTAAAATTTTAAACTTATTTTTTAAACACTGTGCATTTCCAAAAAATTTCAAATTGAATATCTAAACTAATTAAAATAACCTGATCAAAATACTTTAAGACTTAAAGGTCTTTTGACACTCCTAAATATTTAAAATACAGTATTTTACAAATAAGGGTATCCCTAGGGTGTGTCAAAAACACATTTGGAAGTGTCAAAAGACCTTGAAGTATCAAGGTATTTTTATCAGGTTATTTTAATTAGTGTAGATATTCAATTTGAGAAATTTTGAAAATACACAGTGCTTAAAAATAGCTGTCTATATTTTAAAACATAGACCATTATTTTTTAAGCACTGTGTATTTTCAAAATTTCTCAAATTAAATATCTAAACTAATTAAAATAACCCGATAAAAATACCTTAAGACTTCAAGGTCTTTTGACACTTCCAAATGTGTTTTTGACACACCCTAGGGATACCCTTATTTGTAAAATACTGTGTTTTAAATATTTAGGAGTGTCAAAAGACCTTTAAGTCTTAAGGTATTTTTATCAGGTTATTTTAATTAGTTTAGATATTCAATTTGAGAAATTTTGGAAATACACAGTGCTTAAAAAATAAGTGTAAAATTTTAAAATAAATCTTAATATTTAAATCATTCGAATGAATGTGTCATTTGAATGAATAAGGCCCATTCATTCGAATGAATGGGGCTAAGCAGTATTCCGTTTTACTGTCAGTCCATTCATTCGAATGAATTGAAAATACACTTGAGGATTCATTCGAATGAATAGGGCATTCATTCGAATGAATGGAAACGCGAGGGTAAAATCGTAATTTTACCTGAAAATCTGATTTCAGATGTATAAAGGAAGAAAATCTGAGTGTGTATAAGTGATCCCCAAATTAAACAACAATTAAAAGTAAGTAAAAAACTAAAGTCAACCTATTATACCGCACACTTACACCTCACTGCTATAGACCACGTGATGATGCATAACACGTGTGAATAGACGTTGCTTCTGATGGCCCCACGACGTTGGTTACCGTTGGTGTGAACTTTCGTTGTTCACCCGATGAAAGCGTCCCGAACAAGAATATTGCACAGGAGTACTGTAATGAGACAGACACGTAACATACACGTGCCTGTTATCACATTAATAAATTCGGTAATTAGATAGGATTAGAACCAAGATTTTAACTTTCTTGAGAGAAGATAAGTATCCCGACGGAAAATCATCTTTATTCTGTCATTCCTTCCCTACCAAATACCCAGTCACGAGAATCGAGTCAGTCACCTCCAAATTCCGAGTCCCCAACTCCACTCACTTAAAACACTAATATGACATGCAGACTGAGTCATCAGGTTTTATGACTAAATAATATATTAATTTATAAGAAACTTAACCTTAATAAGATAAATCAGACACAATCATATTTTTATGATTGCAAAAATAAAATTTATTTAAATAAATAATTAATAATTGACAAACAAAAACTATATTTAACTGTTTATTTTACTTGTTATGTTTGATGAGAATAAATTCTTTTAAATTCTCATATCAAAAAATATTATTTTATTTTTAGATATTATTTAATTTTTTAACTATAAAAATTTTGCAAACTCAATTTTGAAAGTACAGTGCCTCTCCTTCACTCACCCTCACCTCTCTCATTTGATGACAAATTGACAACCAAACAAATGCGCATGAAATGCAAACTAACAAATACTCCTTCCGTACTAAAATACTTGTCCTATATATATTTTGAAATTATCCTAAATTACTAGTCTGATTCGCTTATTTTCAACTCCAAATCTCATTCTACCGTGATGAAAATACGACTTTTTTTTATAAACTTTGACTCATTCAAATAATAAAATAAAAACATTTGAAAAATAATATTTTATAAAACAATCTTTAAAAAAAATATTTTTTTGAAATGAAATAAGTACTTTGAGACGGAGGGAGTAAGATGCATTTTGTACTTTGCCATTTTAAGTTTTAACTCAACTCTTGATTCAACATCTAATTATATTTAAAATTAGTGAAATAATTTTTACGAACGATAATATATAGTCAGCCACATTTATTTATTATTTTAATAAAATGGAAATTTTATCTAAAAACCTTAACTTTATAGAATATTGAAATGTTATCATCTTGACTGAATTTTATCTTAAAATATGACATTCATCCCTCACATGACCTTATTATCGCTAGAAAAATATAAATAAATTGTTCCTTTCCAATTGGGTATTCAACTATACACTGAAATTTAGTTAGATAATTAAGAGTAAAATATTTTTTTAATTAAAGACTAGAAACTTTGCCATTTATTTAGTTGTTTATATATTCGTTTTTTTTTCCAATCATGGAAAGTATAAAGTCACCCAAAAGAAAATTTAAATAATGAAATTATTTATTTAATAATTTAATGAAATGAAAAAATATTATTTGCTATATGTGAATAGTTCCTATCACTCCTCATCATTATTCTCATTTTTCATCATTATAATAAAGTTAGTTTGTTTTGACAATGAAGTATTTCTCTTTGAAATAATATTTGAAATATTTTTTAGGTATATAATTTTTTAAAGTACTCAACTGATGTTTGAGACATGTAAGTCACTTTACTCACATATACTAATGGGCAAGCCACAGACTGAAAAATTGCTGTTGCAAATTAGCATGCCTTGAATATTTTTTCCAACATGAATTGAATCATTGAACTCAGGATATTAAGAGTCAGATTGAGCTCTGTTCAACTCAGCCAAATTGACTCAGATTAGATTCCCTTCTCTCCCTTACTCCCTCCCCCAATTCTCTCCGCGATGGTAATTGGTAAGCAGAGAACACATGCTTCAGTCAGTACTATTTGCTAATACTCCCCCATCTTCGCAGGTGCTACCGACGTGTGAAACCTTTCTCATATATCAAATTCAAATTACAAAAACACTAGTACATACGTAGATGTTATCAATCTGGATTGGAAAACAAGAAAACCAAAAGAATTCGACTGAGATGGCTATCCATGCACAGGTTTCTATACGATCAATGCTTCCATCAATCTTATCCCACAACTAATAGAGGGTAACCACTATATTTTGTTATAAACCATAGGAGTAGTGCAGGCCTGAACCCACACGAACATAGCAGAGAAAGGGGTTTTTCTTTTATCTGCCATATACAGAGGAGTGTTCGGGGGCTGTGTTAGAAGAAAGAGGGCTAACAGTGAGACAGATCGGGTACTACGAACACAAGGGGGTATTGCTGGCTGCTTCAAAGAGGAGATTGGCTGAATCTGAGGGCTGTCTACACGATCAGAGTGAGTGCGGTGGACAGTACATACAGAAGTGTATGCAATAGAGGTTGACAGACATCAGCCAACGATAGGAAGGAAAGAGGTTGAGACCTGTCTTCTTGCTGCCAGCGTTTTAAGTGTTTACAGCGGTGGGAAGAGGAACCAGTAGGGTATCTGTGAGCAGCCTTGCGGACAGTAGATTCGAAGAGAGAGGAGCAGTCTCAACGTAAAGTTGTGAGAGGCGCAGCCAAGGTGCAGTCAGCGAGACAGAAATGCTGAAGTCAGATCTGAATGGTTGCTGCTCTCTGAGAACAGAGAGATACACTGTCTGTTAATCTTCTGTGTCCACAAAAAGGATGATTATGTCAACCAACCTAATATAATTATTTTGTCTTACTTGGAAGCAAAATGTTCCGTCTGCAACTATCGATGATTGCCTTCATCCACCAAAGGACTACTGAGGAAAGATTTATTATTCTGAATGGGAACCTTAAATAATGAGGAACCATCAGATGTATGAGCTAGAACTATCATCCAAAAGTATAAACAAAAGGGGTTTAAGAAAGAAATTTAAATCTATTGTACTGTAGTTTAGATCACAATCCCGAATCCTCGTGGGACTTTATATAGAAAATGCATTAACTGCATTCAAGCTACATGACCTTTACCCGTGGCATGAGAAATCTACCATTTGTAGCCAATTCCACATCTGAATCTCTCAACAGCATACACAATTTAAGGCATATCAGTCCCATGGCAGTTGCTGATCAATTGATCAAATTGAGTAGGTTGATTCAAGATGACAGCTTTGCTCACTCTCATCCATACCAGTGGTCAAGGCCAGCCCTGGCTTTATACCAACTAGGCTGCCGCCTAGGGCCCCCCAATGTGACCAATGGGCTATAGGGCCTACACTAATGCACTCTCTCAGGACCTAGGCCCCTGAGATTTCAGGCCCGGCAATGCCTGTGGTGTTGGGTTTCTAAGCGGAAATCAAAATCAAACACACCAATCGAACACTGAAATTTTACGTGGTTCGGCCAAACTCGGCCTACATCCACGGAGAGTGTACTTTGTATTAACAGAGAAATAATAGAGAACGTTATACAAGCTACGGAGAACACAATGAGCAGTTCTGCCGTCTTTTGAGACTCTTACTCTTGTTCCGCAGCTGCCTGGTATGCTCCCTTCCTGCTCTCTACAACAGAGATCTGCCTGAGCGTCACCCTGCTACCTTCTCTTACCCTCGGCTATCAGATTTGCAGAGTAACCGATGTCTATGCAGTCTACAGTTTTTGGGTTTCCACAGTGCTGACTTTCTGGAACCCCTTCCTGCAATTGGACTAGATCTGAACCGAGAAACTCGAGTACCCTTTGCTCACAGCTGTTATATATATCAGACCTTGATATCCAGCTATAACCTGCTAGTGCTGTAACACGACCTGGATTGTCTCTCCACCGTCGACGTCCAGTATACACATCCGTATGTGTCTTTGAGTCCCCAAATCTCTCGAACCAAGAACTCTCACTCTCTAGTAAGGTGGGTCGTAAAACAAACAAATATAAGAAGAGCAAGGAGGAGAGGACCGCGCAGTACTTGAAAAATTCTTGTCATAAAGGAAAGGAATATAAGAAGAAAGGGGAGGAGAGAAAGGAGCAGATCTTGAAAAATTCCGGAAAGAAAATGGACAAACATAAAGGCAAGTTTACGACTAATCATTAAAAGAGCACTTTTACTAAATTTCGAGTATAGTTTAACATAGTTGGAACTAATAAACCTCTTTGGTCTAGTTAAATTTATTTTAACTAAAATTTTCAGCATGTGATCTCATATTTGTTTGTTTATTAATAATTGATTGTAGGACTATAGATTCCCCCGGAAAAAGATTTTTTAAAAATAAATACAGCTGGAACTTTCAAACCCGATGCAGAAAATCCTCGTCCTTTGAGTGGAGCAATAGGAGTAACTGTAAGGGACTCCGATGGGGTTTGTCTCAAAGCGTTTGGACTTCACCTAGAAGTGGAAGATTCTATTGCTGCTGAAGCCGAGGGCTTATTAGCAGGAGTGAAGTATGCTAAAGAACAAGGGTACAAGAATGTTGAATTTGAGTTCGACATGCAAACAATGGAAAATATGCTTTTTTATGAAGATTATCCAAAGATTGAGCCACGCAAAAAAAAGCAAAAATTGGTTGCATTAAAGAATCAAATTCATAATTACCCTTCACCACCGGGAGGAAAGTATCTCTACCTCCAAAGGAAGCGTGGAAGCAATCACCTTGCAGATATTTGTGCAGACCTTTCATATATAATTGGTGAAGTCTCCTATGGATATAATGGCGCCCTAAAACCAACTTCTGAAGAATATATTGATAGTCTGTTGAAAGAAGCAACTGCTGATTTTAGTAAAGTGGCAATTACTTTAAGTAATTAAAGAAATTGCCATTTTACTAAAATCAGCAGTTGCTTCTTTCAACAGACTATCAATATATTATTCAAAAGTTGGTTCCAAGACGCCATTATATCCATAGGAGACTTCACCAATTATATATGAAAGGTCTGCACAAATATCTGCAAGGTGATTGCTTCCACGCTTCCTTTGGAGGTAGAGATACTTTTCTCCCGGTGGTGAAGGGTAATTATGAATTTGATTCTTTAATGCAACCAATTTTTGCTTTTTTTTGCGTGGCTCAATCTTTGGATAATCTTCATAAAAAAACATATTTTCCATTGTTTGCATGTCGAACTCAAATTCAACATTCTTGTACCCTTGTTCTTTAGCATACTTCACTCCTGCTAATAAGCCCTCGGCTTCAGCAGCAATAGAATCTTCCACTTCTATGTGAAGTCCAAATGCTTTGAGACAAACCCCATCGGAGTCCCTTACAGTTACTCCTATTGCTCCACTCCAAGGACGAGGATTTTCTACATCGAGTTTGAAAGTTCCAGCTGTATTTATTTTTAAAAAATCTTTTTCCGGGGGAATCTATAGTCCTACAATCAATTATTAATAAACAAACAAATATGAGATTACACGCTGAAATTTTAGTTAAAATAAATTTAACTAGACCAAGGAGGCTTATTAGTTCCAACTATGTTAAACTATACTCGAAATTTAGTAAAAGTGCTCTTTTAATAATTAGTCGTAAACTTGCTTTCATGTTTGTCCATTTTCTTTCCGGAATTTTTCAAGATCTGCTCCTTCCTCTCCTCCCCCTTCTTCTTATATTCCTCTCCTTTATGACAATAATTTTTCAAGTACTGCGCCGTCCTCTCCTCCTTGCTCTTCTTACATTTGATTGTTTTACGACCCACCTTACTAGGGAGTGAGAGTTCTTGGTTCGAGAGATTTGAGGACTGTCCAGTCAAATCTGGCAATGTGGTCCTACAGTTGATTGAAAATTGTTTGGTCAAATAGGTAATTAACAAAATAGATTAGGAAACTAAATGGGGTCAATGGTCAAAGGGTTAAACTGTACTTGGAGTCTGCATTTCATCAATCAAGTTGCTCTGTTCCAGGTTAATAGAGGTGTCGCACTCGAACCTTACAGACCTTTTGTTTTGCATATCTGAAATTGGAAGGTCAGGAGTGACTAGAACTGAGGTATCTTTATCACTTGAATGACTGGGAATCCCCATCACATTGATGGTAGCAGAGTCAATAGAGTCCTCAGACATACATCTTTAGAAGGCATAGAAACAATCAAATGTCAGACAGTGAACTACTTACATCTTGAGCATAAAATAAAGCAAGTGATGACAAGTAGTTAAAAGAAATAAATTGTACAGATAGGAAGCCAGAACAGTCTAAATGGAATAGTCAAAGAGGAACTATAAGGATTGGATCCACAAGGTATTTTTACTGTCTAGAAGTTCCCAATCTTTTCAAGTGGGCAGTTTATGGTTCATCATGCAATTGATTTTTTTTTTTTTAGCGGTTTCATCGTGCAATTGATGGATTGAAAGATCCTATATATCCAACTTTGCATGTTTTACGAACTGCTGTTTTGTTTACAGCCACAAAGGTGCAGCTTTGAGTCATATGGGAGTTGCATGGCAATCAATCTATGAACATAATTTTCCAAATTCAACTCCAAGGTTGATATGATAAATGTCTCTGAGGATAATGACTTTGACAATAATGAATCTATGGCTGCAATCTAATTTAGAGACTCTTGACACCCATTGTCCACAATATTGGCTGCAATCTTTTCCTACATAAGAAGTTTGAATAATCACATACCATCCCTCATAAGATATGGTGCAAAATGAGATCCACGACACTACTTCCCAATGCAATAGGCCCCTATAATTTCTCCTAATTCCGATCTATATCAAAATACATGCTACATTTGAGCACCAAAGTCCTATACTTCCTTACCTCGGTATATTTTCTAGTTCTTCACTTTTTTCTTTGACAACCTTTATTTCCTCGGATGTTCTGCAAGCTTCAGCTGGAGTTTCCAGTAGTGTGCCAGAAGACTTAACAAATATGACCTGTTACATGTCAATCAATAAGTTAGCGACATTCATTTCCCAAGTGAAAGCAAAATGGAAAGTATAGATTTCTTGATCAGGAACCCTCTTATGAGAATGTTGTGATGCCAAAAGAGTACCATCCAATCAACATTGTAAGCACCAATTAAATATTTGAGAACCTAAATTACATTGCAATATAGAATACTAAACATATTGTTATTTTATGATTAGCAAAATACCAAGTTGATTATCACCATCCATATGACAGAATTTCTAAGAAAAATATCAAACAGAATACTCACCTGAAGCTTGGAATCAATGCCCTTACATCAGATCCATTTACAGACAGATCAATGCCCTATTTCACACAGACAGTGGCACTTCTACAGTTTTTAACATTGCTTTCCAATATGACTAAAATATTACAACACCTTTCCCCTCTTACAACCCAATTAAAATGTCAATGTGTTTATCATCTAAATGTTTGGGGTAAAACTAGTACATTGTTTTTATTAATATTTTTATCGCAACTTATTTCCATTTAAAATAAATTTGGATTTAAATTATAGCGATGTGTCCTAGTGTCTTATTTTTTCTAGATTGCTGAGTCCAACACCTCACACCCATGTCAGACTCTAATGCTTGCACACATACCCATGCAAGGGTATAGATACAAATGTGGTTGTCAATCATCGAATGCCATTAGCGCCAGAGTAAAAGCTAAAAGAAAAAGAAAAAAACACACTGCTGCTATTAAAAAGAAAAGAAAGGAGGAACAAACATGGCAAAGATGCATATTTTACGATGGATATATGGAATGACAAGAAAAGAAAGAATTAGAACAAGCACATAAGAAGGAAAAGAATTTTGTTTAAAATAGGTTTGGGAACAAATGCATAAGACCCAAAACAAGCCTTTAAGCGTTAAAACTTAAAGAATAAAGACTTGAAATAAAGTGAGAAATTCATTGGAGAAAAGACTCCAATGAAGTGGAGATGTTGGCAATTAGGGAAGCTTTGAGGATGTTCAGCTCCAACTTTCAAGGCAAGGCCGCAGTGGAAATTGATTCAAGTATTCAACTAATACTATATGTGGGCCCAAGGGAAGAAATTCCCCCTTGGAAACTCGTTCCTATCTTCAGATATTAAGCACCTGAGCTGCTCCTTAGATGTATCCTTCTCTCACGTTGGTAGATCAGCTAATAGAGTGGCGATTTTGGGACTTTTTTGGATTGATTTTATCTTGTTTTCTTTTTTCTTCTGTGTACTTGGGTGTGTCCACCTTAGCTGCTTCCTCCTCTGTTTTCTTGTACTCTTGTTTGGTTTTTAATATATCATTTGTTGTTACGGTTTAAAAGAAAATTGTGAAGTAACTAAGGGCATGGACAGGGTTAGAGCGGGAAAAGTAGACCTCATAAATCTCACTCAGAGGAGATGGGGTTAAGGTGATGATAAAATAGGCAAACTTTTGCAAAGTATCCATTCATCGTGTGTTCATGACATCCTAATTTGACACCCCAACCATGTACAAGTATCCAGGCACCTGGTATCAATTTATCAAAGTAAGTAAAACTGGTAAAGGTTTGTGAGGCATCAAAGCTTTGTTTCTCTTCGAAAGGCAACATTTGCATTATAACAGCAACGACTATTTGATCAAAATCATAGTATTAAATCCCAGCAGCAAGTTTAACTTAGAAAAATGAATTCTTACAAATCTGCTCAAAAGACTGAAATAAGATTAACCATTGAGGGTCACATGAAAAATGGACCAGAGTCTAGAAAATGACCGGCAACATGATTGGGTCCAGCTGATTTTTATCTACGGATGCATGGAAGGAGTTTACTTCATTGGACAGGAATCTTGATCAGTCAATAACAAAAGGAAGATTGCAATCAAAACACTTCATGGATGAAAAAATTTAGAACTGATATTAGAATGGATTTTCAGATGATATGCTGGTATATACGATCAACATTTGTATCAGAAACAATAAGATACATTTAACTGCACTGCTACTGTCAATAGTCTCAAGATACTGGTAGGATGCATTCCAATAAAGTCCTACTGTGTTGAGATGGTTATCATTGAAGTCTAAAAATGCCTTGTTTTTTCCATGGAAGAATTACAAAATGGAAGCAACTGTTATTACAGAAACTTGTCTTATTCATGATCTGCAATGTTTTGGGCAAAGATATGCAATATACCTCATTCTTGAGCACCTTATCATCATTGTCTCCAATTCTACTAGATGTGGATTGGATAGCAGTGCATTCCACATCCTCACAATGTAGACTTTCCTCTGTATATAGAAGCACACGTACTCAGCTGCAGCTCTAAATTTATCTATTAAATTAAATAAGAACATAATAGTGGCCATGGTATATCATCCAGTCAATCTTATTTATATCATAAATGGTACCTTCCACAAATTTTACAGACAGGTGGATGGTCTATTCCTAAAGTGGACATCCATTTATCCAACCCGGCTTTCATTGACCACTGTACAGATGAGGCTATCCAAATTATATGATAAATAGCCACGACAAAGCGGCAACCTAGGGACAAAGATGTAATCCATGGTGAGGCCAAACAGATGCTAATATTGGATCTTCCATTGTCCAATTTATTCACACACGATACAATTTTGCAGAAGAAAAATGACCTAAAATGATCAAAAGCAAGAGCAAACAGCATTGAACACAAGCACCAGAATCATCACCTTGGCGGAACAGTGGAGGATCAAGCTGATTATTTGTTACCAATGCACCCTGGTGAGTTCATAAAATCAAATGAGATGGGGAAAAATATTGAACCAAGCAACATGTCTCTCTCCTCCTCTCTCTTCCACCGAGACTCGAGCCCAGAAATCGCGGTTGGAAGGAACAAATCTGCAATCAGTGTAGTGGTCCAACGTTGGGGCAGCAAGAACAAATCTGATCTGTAATCGGATCGGAAGAGTGCAGATAATGACTAAAGTGCACCAAACGAAGAGAGGGTTGGCAGCAAGGGTGCTGAGCCCAAGCCAATGCAAATCTGAGTAGAAGGCAGAGCAGAGGGCGCGACTGGAAACAGATCTGGCGGTTCAAGTGAAAAACGCCCAAATCTCTCAGCAAAAATGCCCAAATCTGGTGTGGTGGCTATCAGTTGTAAGACAGAATGCAGCAGTTGCTGCAACGGCGGAAGTAGATCTAGTGCAGATCTGACAACAATGGCCAATCAGAAGGGCTGCTATCAATAGAGATCACCGTGAACAGAAAAAAAAAAAATGGCCCTTGGCACGGGCTGATGCAGAGCTTTCTCCGTCTTCAATGATGCAGCACGGGCTGAGTGGAGAGGCCTGCGATAAGCACAACAGCAACTAGGGAAAACAATCGAGGACGGTCGGTTGCAAGCGGGGAAGGCCAGATCTGAAACACAACAGATCTCCTGGCAGAACAATGACGGTTTAGATCTGTCAAACAACCAGATCTGAAAGTGCAGGCAGATCTGGGCACGTCCGGCCAGATCTGGTCACTGAGGTAGGGCTGTTAGAGCCAACGACAGCAAGGGGCGCATCAGATCTCAGATCAGATCTGATCGAAGGCGCACGAATCTGGTTGATGGTGTCTTCGTTGGCACTGCAGGCAGCAAACAGAGAACAGTGCTTCGGCTGAGGCAGGAGGGACAGCGAGAAGCAGAACTAAGGTTGTGGAGGCAACAATGGAAGCGACGGTTGCGGCGGAAGCAACAGATATCGCGGCAGCAAAAGCAGCAGACGGCGGAAGACAAAGTAGAAAATCAGATATCTGCGCTTGGAAGAAGCAGACAACAACTAAGGTGGGCCTGAAGACGCAGACAACGCCGAGGTCCCACAGCCAGATCGGATGAGGTAAAGAACCCCAAAAAAATTCCAACCCCAATCTAAAAAACAAGAGAGAGAACGCTGGTTTCTTCTCTTGCTGAAGCCTCAAACCCACTTCTTTATAAGAGAGGCCGCAGGAAAAGAAAAAAAAACTAAGGCAGAACCCATGAGTCTTGTTCGAGATGTCCCTCCCTCCCTCTCTCCCTCTGCCGGGAATCCCAGCAGAGGGAGAGAAGAAAAAAAACTGTTTATGGAAGGTTCACACAATCTAATTTTTTACTGATACCGTATACAAAATAAATAGACTGTGTAAAATATTTAATATCTAAATTATTACATGTATATATAATTTTTAGGTAATGTTAGGGCTATGAGACTCAATTTTAAATTATATGCTAATTATAAATTAAATATATCTTTTAATTAGAGATAAATTTAATTTAAATTTTTAATTATAAAGTAATTTATTAATATTAGAATTCTAAATATATTTAGAGAGTATTCTAAATTTAAACTTAATGGCATTTAAGAAGTAGATGAAAGAAATGAAAGTAAAATCAACGGGCGTGTTTTTACTGTTTTTGAATTGTGTACGAAATAGGCGGAAATTCATATGCCGTTGGCGTGAAGCGAAACTGCTGCAATTCCGATTTGGATCGGATTCAAATCTTTCGGGTTTGATGGACCACAATTTTTTAAAAAAATTATATGCATCTATATTCTTTAGATTGGCCATTTATACACACTATTTTTCTATTAGTAGATATCTTTTTTTTAACTTACGGTAAAATTATTATTTTGCACTTTCAATTTTAAAAAATCTTTCATATTGTCTGAATAAATAATGCACATTAGATAGGACAAATTATAGTTTCATTCTAAATTTTAAAAAAAGTGTCTTCTAACATGAAAGTAAAGTATCTACATAGCTACCCATTCTTTATTCTAAGCACTCACACTTTCACTTTATGAATTGGATTTTTATCAGAATAATTTATCATTTGATTAATCAATGAATATGTACGCTCTTTAGAATTGTATTAGAATAATCTTATTTAATTTTAAAAGAATTAACTAAATAATTTTCTTGTTCAATCATCTGATCTTTAAAGTCGAGTTGCAAATGAGAAATGTATTAAATTAAAACCAGTAAGGTCTTTATGGACGTGTAACAATGTAATCACTTTGATCAATATCATAAATATTGGTAATATCTTTAAATTTGCTGTGTTTTTAATTTTTATCAACAAAAATACCATTATCGTGTAAATGGTAAATTCTCAATAAAATTGCATTAAAAAGACAATAAATTTTAATATCGCAATTATATTCTGATAAATTCTCCATAATTTCCTTAGTAAGATTTTAAATTTATATTTTTATTATTTTAAAAATATTTTATTTTCTACAAGATTTGTTCATTAATTTTCTAATAAAAACTTAAGAATTTAAAAATATCACAATATTACCGATCACACTTAATATCTTGAGAAGAGGCTTTGGGCATTTTGCCCATTAACCCATGCCAATGAGTCCAATGCATGGATTAAGTTATTGGAAAAATCACTTTTAGTAGATTTGAAAGGATATGATTTCAATAGTCCAAAGATCAATGATCAAAATGAAATGAATTTTGGATGGATTATTAATCCAACGGTAAGTTCAACTTAAAATAAATTCAAATTGAGTATAAAAAAGATAAGGATGTCAATTTACACTAGCAAGTGAAAAAAGTTCATGAGAGGGTACTGGTGAAGTATTTTATTAGGGGTGAAATTTAGGTCGAGTTTTAATCCGGCCTATATACCCCAACTCGAGAAATCAATAGATTTGGGTTATGTATTTGTATATTTTAAGTCGGGTTGGGAAAATAAAAACTCGTATAAAATTCGAGTCACGTTGGGTTGAAAAAATTAAAATCAATCCAACTCGATCTGACCCGACCTGACGCAACCCAACTCGATTCGAGTACACCAAGTTATAAAATGGTATTCGGTTGAGTACAATAAAAATTTCAAATGAGCAATTTAAGTTAGGTCGGGTTCAATAAATTTTGACATAGGTTAGATTGGATTTACTAAAACCCAACCTGACCCGACCCGAATTTCACCCCTATATTTTATTTATGAAAACCTAAGTTTAAAGGTCAATGAACATCAACCAGATAAATACATTAAAATCAGGGGTCAAAAATTCGGCCGATACTGTGCGTATCGGCCGAATTATATCGGTTTTTTGGCCACCGATCCGTACAAAAAAAATTCGGCCGATATTACCGAATTTCTGACCGATAATTCGGTCATGGTATCGGCTGAATTTTAAAAATTTGGTTGTTTGTTTTTTTTTTAAAAAAAAAAAAGCTTTGTTTGTTAGAAAAATAGGAAAAAATGGGACTAAAAAGAATGGAAAGAGAAAAAATAAAATATGGAGAAAAGATTGAAGAAAAAAAATCGCTGCACCATTCACAGTTTACCTTTCTCTTCTTTATCTTCTTCGTTGATGAGAAAAATACAGATAGCGGCGGCTGTTGGGGTTTAGCAGAGAGAGGGAAAGAGAAGAAGGGTATGAAAAGAAGAGCATTAGGGTTTTGTAGGTGATGCCCCTTTTAAGAGTAACTCACGTGAGTTTACTAAAAACTCACATGTGTAACCAAATATTTTTTCAAAAAATTATTTTTAAAAAGAAAGTAATAAAATTTTATTTTAAATACAATGTTTACTAAGGCTGAAAGTAAATATTAGAATATATATTTTTTTATCTTATTGTAATAATTTAATATTATATTTATAATCTAATATTTTTAGACACCCTATTCAGACGCCCCATTTTTCTACCAGGGAACACCCTTAGTACAAATTACTATTTTACCCTCCTATTAAAAAACCTTCTAACGATAATTTAGTTCCAATTCGAATGGTTATCCTTCGAATGATACATTAAAATTGATTTAAAAATTTTAAATAGTAAATTTTTAATTTTTTAAATTTTAAAGTTATTTTTTAAGTACTGTGTATTTTTAAAATTTCTCAAATTAAATATCCGGTCTAATTACGATAGCCTGATAAAAATACTTTAAGAATTCAAGGTCTTTTGACACTCCCAAATGCTTAAAATACAGTGTTTTACAAATAAGGGTATCCCTTGACTGTGTGGAAAATACATTTGGGAGTGTCAAAAGACCTTTAAGTTTTAAAATATTTTTATCAGGTTATCATAATTAGTCCGGATATTCAATTTGAGAAATTTTAAAAATACACAGTGCTTAAAAAATAACTGTTATGTTGTTAATATCTCCTTTAAAACTTTAAAGCTATTTTTTAAGCACTATGTATTCGAAGGATAACTTAAAATAACACTCATTTACTAAGAAAATAAATTATAAAATTATTTCTACAAATTTTCCTCATTTATATCATTTTCCTTGTAATTTTCACCATTTTATTACTAATTATATAATTTTCCGCTATCATAACTTCAAAAATATATTAGAAGATGTAAATGTCTGATATTTTATGAAAAAATTACATATTAATTAAGCTCATAATTATCTGCATTTACTGTAATTTTTTTAGAATTTTTTTTTTTTTAAAAAAAAGGCAGGAGAGAGAAAAAGTTCGACCGATATATCGGCCAAACCGATATATTGGCCGATATGAAAAATCGGCCGGGATATCGGCCCGGCCGATTTTTCTACTCTTGATTAAAATAAATGACTAGTTGACTGTTGGTTTAAGTTAGTTTAAAAATTATCTCTTCAAATAAAGCAAGTATTAATAAATAGTTTATATTATCTTAATTAAAGTATCTTAGCATGCTCCTTTACATGCCGGTTCGTATTAGGGATAGGTCTTGCAGATAGTTTTAAGAAGTGGGTTCTTTTTAAATCTTTTGATATTTCAATTGATCATTTTATTAAATCAAGTGACTATAAATATTCAATGAAACTATATTTTCACTAATAATTTAATAAATCTACAATCATTTTCTTTGTTTGATGGATCATTTAAGTACAATTCAAAATTGAATTACAAGCATTTACTATCTTTATTCTCTATTTCAGTTTTGATCTTTCAATCTTTGAAACTCTCTATTGTAGCCGTAGAAGTGTGATACTGTTGGACTTGTCCCTTTTCTATCGGAGAAACAATTGTATTGCATATGAATTTTTTTATGGAGAAAAGGCCATATTTTTTGTTTTATTGTGCATTTAATTTAATGGCACCTCATTATAAAATTGAATTAATTGATCTACAAACCTCTTTTCAGGAAGATAAACTCTGGTAAATATTAATAAAATAATAATAATAATAATATTAGCTGCTTAATTATCTTTAGCTTTGACCCTCCGTACATTACTTGGATTGAAAAAAAGAATTCCCTTTTTACATGAAAAATGTGATGTTCTTAGTGGTTTTTTAAGAAGTTTCTACTGTGATTTTGATTTTTGTTTTTTATTTATTTTTTGCTCTTTTTGAATCTTCTTAAAATAATGTATTATTTTCATTTTGATTGAAAATTATTCATACCTTATCTTGAATAACTTACCAAATAGCTATGAAAGAGTTGTTTTTCAGATTTTTAAGAAAATCAATTTCACGTAAAAATTAAGTTAGAGTTCAATTCACGTCATTTGATAAACATCATAAATTTATGTTTTGTAAGGGTGTAGAAATCCAACGTTTTAATTATTTGTTGTCAAAATTTTCATTTTAATTAAAGATGAACAAAATATCTTATCACCAAATAAAGAAAACTCTCCTCTCTCCTTTCATTAAATTTTTTTAATCCGTTATAAGAAACGGATTCCTTCCGAGGACAAAGTTTTATTTTTTTCTTGACTAGAAACTTTTATTTTATATATATATATATAAAGAGAATAGTCTCATTTTCTTTATTTTTATTTTCTTTCAGCAACGAAATTTACTGCTCCAAGTAGCATTAAATATCACCCTCCATCACATGATATCTCACTGCAATTCCACGAGATGTGAATTGGATGGCAGGGCATCCTCAGTTCCTCACAATCATCACGGAAGCAACATCCAAGACTAATTTGATGATCTCCCAAACAAAACCCATTATTCTGGAAAAATCTCGGCTCATTTCTTGTTGGATTAGACCCAAGGTCATACAAATTGAAACTTAAAAGCAAAAAATCTAAATGAGATATTTTTCATATTATTATAAATAATATTTAATTAAAATTTTAATTATATATAATAACAATAATTTATCTAAATTTTTTTTAGATCTCTAGTTCAAATATCCAGCCAAGTTCAAAATGAAAATGATTTCTTCATTTATATTTTGTTGTTGAATTTAGATCAAAGACTATTTATATTTTCATTCTCTTTAAAGAAAATGATGATTTATAGTCATTTTTCTTCGATTCTTCATCCATTCGACTGCATTATGTGTAAGATATTTTAAATAATATCTTTAACTATTATTTTAGCAATTCTAACATATCCAAAAGTTTTTAGTATTTCAACGCTATTTCAAGTCCATAACCAATTATTATTATAGCAATATTCAAATATCTAAATCTCAAAATTTTATTATTTCAATATTTCTATTATGATCACCATTTATCAAATAAAAGAATAAATAACTTAATTAAAAAAGTAATTAAAACAAAAGAATTAAAAGAATAGAAAAAACAAAGGAATGATACTCACGCGGAAAGTTCCTTCTATCTTACACGGGATAAAATGTTTTTCCATTTCTGCGATTTCCTCTCACATCTCACTTCATACTCCTCCGTCATTCTCGAACCACCACTTCATCCCTTCCTTCTTCCGTCTGTTTCTGCAAAACACTCTCTCTCGTTTCCCAGCCGACGATGACACCACTATTTCCCATCTCGTCTATCGCGAACAAGAGGGTGGAAATGAAGAGGCTTAGATACTTTTATTAGCCAAAAAAAAAAATGGACACTGTTCACGCACGCATGCGTGAACAGTGAATGTCGTCTGCTCTCCGGTGTTTCCAAGTCATGTTGTCTGCCCCGCATGAGCTCCGAGGCTCCCCATTGTTTCCAAGGCCACGCATGCGCCTACACCGTTCCACGCCGCTCCACTTCCAAGGCCACACACGAGCCATCATCGTTGACTGTACCATTTCAAACCGTAAATTTAGATTAGAGAAAATATACAATGAATTTAGAATTTTGGTTCTCTTCATGGTACAGAGCTTGAGAATCCTGATTTTCTTTCCCGCCCGTCCCTGACCCTTCTCTCCATTACCGTGTGTGCACAACCTGCTGCATTTCAGTCTTCCGCAACAGTCGATGTCTCCACCAGTTCTCGTCAGATCCTTGCTGCTGATTCTTCTCCCAGAGGGCGCACTCATCTTCTCAGACTTGGATCCCTGCCAAGACCCGCCATTGTCGTGATCCCTGCACCTGCTTTCTTCTTCACTTCTCGATCTCCCTTCCAGATCTGCGACGTTCTTCTCCACTCTCCCTACGGCCCTCTGCACGGTTGTCGTGTTACCCTCAAGCTTGACCAAAATGTCTGACCCCGAAGCAACCAGTGCTCCGGTAGACTTTATAAACCACAACTCTGGCGCGTGGAACCATCCCACTCGCTGTCCCCTTGCATAGTCGAGTAGACTCGCGTTGGCAGCAGGCATTCTGGCAGCCGTCGACGCCGTATGAGTCCCATGCTGACACAACCTTCTTTGCCTGTTCTCCTCTATACACTATGGCCATCATGTACCTTCAAGAAGCTTCTCACGCCGATCAACTTGCGATTACACGAAGTCACATTGAAATCATCACCCGCTTCGCAGGCGCCGCACCAACGCGACGGTACTTCCGACATTCCGGTGTCGGAGAAGCTGGCACTCTGGCCATACCGCCAGTGTCAAGGACGCTGATGATGACATCCTGAGAGGCCTGATCGAGGTGGGACTGGTTGCTCCGACGTCCGGAGTCGGCGTCGAGGCCTAGGAACGCAGGCGTGTGGGTAGTATGCAGACCGTAGCCTCTATCCGCATAGAGATCGTAAATATAATGGGAGAGGCGTAGAGATTCGACCCGGAAGGTGTGAGGGAGACAGAGAAGCCAGGGAAGGAGGAATTGTAGGATTAAAGAAGAGAGGAGTCGTCGATAGAGAGGAACTGAAGGTGTGCATAATAACAATAGGCATGGGTGGCGTAGGATAGAGGCATGTAGTTATTGTTCACAATGTTGCCATGTTTGGATCCGGATAGGATTTAGAAGAAGTGAGAAAAGAAATAAGAGAACGAAAAGAGGAGTGGAGTGTGAATAGAATTGAGGGGTAGAAATGGAAAAATATTTTTTCGCGTGTAAGTTTGGCTAAAAAGAAAGTAATGATTGGTATTTAATTATTTAGGTGTATTCAATTATCAGGTGGAAAAGGAAAAAAACTTGATATTATTTAAAGGATTGAAACAATAATTTAAAATCTTTAATTTAATTAAATTAGAGAGGGTTCTTCAAATTTATTCTACAAATAAATTTGGCTTCAAAATGGTAAAATCTAAAATTAAAATCCATTCCCAATGTGAAATTAATTAGTGGAATGACTAATCGTTGGTGTTTGATCAAATTAGTGGAGAATGGGAGAAAGTTGATGTTCTTTAGGGGCTGAAACAACAATTTAAAATCTCCAATTTAATTAAATTAGAGAATGATCCTTCAAATTTATCTCATAAATAAATATAGACTCAAAATGATGATGCACAAAACTGAAACCCATCCCCAACTTGAAACTAGGTATTTTTTTAAATAAGGCCTAAGGCGCCGGCCTAACTTGCCTTGTAGTTAGGCCGGCCCTGATTGGATCGAAGAATTGAAGAGTGCTCCTCTTCCATGGAATTGAAGAAAAGAGAAGAAAGAAAAGGAAAAAAACGAAATGAACGAGATTGTTTTCAAAACCTAACGCATTGTTTTTGAATTACTACGGGAATTTAAAGTTCGAATTCAAGTCGGGTTAAGTAAAATTTGACTTTCTACATATATTTTTTTTTATTTCATTTAAAAAAAGAACAAAGAATTAGATAAAATTAATTAATAAAAATGTTTTTAATAATAAGAGACATTGGTGTATTATTTTATTAATTAAATAATGATAATTAAACAAAAAGATAAGTTCGACATCTCATACTATAAATACACATGTCTCACCATCAATCCTTTTAGATAAAACGGGGCTTTATCGATTTTTACTTAACTATTAAATAAATTATTATTATTATTATTATTTTCAAGAAGATCAAGCTAGAAATATTTTGCATTCCTTTTACAAAGATGATTTTCTTTTAAAAAAAAAACCAAAATGCAGAAAATATTAGTTCTATTCGATTTTATATGACATAATTTAGACTTGAGGTATTTAAGTCCATATCTACCATTTTTCTTCATATTTACTATTATGGCGAAAAAATTCAAGACCCCCAACTCTCTTTGAATACGAGTTACTCGAATATATAAGATAAGAATGTAAATGATATGACTCATCTCTCAAAAATTAATGCACTTTTAATGTATTTTTTGTTTAATCATGTGATTCCATCACCCATATATTAGCATCTTCAAATCAGCCTAACTCCTGTTATCGAATTCCCTGTCATAGGAAACAACTAATGTTGAGATGGATTTCAAATTTAAATATTTCAAAATTTACATAATTCTAGAGTGTTAGTTGATTCTAAATAAAAAAGACAACCCATCTACTTTTTAAATGTTAGTTGATTCTCTTCAAAGCAAGAATACTTTTTAATCTCGTTTAAATAAAAGATAAATAAGAAGTCTTTGCAAGTAAAGGTATGGTCTAAAATATATTATCATTGTATTGGGAATATCATATGGCATACATCTACGCTGCAAAGACACACAATCTGCTTTTTTATTACCATTGTTAGCTACAGTATTGGACGTATAATATTATTGTCCATCATTTCTAATTAAATTAGGTTTCGAATTAAATTGTACACTTTGCTCTAGGGATGTGACATTTTGGACGTAGTATGTGTATATAAATGTAGGACGTCTATCCTAAGACGTTCAAAATTTGTTAAAAGATACGTGATGGAGTGAAATTCTCATTTTACCTATAGCGGTGTACCGACATGCAGAACGGCGAGTTATCGGTACATCGCTACTTGATAAGCGATACACCAGTATGGATAAAATGGAAATTTCACTCTATCTCATGCTCCAAATAGATTTTGTCCGTGTTAAGATGACTGGTCATAAATCTATGTCGATAACAGATACATAGGTTCTTTATTATCATATTTTCTCTTCTATACAATTTAATCACTATAATATTTAAATTTAAATTTAAATTCCTTCATTAAGAAAAGATAGGAATACGATATCTTTTACAATAAGAGATATCAGTATATCTTTTCAAAATATACATAATTACAAGTAAATTCGATATCTTTTATCATCAAAAACACAATTTCTATATTCATTTTTTTTCTCAATTTTTACCTTTATAAAGATTGAATTGACATTGAGGCTCTTCACATTGATAACACTCAATTAGATTCGGATAAATGTTTACGGTAATAATTAGTCTTTAATTATGGAAAATGATTTGTGCACCTCCCATTTTTACCCAAGGTGCACTCCTCGTAAGTGAGATGTCACTTTTAGGTAAAAATGGAGGGTGCTTTATTGGAAAAACGCAAAAAAGTTGAGGGCAAAACTGGTATTTCACTCATAAAAAGTGCACATTGGGTAAAAATGGGGGGTGCACCAATCATTTCCCCTAATTATTTTGTTGTGTAATTTTAAAAATTATAACTTTGTTACTTTGGTCGTGAATTTTCTCGAAATAAGAATGATTTCTCAATTTTGTGTTACAATTTCCCACAAGATAGTAATTGTAAAATGGGGCCCAAATAGAATTATTGATAAATAACAGGAGGGACCTTTATGGCCTATTGCAGTGGGTAGATTCCATTTTCTCAAATAGAATTTAAAGAAATTCCATCCATCAATTAAAATTGAACAATCTCTCAATGTGAGGAGGCTAACGGCTAGTTTGGTACAAAATTTGGTGCAAATTATAATTTCTTAAATAAGAAATCAATAAACTTGGCTGATTTTTTATTTTGAAATTAAATAGTTGTGTTATATTCAATAAGTTTTAAAAATATTAGATTAAAAATGAGAATGTTTGATTTGCATTCAAATTCCTCTGGACCACTTTAAATGGAGTTACTCTTTATAGTCTGAATCTGGTATATGTGTAGGGAAGTATGCACATGTTTCCAAAAAATTAGCTATTGATTTTATAGAATTACAATTTTATTGGATTTCATGCTTCTCACTATAAATTTATTTTTTCACAAGAAATTTTAAAATTTGAATTATAAAAGTTTATTTTCATTTAAATAATGGTAGCTACCAACAAAATCCTTAGGTGAAATTTATGGAGAAGGTGAAATAAGTCATCTAATGACACTGCACTTCAATTTGATAGAAAGACATTCTCCCTTGTTCCTTTGTTGTTTTATTTTAAATTAAATTGGGCCAGCGTGGCATATAATATATTATTAGAAGGATTGCAAATCTTATAAATTTAAATTTATTTAATAAATAATTATATAAATATGAAGTATATAAATTTTTTTTATCAATTGATGATCCAAATTAAATAGTTTTAACTTTTAAATTTTAATTTATGAACTATTAACTTTAAAAAAATAAAATTATTATATAAAAATCATAAAATAGAAGTAAAACTTAGAAAAAGAACTTTTATATGATCTTATCCTAAAACCATTTTTGAGTTTTTATACGAGGAGATGATCCAAATCCAATTTGTCACTACGTGACAATGCTGGCCCACAAAATCATTAGTATTAATCAACTCATATGATTGCCACGTGTAAACTTAAGATGATAGAGACAAGCCAGCAACACCAGCATAATTAGAGCATCTCTCTTTTTCAAGAATCTTAGTGTAGTTAGCCAAAACTTTTGCGCAAGGGATAAAAAGACAGACAGAAGTTGTTCTCTGCAAATGCCTTTTAAATATAAAATTTATAAATCTCGATAATGATAAATATGTCGAAAATATTAGATTTTAAATCCTTATTTTTTAATAAACAAGGTTTTCAGGCTCATCTTCAAGTAGAGTTTAACTTTATATGTGATTTTTGTAGTGTGGATTATAGAAAATATGGTCTTTTTCTTGCAGCTAAAATTAGTTTTTGAGTTGAGTTAGTTAAAATTGATTTTATCCGCTGTTTCAGAAAGTGGGAGGTTTTAGGTTCAAGTTCCCGTGATCTAATCTTGGTGTGTTTTAGGGATATTGGACTCAGTTGTGGTGATTTTACGTTAGGTATCTTCCGATTTTCTACACGTAAATTCAAAAAAAAATAATGAAGAAAAATAAATTAACTAATAGAGATGCATATATGTATATTGAGAGTAAATGGATTAATTTTAAAAAATAGAGTTAGCAATGATTATATTAAATATAATTTTAATAGAAGGTAAATTTAGAGAAATTTATCTGAAATAATTTTAGGCATGTAAATAAAAGACAAAAATAACTCTAACCCGTAAAGTAAAGATGATACATGTTGTAAGTATAAGGAGAAAGATTAAACCACTTAAAAACACATATTAAAGGGTTAAAAAAAACATCATGAATAATAGAGTGATAAACTATATGAATTATAAAAAAAAAATAGAATTCAAAAATTTAATATTAGATGACTGAGATTCTATTTTTAATGGTGATGATGATATCTTAAATTAGCCTTAAACCTAAATATTTTCAAATTGAGTAAGGCTAAGTTATCCCATGTTGCTCCCCTAGATAAATATTTCAACCCTACCCCCACTCCCCGTTGCTCATCCGTCCATCATAATCAAAGTAATTTAAAATTTTATAAAATATTTTTAAACTACATAAAACTTAAAGACTTATTTAAGATAATTATAAAAGATAACCCGATCTATTCTCTTCTTGTTTGTGAAAATATTTTTTATTCTTATTTTATATTTTTAAATGTCCAATATATATATATATTTGAACAATTGAAAATAAACATCATTTAAATACAGGAAAAACATCTCCAATAATAATGTATTAAAAGACAAAAATAAGATGTAAGATAAATTAAAGAACAATTAAAAGTAAGTAAAAAACTAAAAGTCAACGTATTACACCGCACACTTGCATCTCACTGCCATAGGCCACGTGATGATGCATAAAACGTGTGAATAGACGTCGCTCCTGATGGGCCCACGACGTAGGTTACCGTTGATGTGAACTTTCGTTGTTCACCCGATGAGAGTGTACCCGAGCAACAATATTGCAAAGGAGTACTGTAATGAGACATACACGTAACGTATACGTGGCCGTTATCACATTAATAAATTCTGTAATTAGATAAGATTAGAACAAGATTATAACTTTCTTGAGAGAAGATAAGTATCCGGACAGAAAATCACCTTTATTCTGTCATTCCTTCCCTACCAAATACCCAGTCACGAGAATCGAGTCAGTCACCCTCCAAATTCCGAGTCCCCAACTCCACTCACCTAAAACACTAATATGATATGCAGACTGAGTCATCAGGTTTTATGACTAAATAATATATTAATTTATAAGAAACTTAACCTTAATAAGATAAATCAGACACAATCATAGTTTTACGATTGTAAAAATAAAATTTATTTAAATAAATAATTAATAATTGACAAACAAAAACTATATTTAACTGTTTATTTTACTTGTTATGTTTGATGAGAATAAATTCTTTTAAATTCTTATATCAAAAAATATTATTTTATTTTTAGATATTATTTAATTTTTTAACTATAAAAATTTTGCAAACTCAATTTTGAAAGTACAGTGCCTCTCCTTCACTCACCCTCACCTCTCTCATTTGATGACAAATTGACAACCAAACAAATGCCCCATAAAATGCAAACTAACAAATACTCCCTCCGTACTAAAATACTTGTCCTATATGTATTTTGAAATTATCCTAAATTACTAGTCTGATTCGCTTATTTTCAACTCCACATCTCATTCTAACGTGATGAAAATACGACTTTTTTTTATAAACTTTGACTCATTCAAATAATAAAATAAAAACATTTGAAAAATAATATTTTATAAAACAATCTTTAAAAAATATATTTTTTTGAAATGAAATAAGTACTTTGAGACGGAGGGAGTAAGATGCATTTTGTACTTTGCCATTTTAAGTTTTAACTCAACTCTTGATTCAACATCTAATTATATTTAAAATTAGTGAAATAATTTTTACGAACGATAATATATAGTCAGCCACATTTATTTATTATTTTAATAAAATGGAAATTTTATCTAAAACCTTAACTTTATAGAATATTGAAATGTTATGATCTTGACTGAATTTTATCTTAAAATATGACATTCATCCCTCACATGACCTTATTATCGCTAGAAAAATATAAATAAATTGTTCCTTTCCAATTGAGTATTCAACTATACATTGAAATTTAGTTAGATAATTAAGAGTAAAATATTTTTTTAATTAAAGACTAGAAACTTTGCCATTTATTTTAGTTGTTTATATATTCGTTTTTTTTTCTAATCATGGAAAGTATAAAGTCACCCAAAAGAAAATTTAAATAATGAAATTATTTATTTAATAATTTAATGAAATGAAAAAATATTATTTGCTATATGTGAATAGCTCCTATCACTCCTCATCATTATTCTCATTATTCATCATTAATAAAGTTAGTTTGTTTTGACAATGAAGTATTTCTCTTTGAAATATTTTTTAGGTAGATAATTTTTTAAAGTACTCAACTGATGTTTGAGACATGTAAGTCACATTACTCACATATACTAATGGGCAAGCCATAGACTGAAAAATTGCTGTTGCAAATTAGCATTCCTTGAATATTTTTTCCAACATGAATTGAATCATTGAACTCAGGATATTAAGAATCAGATTGAGCTCTGTTCAACTCAGCCAAATTGACTCAGATTAGATTCCCTTCTCTCCCTTACTCCCTCCCCCAATTCTCTCCGCGATGGTAATTGGTAAGCAGAGAACACATGCTTCAGTCAGTACTATTTGCTAATACTCCCCCATCTTCGCAGGTGCTACCAACGTGTGAAAGCTTTCTCATATATCAAATTCAAATTACAAAAACACTAGTACATACGTAGATGTTATCAATCTGGATTGGAAAACAAGAAAACCAAAAGAATTCGACTGAGATGGCTATCCATGCACAGGTTTCTATACGATCAATGCTTCCATCAATCTTATCCCACAACTAATAGAGGGTAACCACTATATTTTGTTATAAACCATAGGAGTAGTGCAGGCCTGAACCCACACGAACATAGCAGAGAAAGGGGTTTTTCTTTTATCTGCCATATACAGAGGAGTGTTCGGGGGCTGTGTTAGAAGAAAGAGGGCTAACAGTGAGACAGATCGGGTACTACGAACACAAGGGGGTATTGCTGGCTGCTTCAAAGAGGAGATTGGCTGAATCTGAGGGCTGTCTACACGATCAGAGTGAGTGCGGTGGACAGTACATACAGAAGTGTATGCAATAGAGGTTGACAGACATCAGCCAACGATAGGAAGGAAAGAGGTTGAGACCTGTCTTCTTGCTGCCAGCGTTTTAAGTGTTTACAGCGGTGGGAAGAGGAACCAGTAGGGTATCTGTGAGCAGCCCTGCGGACAGTAGATTCGAAGAGAGAGGAGCAGTCTCAACGTAAAGTTGTGAGAGGCGCAGCCAAGGTGCAGTCAGCGAGACAGAAATGCTGAAGTCAGATCTGAATGGTTGCTGCTCTCTGAGAACAGAGAGATACACTGTCTGTTAATCTTCTGTGTCCACAAAAAGGATGATTATGTCAACCAACCTAATATAATTATTATTTGCGTCTTACTTGGAAGCAAAATGTTCCGTCTGCAACTATCGATGATTGCCTTCATCCACCAAAGGACTACTGAGGAAAGATTTATTATTCTGAATGGGAACCTTAAATAATGAGGAACCATCAGATGTATGAGCTAGAACTATCATCCAAAAGTATAAACAAAAGGGGTTTAAGAAAGAAATTTAAATCTATTGTACTGTAGTTTAGATCACAATCCCGAATCCTCGTGGGACTTTATATAGAAATGCATTAACTGCATTCAAGCTACATGACCTTTACCCGTGGCATGAGAAATCTATACCATTTGTAGCCAATTCCACATCTGAATCTCTCAACAGCATACACAATTTAAGGCATATCAGTCCCATGGCAGTTGCTGATCAATTGATCAAATTGAGTAGGTTGATTCAAGATGACAGCTTTGCTCACTCTCATCCATACCAGTGGTCAAGGCCAGCCCTGGCTTTATACCAACTAGGCTGCCGCCTAGGGCCCCCCAATGTGACCAATGGGCTATAGGGCCTACACTAATGCACTCTCTCAGGACCTAGGCCCCTGAGATTTCAGGCCCGGCAATGCCTGTGGTGTTGGGTTTCTAAGCGGAAATCAAAATCAAACACACCAATCGAACACTGAAATTTTACGTGGTTCGGCCAAACTCGGCCTACATCCACGGAGAGTGTACTTTGTATTAACAGAGAAATAATAGAGAACGTTATACAAGCTACGGAGAACACAATGAGCAGTTCTGCCGTCTTTTGAGACTCTTACTCTTGTTCCGCAGCTGCCTGGTATGCTCCCTTCCTGCTCTCTACAACAGAGATCTGCCTGAGCGTCACCCTGCTACCTTTCTCTTACCCTCGGCTATCAGATTTGCAGAGTAACCGATGTCTGTATGCAGTCTACAGTTTTTGGGTTTCCACAGTGCTGACTTTCTGGAACCCCTTCCTGCAATTGGACTAGATCTGAACCGAGAAACTCGAGTACCCTTTGCTCACAGCTGTTATATATATCAGACCTTGATATCCAGCTATAACCTGCTAGTGCTGTAACACGACCTGGATCTGCTTGTGTCTCTCCACCGTCGACGTCCAGTATACACATCCGTATGTGTCTTTGAGTCCCCAAATCTCTCGAACCAAGAACTCTCACTCTCTAGTAAGGTGGGTCGTAAAACAAACAAATATAAGAAGAGCAAGGAGGAGAGGACCGCGCAGTACTTGAAAAATTCTTGTCATAAAGGAAAGGAATATAAGAAGAAAGGGGAGGAGAGAAAGGAGCAGATCTTGAAAAATTCCGGAAAGAAAATGGACAAACATAAAGGCAAGTTTACGACTAATCATTAAAAGAGCACTTTTACTAAATTTCGAGTATAGTTTAACATAGTTGGAACTAATAAACCTCTTTGGTCTAGTTAAATTTATTTTAACTAAAATTTCAGCATGTGATCTCATATTTGTTTGTTTATTAATAATTGATTGTAGGACTATAGATTCCCCCGGAAAAAGATTTTTTAAAAATAAATACAGCTGGAACTTTCAAACCCGATGCAGAAAATCCTCGTCCTTTGAGTGGAGCAATAGGAGTAACTGTAAGGGACTCCGATGGGGTTTGTCTCAAAGCGTTTGGACTTCACCTAGAAGTGGAAGATTCTATTGCTGCTGAAGCCGAGGGCTTATTAGCAGGAGTGAAGTATGCTAAAGAACAAGGGTACAAGAATGTTGAATTTGAGTTCGACATGCAAACAATGGAAAATATGCTTTTTTATGAAGATTATCCAAAGATTGAGCCACGCAAAAAAAAGCAAAAATTGGTTGCATTAAAGAATCAAATTCATAATTACCCTTCACCACCGGGAGGAAAGTATCTCTACCTCCAAAGGAAGCGTGGAAGCAATCACCTTGCAGATATTTGTGCAGACCTTTCATATATAATTGGTGAAGTCTCCTATGGATATAATGGCGCCCTAAAACCAACTTCTGAAGAATATATTGATAGTCTGTTGAAAGAAGCAACTGCTGATTTTAGTAAAGTGGCAATTACTTTAAGTAATTAAAGAAATTGCCATTTTACTAAAATCAGCAGTTGCTTCTTTCAACAGACTATCAATATATTATTCAAAAGTTGGTTCCAAGACGCCATTATATCCATAGGAGACTTCACCAATTATATATGAAAGGTCTGCACAAATATCTGCAAGGTGATTGCTTCCACGCTTCCTTTGGAGGTAGAGATACTTTTCTCCCGGTGGTGAAGGGTAATTATGAATTTGATTCTTTAATGCAACCAATTTTTGCTTTTTTTTGCGTGGCTCAATCTTTGGATAATCTTCATAAAAAAACATATTTTCCATTGTTTGCATGTCGAACTCAAATTCAACATTCTTGTACCCTTGTTCTTTAGCATACTTCACTCCTGCTAATAAGCCCTCGGCTTCAGCAGCAATAGAATCTTCCACTTCTATGTGAAGTCCAAATGCTTTGAGACAAACCCCATCGGAGTCCCTTACAGTTACTCCTATTGCTCCACTCCAAGGACGAGGATTTTCTACATCGAGTTTGAAAGTTCCAGCTGTATTTATTTTTAAAAAATCTTTTTCCGGGGGAATCTATAGTCCTACAATCAATTATTAATAAACAAACAAATATGAGATTACACGCTGAAATTTTAGTTAAAATAAATTTAACTAGACCAAGGAGGCTTATTAGTTCCAACTATGTTAAACTATACTCGAAATTTAGTAAAAGTGCTCTTTTAATAATTAGTCGTAAACTTGCTTTCATGTTTGTCCATTTTCTTTCCGGAATTTTTCAAGATCTGCTCCTTCCTCTCCTCCCCCTTCTTCTTATATTCCTCTCCTTTATGACAATAATTTTTCAAGTACTGCGCCGTCCTCTCCTCCTTGCTCTTCTTACATTTGATTGTTTTACGACCCACCTTACTAGGGAGTGAGAGTTCTTGGTTCGAGAGATTTGAGGACTGTCCAGTCAAATCTGGCAATGTGGTCCTACAGTTGATTGAAAATTGTTTGGTCAAATAGGTAATTAACAAAATAGATTAGGAAACTAAATGGGGTCAATGGTCAAAGGGTTAAACTGTACCTGGAGTCTGCATTTCATCAATCAAGTTGCTCTGTTCCAGGTTAATAGAGGTGTCGCACTCGAACCTTACAGACCTTTTGTTTTGCATATCTGAAATTGGAAGGTCAGGAGTGACTAGAACTGAGGTATCTTTATCACTTGAATGACTGGGAATCCCCATCACATTGATGGTAGCAGAGTCAATAGAGTCCTCAGACATACATCTTTAGAAGGCATAGAAACAATCAAATGTCAGACAGTGAACTACTTACATCTTGAGCATAAAATAAAGCAAGTGATGACAAGTAGTTAAAAGAAATAAATTGTACAGATAGGAAGCCAGAACAGTCTAAATGGAATAGTCAAAGAGGAACTATAAGGATTGGATCCACAAGGTATTTTTACTGTCTAGAAGTTCCCAATCTTTTCAAGTGGGCAGTTTATGGTTCATCATGCAATTGATTTTTTTTTTTTAGCGGTTCATCGTGCAATTGATGGATTGAAAGATCCTATATATCCAACTTTGCATGTTTTACGAACTGCTGTTTTGTTTACAGCCACAAAGGTGCAGCTTTGAGTCATATGGGAGTTGCATGGCAATCAATCTATGAACATAATTTTCCAAATTCAACTCCAAGGTTGATATGATAAATGTCTCCGAGGATAATGACTTTGACAATAATGAATCTATGGCTGCAATCTAATTTAGAGACTCTTGACACCCATTGTCCACAATATTGGCTGCAATCTTTTCCTACATAAGAAGTTTGAATAATCACATACCATCCCTCATAAGATATGGTGCAAAATGAGATCCACGACACTACTTCCCAATGCAATAGGCCCCCCTATAATTTCTCCTAATTCCGATCTATATCAAAATACATGCTACATTTGAGCACCAAAGTCCTATACTTCCTTACCTCGGTATATTTTCTAGTTCTTCACTTTTTTCTTTGACAACCTTTATTTCCTCGGATGTTCTGCAAGCTTCAGCTGGAGTTTCCAGTAGTGTGCCAGAAGACTTAACAAATATGACCTGTTACATGTCAATCAATAAGTTAGCGACATTCATTTCCCAAGTGAAAGCAAAATGGAAAGCATAGATTTCTTGATCAGGAACCCTCTTACGAGAATGTTGTGATGCCAAAAGAGTACCATCCAATCAACATTGTAAGCACCAATTAAATATTTGAGAACCTAAATTACATTGCAATATAGAATACTAAACATATTGTTATTTTATGATTAGCAAAATACCAAGTTGATTATCACCATCCATATGACAGAATTTCTAAGAAAAATATCAAACAGAATACTCACCTGAAGCTTGGAATCAATGCCCTTACATCAGATCCATTTACAGACAGATCAATGCCCTATTTCACACAGACAGTGGCACTTCTACAGTTTTTAACATTGCTTTCCAATATGACTAAAATATTACAACACCTTTCCCCTCTTACAACCCAATTAAAATGTCAATGTGTTTATCATCTAAATGTTTGGGGTAAAACTAGTACATTGTTTTTATTAATATTTTTATCGCAACTTATTTCCATTTAAAATAAATTTGGATTTAAATTATAGCGATGTGTCCTAGTGTCTTATTTTTTCTAGATTGCTGAGTCCAACACCTCACACCCATGTCAGACTCTAATGCTTGCACACATACCCATGCAAGGGTATAGATACAAATGTGGTTGTCAATCATCGAATGCCATTAGCGCCAGAGTAAAAGCTAAAAGAAAAAGAAAAAAACACACTGCTGCTATTAAAAAGAAAAGAAAGGAGGAACAAACATGGCAAAGATGCATATTTTTACGATGGATATATGGAATGACAAGAAAAGAAAGAATTAGAACAAGCACATAAGAAGGAAAAGAATTTTGTTTAAAATAGGTTTGGGAACAAATGCATAAGACCCAAAACAAGCCTTTAAGCGTTAAAACTTAAAGAATAAAGACTTGAAATAAAGTGAGAAATTCATTGGAGAAAAGACTCCAATGAAGTGGAGATGTTGGCAATTAGGGAAGCTTTGAGGATGTTCAGCTCCAACTTTCAAGGCAAGGCCGCAGTGGAAATTGATTCAAGTATTCAACTAATACTATATGTGGGCCCAAGGGAAGAAATTCCCCCTTGGAAACTCGTTCCTATCTTCACATATTAAGCACCTGAGCTGCTCCTTAGATGTATCCTTCTCTCACGTTGGTAGATCAGCTAATAGAGTGGCGATTTTGGGACTTTTTTGGATTGATTTTTATCTTGTTTTCTTTTTTCTTCTGTGTACTTGGGTGTGTCCACCTTAGCTGCTTCCTCCTCTGTTTTCTTGTACTCTTGTTTGGTTTTTAATATATCATTTGTTGTTACGGTTTAAAAGAAAATTGTGAAGTAACTAAGGGCATGGACAGGGTTAGAGCGGGAAAAGTAGACCTCATAAATCTCACTCAGAGGAGATGGGGTTAAGGTGATGATAAAATAGGCAAACTTTTGCAAAGTATCCATTCATCGTGTGTTCATGATATCCTAATTTGACACCCCAACCATGTACAAGTATCCAGGCACCTGGTATCAATTTATCAAAGTAAGTAAAACTGGTTAAGGTTTGTGAGGCATCAAAGCTTTGTTTCTCTTCGAAAGGCAACATTTGCATTATAACAGCAACGACTATTTGATCAAAATCATAGTATTAAATCCCAGCAGCAAGTTTAACTTAGAAAAATGAATTCTTACAAATCTGCTCAAAAGACTGAAATAAGATTAACCATTGAGGGTCACATGAAAAATGGACCAGAGTCTAGAAAATGACCGGCAACATGATTGGGTCCAGCTGATTTTTATCTACGGATGCATGGAAGGAGTTTACTTCATTGGACAGGAATCTTGATCAGTCAATAACAAAAGGAAGATTGCAATCAAAACACTTCATGGATGAAAAAATTTAGAACTGATATTAGAATGGATTTTCAGATGATATGCTGGTATACGATCAACATTTGTATCAGAAACAATAAGATACATTTAACTGCACTGCTACTGTCAATAGTCTCAAGATACTGGTAGGATGCATTCCAATAAAGTCCTACTGTGTTGAGATGGTTATCATTGAAGTCTAAAAATGCCTTGTTTTTTCCATGGAAGAATTACAAAATGGAAGCAACTGTTATTACAGAAACTTGTCTTATTCATGATCTGCAATGTTTTGGGCAAAGATATGCAATATACCTCATTCTTGAGCACCTTATCATCATTGTCTCCAATTCTACTAGATGTGGATTGGATAGCAGTGCATTCCACATCCTCACAATGTAGACTTTCCTCTGTATATAGAAGCACACGTACTCAGCTGCAGCTCTAAATTTATCTATTAAATTAAATAAGAACATAATAGTGGCCATGGTATATCATCCAGTCAATCTTATTTATATCATAAATGGTACCTTCCACAAATTTTACAGACAGGTGGATGGTCTATTCCTAAAGTGGACATCCATTTATCCAACCCGGCTTTCATTGACCACTGTACAGATGAGGCTATCCAAATTATATGATAAATAGCCACGACAAAGTGGCAACCTAGGGACAAAGATGTAATCCATGGTGAGGCCAAACAGATGCTAATATTGGATCTTCCATTGTCCAATTTATTCACACACGATACAATTTTGCAGAAGAAAAATGACCTAAAATGATCAAAAGCAAGAGCAAACAGCATTGAAGACAAGCACCAGAATCATCACCTTGGCGGAACAGTGGAGGATCAAGCTGATTATTTGTTACCAATGCACCCTGGTGAGTTCATAAAATCAAATGAGATGGGGAAAAATATTGAACCAAGCAACATGTCTCTCCTCCTCTCTCTTCCACCGAGACTCGAGCCCAGAAATCGCGGTTGGAAGGAACAAATCTGCAATCAGTGTAGTGGTCCAACGTTGGGGCAGCAAGAACAAATCTGATCTGTAATCGGATCGGAAGAGTGCAGATAATGACTAAAGTGCACCAAACGAAGAGAGGGTTGGCAGCAAGGGTGCTGAGCCCAAGCCAATGCAAATCTGAGTAGAAGGCAGAGCAGAGGGCGCGACTGGAAACAGATCTGGCGGTTCAAGTGAAAAACGGCCCAAATCTCTCAGCAAAAATGCCCAAATCTGGTGTGGTGGCTATCAGTTGTAAGACAGAATGCAGCAGTTGCTGCAACGGCGGAAGTAGATCTAGTGCAGATCTGACAACAATGGCCAATCAGAAGGGCTGCTATCAATAGAGATCACCGTGAACAGAAAAAAAAAAAATGGCCCTTGGCACGGGCTGATGCAGAGCTTTCTCCGTCTTCAATGATGCAGCACGGGCTGAGTGGAGAGGCCTGCGATAAGCACAACAGCAACTAGGGAAAACAATCGAGGACGGTCGGTTGCAAGCGGGGAAGGCCAGATCTGAAACACAACAGATCTCCTGGCAGAACAATGACGGTTTAGATCTGTCAAACAACCAGATCTGAAAGTGCAGGCAGATCTGGGCACGTCCGGCCAGATCTGGTCACTGAGGAAGGGCTGTTAGAGCCAACGACAGCAAGGGGCGCATCAGATCTCAGATCAGATCTGATCGAAGGCGCACGAATCTGGTTGATGGTGTCTTCGTTGGCACTGCAGGCAGCAAACAGAGAACAGTGCTTCGGCTGAGGCAGGAGGGACAGCGAGAAGCAGAACTAAGGTTGTGGAGGCAACAATGGAAGCGACGGTTGCGGCGGAAGCAACAGATATCGCGGCAGCAAAAGCAGCAGACGGCGCTTGGAAGAAGCAGACAACAACTAAGGTGGGCCTGAAGACGCAGACAACGCCGAGGTCCCACAGCCAGATCGGATGAGGTAAAGAACCCCAAAAAAATTCCAACCCCAATCTAAAAAACAAGAGAGAGAACGCTGGTTTCTTCTCTTGCTGAAGCCTCAAACCCACTTCTTTATAAGAGAGGCCGCAGGAAAAGAAAAGAAAACTAAGGCAGAACCCATGAGTCTTGTTCGAGATGTCCCTCCCTCCCTCTCTCCCTCTGCCGGGAATCCCAGCAGAGGGAGAGAAGAAAAAAAACTGTTTATGGAAGGTTCACACAATCTAATTTTTTACTGATACCGTATACAAAATAAATAGACTGTGTACAATATTTAATATCTAAATTATTACATGTATATATAATTTTTAGATAATGTTAGGGCTATGATACTCAATTTTAAATTATATGCTAATTATAAATTAAATATATCTTTTAATTAGAGATAAATTTAATTTAAATTTTTAATTATAAAATAATTTATTAATATTAGAACTCTAAATATATTTAGAGAGTACTCTAAATTTAAACTTAATGGCATTTAAGAAGTAGATGAAAGAAATGGAAGCAAAATCAACTGGCGTGTTTTTACTGTTTTTGAATTGTGTACGAAATAGGCGGAAATTCATACGCCGTTGGCGTGAAGCAAAACTGCTGCAATTTCGATTTGGATCGGATTCAAATCTTTCGGGTTTGATGGACCACAATTTTTTAAAAAACTTATATGCATCTATATTCTTTAGATTGGCCATTTATACACACTATTTTTCTATTAGTAGATATCTTTTTTTTAACTTACGGTAAAATTATTATTTTGCACTTTCAATTTTAAAAAATCTTTCATTATCTGAATAAATAATGCACATTAGATAGGACAAATTATAGTTTCATTCTAAATTTTAAAAAAAGTGCCTTCTAACATGAAAGTAAAGTATCTACGTAGCTACCCATTCTTTATTCTAATCACTCACACTTTCACTTTACGAATTGGATTTTTATCAGAATAATTTATCATTTGATTAATCAATGAATATGTACGCTCTTTAGAATTGTATTAGAATAATCTTATTTAATTTTAAAAGAATTAACTAAATAATTTTCTTGTTCAATCATCTGATCTTTAAAGTCGAGTTGCAAATGAGGAATGTATTAAATTAAAACTAGTAAGGTCTTTATGGACGTGTAACAATGTAATCACTTTGATCAATATCATAAATATTGGTGATATCTTTAAATTTGCTGTGTTTTTAATTTTAATCAACAAAAATACCATTATCGTGTAAATGGTAAATTCTCAATAAAATTGCATTAAAAAGACAATAAATTTTAATATCGCAATTATATTCTGATAAATTCTCCATAATTTCCTTAGTAAGATTTTAAATTTATATTTTTATTATTTTAAAAATATTTTATTTTCTACAAGATTTGTTCATTAATTTTCTAATAAAAACTTAAGAATTTAAAAATATCACAATATTACCGATCACACTTAATATCTTGAGAAGAGGCTTTGGGCATTTTGCCCATCAACCCATGCCAATGAGTCCAATGCATGGATTAAGTTATTGGAAAAATCACTTTTAGTAGATTTGAAAGGATATGATTTCAATAGTCCAAAGATCAATGATCAAAATGAAATGAATTTTGGATGGATTATTAATTCAACGGTAAGTTCAACTTAAGATAAATTCAAATTGAGTATAAAAAAGATAAGGATGTCAATTTACACTAGCAAGTGAAAAAAGTTCATGAGAGGGTACTGGTGAAGTATTTTATTAGGGGTGAAATTTAGGTCGAGTTTTAATCCGACCTGTATACCCCAACTCCAGAAATCAATAGATTTGAGTTATGTATTTGTATATTTTGGGTCAGGTTGGAAAAATAAAAACCCGTATAAAATTCAAGTCAAGTTGGGTTGAGAAAATTAAAATCAACCCAACTCGATCTGACCCGACCTGACGCAACCCAACTCGACTCGAGTACACCAAGTTATAAAATGGCATTCGGTTGAGTACAATAAAAATTCCAAGTGAGCAATTTAAGTCAGGTCAGGTTCAATAAATTTTGACATGGGTTAGATTGGATTTACTAAAACCCAACCTGATCCGACCCGAATTTCACCCCTATATTTTATTTATGAAAACCTAAGTTTAAAGGTCAATGAACATCAACCAGATAAATACATTAAAATAAATGACTAGTTGACTGTTGGTTTAAGTTAGTTTAAAAATTATCTCTTCAAATAAAGCAAGTATTAATAAATAGTTTATATTATCTCAATTAAAGTATCTTAGCATGCTCCTTCACATGCCGGTTCGTATTACGGATAGGTCTTGCAGATAGTTTTAAGAAGTTGGTTCCTTTTAAATCTTTTGATATTTCAATTGATCATTTTATTAAATCAAGTGACTATAAATATTCAATGAAACTATATTTTCACTAATAATTTAATAAATCTACAATCATTTTCTTTGTTTGATGGATCATTTAAATACAATTCAAAATTGAATTACAAGCATTTACTATCTTTATTCTCGATTTCAGTTTTGATCTTTCAATCTTTGAAACTCTCTATTGTAGCCGTAGAAGTGTGATACTGTTGGACTTGTCCCTTTTCTATCGGAGAAACAATTGTATTGCATATGAATTTTTTTATGGAGAAAAGGCCATATTTTTTGTTTTATTGTGCATTTAATTTAATGGCACCTCATTATAAAATTGAATTAATTGATCTACAAACCTCTTTTCAGGAAGATAAACTCTGGTAAATATTAATAAAATAATAATAATAATAATATTAGCTGCTTAATTATCTTTAGCTTTGACCCTCCGTACATTAAAATATCTTATCACCAAATAAAGAAAACTCTCCTCTCTCCTTTCATTAAATTTTTTTAATCCGTTATAAGAAACGGATTCCTTCCGAGGACAAAGTTTTATTTTTTTCTTGACTAGAAACTTTTATTTTAGATATATATATATATATATATATATATAAAAAAAAAGAGAATAGTCTCATTTTCTTTATTTTTCTTTTCTTTCAGCAACGAAATTTACTGCTCCAAGTAGCATTAAATATTACCCTCCATCACATGATATCTCACTGCAATTCCACGAGATGTGAATCGGATGGCAGGGCATCCGCACAATCATCACGGAAGCAACATCCAACACTAAACTCATTTCTTGTTGGATTAGACCCAAGGTCATACAAATTGAAACTTAAAAGCAAAAAATCTAAATGAGATATTTTTAATATTTAATATATTATTATAAATAATATTTAATTAAAATTTTAATTATATATAATAACAATAATTTATCTAAAATTCTTTTAGATCTCTAGTTCAAATATCCAACTAAGTTCAAACTGAAAATGATTTCTTCATTTATATTTTGTTGTTGAATTTAGATCAAAGACTATTTATATTTTCATTCTCTTTAAAGAAAATGATGATTTATAGTAATTTTTCTTCGATTCTTCATCCATTCGACTGCATTATGTGTAAGATATTTTAAATAATATCTTTAACTATTATTTTAACAATTCTAACATAACCAAACGTTTTTAGTATTTCAACACTATTTCAAGTCCATAACCAATTATTAATACAGCAATATTCAAATATCTAAACCTCAAAATTTTATTATTTCAATATTTCTATTATGATCACCATTTATCAAATAAAAGAATAAATAACTTAATTAAAAAAGAAATTAAAACAAAAGAATTAAAAGAATAGAAAAAACAAAGGAATTAAAGAAGGGAATGATACTCACGCGGAAAGTTCTTTCTATCTTACACGGGATAAACTGTTTTTCCATTTCTGCGATTTCCTCTCACATCCCACTTCATACTCCTCCGTCATTCTCGAACCACCACTTCATCCCTTCCTTCTTCCGTCTGTTTCTGCAAAACACTCTCTCTCGTTTCCTAGCCGACGATGACACCACTATTTCCCATCTCGTCTATCGCGAACAAGAGGGTGGAAATGAAGAGGCTTAGATACTTTTATTAGCCAAAAAAAAAATGGACACTGTTCACGCACCCATGCGTGAACAGTGAATGTCATCTGCTCTCCGGTGTTTCCAAGTCATGTTGTCTGCCCCGCATGAGCTCCGAGGCTCCCCATTGTTTCCAAGGCCACGCATGCGCCTACACCGTTCCACGCCGCTCCACTTCCAAGGCCACACACGAGCCATCATCTTTGACTGTACCATTTCAAACCGTAAATTTAGATTAGAGAAAATATACAATGAATTTAGAATTTTGGTTCTCCTCATGGTACAGAGCTTGAGAATCCTGATTTTCTTTCCCGCCCGTCCCTGACCCTTCTCTCCATTACCGTGTGTGCACAACCTGCTGCATTTCAGTCTTCCGCAACAGTCGATGTCTCCACCAGTTCTCGTCAGATCCTTGCTGCTGATTCTTCTCCCAGAGGGCGCACTCATCTTCTCAGACTTGGATCCCTGCCAAGACCCGCCATTGTCGTGATCCCTGCACCTGCTTTCTTCTTCACTTCTCGATCTCCCTTCCAGATCTGCGACGTTCTTCTCCACTCTCCCTCCGGCCCTCTGCACGGTTGTCGTGCTACCCTCAAGCTTGGCCAAAATGTCTGACCCCGAAGCAACCAGTGCTCCGGTAGACTTTATAAACCACAACTCTGGCGCGTGGAACCATCCCACTCGCTGTCCCCTTGCATAGTCGAGTAGACTCGCGTTGGCAGCAGGCATTCTGGCAGCCGTCGACGCCGTATGAGTCCCATGCTGACACAACCTTCTTTGCCTGTTCTCCTCTATACACTATGGCCATCATGTACCTTCAAGAAGCTTCTCACGCCGATCAACTTGCGATTACACGAAGTCACATTGAAATCATCACCCGCTTCCCAGGCGCCGCACCAACGCGACGGTACTTCCGACATTCCGGTGTCGGAGAAGCTGGCACTCTGGCCATACCGCCAGTGTCAAGGACGCTGATGATGACATCCTGAGAGGCCTGATCGAGGTGGGACTGGTTGCTCCGACGTCCGGCGTCGGCGTCGGCGTCGAGGCCTAGGAACGCAGGCGTGTGGGTAGTATGGAGACCGTAGCCTGTATCCGCATAGAGATCGTAAATATAATGGGAGAGGCGTAGAGATTCGACCCCGGAAGGTGTGAGGGAGAGAGAGAAGCCAGGGAAGGAGGAATTGTAGAATTAAAGAAGAGAGGAGTCGTCGACAGAGAGGAACTGAAGGTGCGCATAATAACAATAGGCATGGGTGGCGTAGGATAGAGGCATGTAGTTATTGATCACACTGTTGGCATGTTTGGATCCGGATAGGATTTAGAAGGTGTGAGTAAAGCAATAAGAGAACGAAAAGAGGAGTGGAGTGTGAATAGAATTGAGGGGCGGAAATGGAAAAACATTTTTTCGCGTGTAAGTTTGGCTAAAAAGAAAGTAATGATTGGTATTCAATTATTAAGTGTATTCAATTATTAGGTGGAAAAGGAAAAAAACTTGATATTATTTAAAGGACTGAAATAATAATTTAAAATTTGTAATTTAATTAAATTAGAGAGGGTTCTTCAAATTTATTCTACAAATAAATTTGACTTCAAAATGGTGAAATCTAAAATTAAAATCCATCCCCATTGTGAAATTAATTTGTGGAATGACTAATGGTTGGTGTTTGGTCAAATTAGTGGAGAATGGGAGAAAGTTGATGTTCTTTAAAGGGGCCGAAACAACAACTTAAAATCTCCAATTTAATTAAATTAGAGAATGATCCTTCAAATTTATCCCATAAATAAATATAGATTCAAAATGGTGATGCACAAAACTGAAACCCATCCCCAACTTGAAACTAGGTATTTTTTTAAATGAGGCCTAAGACGCCGGCCTAACTTGCCTTGTAGTTAGGCCGGCCCTGATTGGATCGAAGAATTGAAGAGTGCTCCTCTTCCATGGAATTGAAGAAAAGAGAAGAAAGAAAAGGAAGAAAAACGAAATGAACGAGATTGTTTTTAAAACCAACGCATTGTTTTTGAATTACTACGGGAATTTAAAGTTTGAATTCAGGTCGGGTTAAGTGAAATTTGACTTTCTACATATATTTTATTTTATTTCATTTAAAAAATAGAACAAAGAATTAGATAAAATTAATTAATAAAAATGTTTTTAATAATAAGAGACATTGGTGTATTATTTTATTAATTAAATAATGATAATTAAACAAAAAGATAAGTTCGACATCTCATACTATAAATACACATGTCTCACCATCAATCCTTTTAGATAAAACGGGGCTTTATCGATTTTTACTTAACTATTAAATAAATTATTATTATTATTATTATTATTATTTTAAAGAAGATCAAGCTAGAAATATTTTGCATTCCTTTTACAAAGATGATTTTCTTTTAAAAAAAAAACCAAAATGCAGAAAATATTAGTTCTATTCGATTTTATATGACATAATTTAGACTTGAGGTATTTAAGTCCATATCTACCATTTTTCTTCATATTTACTATTATGGCGAAAAAATTCAAGACCCCCAACTCTCTTTGAATACGAGTTACTCGAATATATAAGATAAGAATGTAAATGATATGATTCATCTCTCAAAAATTAATGCACTTTTAATGTATTTTTTGTTTAATCATGTGATTCCATCACCCATATATTAGCATCTTTAAATCAGCCTAACTCCTGTTATCGAATTCCCTGTCATAGGAAACAACTAATGTTGAGATGGATTTCAAATTTAAATATTTCAAAATTTACATAATTCTAGAGTGTTAGTTGATTCTAAATAAAAAAGACAACCCATCTACTTTTTAAATGTTAGTTGATTCTCTTCAAAGCAAGAATACTTTTTAATCTCGTTTAAATAAAAGATAAATAAGAAGTCTTTGCAAGTAAAGGTATGGTCTAAATTATATTATCATTGTATTGGGAATATCATATGGCATACATCTACGCTGCAAAGACACACAATCTGCTTTTTTATTACCATTGTTAGCTATAGTATTGGACGTACAATATTATTGTCCATCATTTCTAATTAAATTAGGTTTCAAATTAAATTGTACGTATAATATTATTGTCCATCATTTCTAATTAAATTAGGTTTCAAATTAAATTGTACACTTTGCTCTAGGGATGTGACATTTTGGACGTATTATGTGTATATAAATGTAGGACGTCTATCCTACCACGTTCAAAATTTGTTAAAAGATACATGATGGAGTGAAATTCTCATTTTATTTATAGCGGTGTACCGATATACAGAACGGCGAGTTATCGGTATACTGCTACTTGATAAGCGATACACCAGTATGGATAAAATGGAAATTTCACTCTATCTCATGTCTCCAAATAGATTTTGTCCATGTTAAGATGGCTGATCATAAATCTATGTCGATAACAGATACATAGGTTCTTTATTATCATATTTTCTCTTCTATACAATTTAATCACTATAATATTTAAATTTAAATTCCTTCATTAAGAAAAGATAGGAATCCGATATCTTTTACAATAAGAGATATCAGTATATCTTTTCAAAATATACATAATTACAAGTAAATTCGATATCTTTTATCATCAAAAACACAATTTCTATATTCATTTTTTTTCTCAATTTTTACCTTTATAAAGATTGAATTGACATTGAGGCTCGTCACATTGATAACACTCAATTAGATTCGGATAAATGTTTACGGTAATAATTAGTCTTTAATTATTTTGTTGTGTAATTTTAAAAATTATAATTTTGTGACTTTGGATGATTGTGAATTTTCTCGAAATAAGAATGATTTCTCAATTTTGTGTTACAATTTCCCACAAGATAGTAATTGTCATTTTCATGCCTGATTCATGGCATTTGAACCATCCGATTCTTAGGTGAGACTGACCATCTCTTAACTCCTAAGGATGACAAAGTGGCAACCATAGTCTAAAATGGGGCCCAAATAGAATTATTGATAAATAACAGGAGGGACCTTTATGGCCTATTGCAGTGGGTAGATTCCATTTTCTCAAATAGAATTTAAAGAAATTCCATCCATCAATTAAAATTGAACAAACTCTCAATGTGAGGAGGCTAACGGCTAGTTTGGTACAAAATTTGGTGCAAATTATAATTTCTTAAATAAGAAATCAATAAACTCAGCTAATTTTTTTATTTTGAAATTAAATAGTTGTGTTATATTCAATAAGTTTTAAAAAATATTAGATTAAAAATGAGAATGTTTGATTTGCGTTCAAACTCCTTTGGACCACTTTAAATGGAGTTACTCTTTATTGTCTGAATCTGGTATATGTGTAGCGAAGTATGCACATGTTTCCAAAAAATTAGCTATTGATTTTATAGAATTACAATTTTATTGGATTTCATGCTTCTCACTATAAATTTATTTTTTCACAAGAAATTTTAAAATTTGAATTATAAAAGTTTATTTTCATTTAAATAATGGTAGCTACCAACAAAATCCTTAGGTGAAATTTATGTAGAAGGTGAAATAAGTCATCTAATGACAGTGCACTTCAATTTGATAGAAAGACATTCTCCCTTGTTCCTTTGTTGTTTTATTTTAAATTAAATTGGGCCAGCGTGGCATATAATATATTATTAGAAGGATTGCAAATCTTATAAATTTAAATTTATTTAATAAATAATTATATAAATATGAAGTATATCAATTGATGATCCAAATTAAATAGTTTTAACTTTTAAATTTTAATTTATGAACTATTAACTTTAAAAAAATAAAATTATTATATAAAAATCATAAAATAGAAGTAAAACTTAGAAAAAGAACTTTTATATGATCTTATCCTAAAACCATTTTTGAGTTTTTATACGAGGAGATGATCCAAATCCAATTTGTCACTACGTGACAATGCTGGCCCACAAAATCATTAGTATTAATCAACTCATATGATTGCCACGTGTAAACTGAAGATGATAGAGACAAGCCAACAACACAAGCATAATTAGAGCATCTCTCTTTTTCAAGAATCTTAGTGTAGTTAGCCAAAACTTTTGCGCAAGGGATAAAAAGACAGACAGAAGTTCTCTGCAAATGCCTTTTAAATATAAAATTATAAATCTCGATAATGATAAATATGTCGAAAATATTAGATTTTAAATCCTTATTTTTTAATAAACAAGGTTTTCAGGCTCATCTTCAAGTAGAGTTTAACTTTATGTGATTTTTGTAGTGTGGATTATAGAAAATATGGTCTTTTTCTTGCAGCTAAAATTAGTTTTTGAGTTGAGTTAGTTAAGATTGATTTTATCCGGTGTTTTAGAAAGTGGGAGGTTTTAGGTTCAAGTTCCCATGATCTAATCTTGGTGTGTTTTAGGGATATTGGACTCAGTTGTGGTGATTTTACGTTAGGTATCTTCCGATTTTCTACACGTAAATTCAAAAAAAAATAATGAAGAAAATAAATTAACTAATAGAGATGCATGTATAGAGTAAATGGATTAATTTTAAAAATAGAGTTAGCAATGATTATATTAAATAATTTTAATAGAAGGTAAATTTAGAGAAATTTATCTGAAATAATTTTAGGCATGTAAATAAAAGACAAAAATAACTCTAACCCGTAAAGTAAAGATGATACATGTTGTAAGTATAAGGAGAAAGATTAAACCACTTAAAAACACATATTAAAGGGTTAAAAAAAACATCATGAATAATAGAGTGATAAACTATATGAATTATAAAAAAAAAATAGAATTCAAAAATTTAATATTAGATGACTGAGATTCTATTTTTAATGGTGATGATGATATCTTAAATTAGCCTTAAACGTAAATATTTTCAAATTGAGTAAGGCTAAGTTATCCCATGTTGCTCCCCTAGATAAATATTTCAACCCTACCCCCACTCCCCGTTGCTCATCCGTCCATCATAATCAAAGTAATTTAAAATTTTATCAAAATTTTATAAAATATTTTTAAACTACATAAAACTTAAAGACTTATTTAAGATAATTATAAAAGATAACCCGCTCTATTCTCTTCTTATTTGTGAAAATATTTTTTATTCTTATTTTATATTTTTAAATGTCCAATATATATATATATATATATTTGAACAATTGAAAATAAACATCATTTAAATACAGGAAAAACATCTCAAATAATAATGTATTAAAAGACAAAAATAAGATGAAAGATAAATTAAAGAACAATTAAAAGTAAGTAAAAAACTAAAAGTCAACATATTATACCGCACACTTGCACCTCACTGCCATAGGCCACGTGATGATGCATAAAACGTGTGAATAGACGTTGCTCCTGATGGGCCCACGACGTAGGTTACCGTTGATGTGAACTTTCGTTGTTCACCCGATGAGAGTGTACCCGAGCAACAATATTGCACAGGAGTACTGTAATGAGACATACACGTAACGTACACGTGGCCGTTATCACATTAATAAATTCTGTAATTAGATAAGATTAGAACAAGATTTTAACTTTCTTGAGAGAAGATAAGTATCCGGACAGAAAATTACCTTTATTCTGTCATTCCTTCCCTAGCAAATACCCAGTAACGAGAATCGAGTCAGTCACCGTCCCAATTCTGAGTCCCCAACTCCACTCACCTAAAACCAATCTTATCAGAATCTGACTGTTTAACAAACCATCCTTGAGGAGATCACAATTCAACTCAATTCAACCGTGGTCAAATTCGGTTAAAATCAGTAAAGTATTAAAATAATATAAATATTATATTTAATATTAAATAAGACATATTTTACCAATAATATTAATATAAATATTAAAAATAACATTCAAACTCTAAGTAATATACTAAAACGGTGAAATATATGTGATAGAAATAGTAATAAATTTTTATATTTCAAATATACACATTTTTTAAGGGAGAAAAAAAAATCAAATACATGAACCGTAGTTCACGGTTCACAGTTTTAGTGTCAAAATCCTATAAAACTGCAGTTCTAACCGGTTTTATGCGGTTTTGACCTCCAGTCGTTTTTTTTATTGGATCGAACAGTAGATCCGGCAGCCGATTCAATCGTGGTTCGATCCGATTCTGATAACACTCCTAAAACACTTATATGACAGGCAGACTGAGTCATCAGGTTTTATGACTAAATAATATATTAATTTATAAGAAACTTAACCTTAATAAGATAAATCACACACAATCATATTTTTACGATTGTAAAAATAAATTTTATTTAAATAAATAATTGATAATTGACAAAAAAAACTATACTTAACGGTTTATTTTACTTGTTATGGTTGATGAGAATTAATTCTTTTAAATTCTTATATCAAAAAATATTATTTTTTTTTAGAAATTATTTATTTTTTAATTATAAAATTTTTGCAAACTCAATTTTGAAAGTATAGTGTCTCTCCTTCACTCACCCTCACCTCTCTCATTTGATGACAAATTGACAACCAAACAAATGCCCATAAAATGCAAACTAATAAATGTTCTCTCTGTCCTAAAATACTTGTCTTATATGTATTTTAAAATTGTCCTAAATTAATTCACTTATTTTCAATTCCAAAGCTCATATTAACGTGATGGAAATACGACTTTCTCTTATAAACTTTGACTTGTTCAAATAATAAAATATTAATATTTAAAAAATAATATTTTATAAAACCATCTTTAAAAATGAAATGGAACAAGTACTTTGAGAAGGAGGGAGTAAGATACATCTTTGTACTTTGCCATTTTAAGTTTTAACTCAATTCTTGATTCAACTTCTAATTATATTTAAAATTAGTGAAATAATTATGTAGTACCAACGATAATATACAGTCAGCCACATTTATTTATTATTTTAATAAAATTAAAATTTTATCTAAAAACCTTAACTTTATGGAATATTAAAATATGACATTCATCCCTCACATGACATTATCATAGCTAGAAAAATATAAAAAAATTGTTCCTTTCCAATTGAGTATTCAACCACACATTGAAATTTTGTCAGATAATTAGAAGTAAAATATTTTTTAATTAAAGACTCGAAACTTTGCCATTTATTTGGTTGTTTATATATTCTTCTTTTTTTTTCTAATCATGGAAAATATAAAGTCACCCATAAGAAAATTTAAATAATGGAATTATTTATTTAATAATTTAATGAAATGAAAGAAATGAAAAAATATTATTTGCAAGGTGCTCTTGCTTCTGTGAATAGCTCGTATGACTCCTCATCAGTATTCTTATTGGTAGTTTGTTTTGACAATGAAGTATTTCTCTTTGAAATAATAATTGAAATATTTTTTAGGTATATAATCTTTTAAAGTACTCAACTGATGTTTGAGACATATTTAAGTCATTTTACTCACATATGCTGATTAATTGTACGTAGAGTGTTCCGTTAAAATAGAGTGCAAATCAAACTTATAGATTTTCGTTTCGTGAGGCGAGTTCCTCCATTACTCAAATTATTTTGAACTATTGAACTATTTGATAAATGACTTTATATTTTTTTATAGGAATTTTTATTAATAATTAATTATTCAAAAAATTCATACTCATTATTTTAAAATTTTCATATAGAACACAAATACCGAGATAGACTGTTAGTACAGAAAATTTAAGTTTTTTTTTTTAAGAATATGGATTATTTACTTTATTTTTTAATAAGTGCTACTAAAAAGATGTCAAAATTAGGATGGCCATCCTAACATGCGTTCTGTATGAATTTTAGTAGACTTTCAGAAATCGGTTCAATAAATTGGTGCACCGACCGAATCACTTGAAAATGAAAATTTGAGGAAAGTGATCCAGTCGGTGTATCGATTTAGACTCTTTCAGGTCTCAAAAAATCAGTGCGACCAAATCACTTTCCTTAAATTTTCATTTTCAAGTGATCTACACAGATCAAATGAACTAATTTCTAAAAATCCACTAAAATCTGTATGAATGGATAGGGACAAACTGGGAAGTTCATTAAAATCCATGACTCCTAAAGAGCATGTCTATATTAGGATGGACATCCCAAAATTATTATTCTATATTTTGAGATTGAAAAAAAATAGAAAATATATGTTTATTTTAATTTTAATTTAAAGGATAAAAAACCTTTAAGTATATTTTTAAGTGAGAGACAAACGTCCCGCTGAGTCTCTCAATACTTTTCACAATTGTTGCTACTGCACAAAACTTTTGAACCCATAATGTCAGTCTGAAGATTCCTATATATTAGTAAGCAAGATCAAACAGCTAGAGGATCGACACGTGTCCAGAAGATGCATGGGAACCGTTGGATTTAGGGTTACGATCAAAATCTGTACAGGGGTTTGCCCCTCTCCATTGGACTAGTTTTAAAATCGAGGGGCAAAAGGTCGTACGGTTGTGAGGACTACAAGTTAGTGTGTTCCAGAAATGTACGTACCACGTAGAGTATGTTATCCATTGGGGAAAGGCCCTCACGCCATTCAAAAAACCTCCCAATATCTTATTTTATTCTATTTTATTCTGCCAACAAAAATGTCTAAAACCAGAAAGAAAATATGTGACCATCAAAGAAGCGAGAGAGGATCACTCTGAAGATGTGGCATTAAATCACTAGGTCAGCCATTCTAATAAGGTAAAAATTTACGAGGAGACGTATAATAGAATAAATTTTTTATCTCATTTTTATTAGTATAACGCTCGTTAAGTACCGATGTATAGATAATATGCCATTCTGAATATTAGTATACTAATACTTAATGAGTAGTACACCAGTAAAAAAAAATAAAAATTCCATTCTATTCTGTGTCTCCCTGTCTACTAATAAATTTGACCGTGTTAAGATTGGCGTCTATATTAGAATTGAAACTCCACTGCTCTATATTTTTCACCTCAGTAGTTCAAATATAAAATATTAATTAAAATATTCAATCTGAAATATATAAATTTCAGAATTTTCATCTGATATTTAAAAATTTCTCTTGAAATTACTGAAAAGTAAAATTTATGATCAAGTGATGGAGTTATTTGTTTAAAATTAAAAAAATATTAATAATTTGACTACAGTTTAATTGTCAAAATAATATCAATCTGGAAAAAAAATTAATGGACAGATTTATAGATTTTAAATGATTTGAACTAGGGGTCCAAAAAATGCTTCAGCCGAAATATCGGCTGATAATTTTCTCTCTCATTTGTTTTTTCCATTTTATTGCATTTCTCTCTCCTCCTATATTCAAAACCATGAAAAACCGTCTCGATTTTTTTTTTAAATAAATAAATTAAATACCGATATTTATGCATAATATCGGTCGATAATCTTTTTTACTGGCTGGTACATATCGTATTGACTGATATTATTTGACCATAAAAAATCGATACATATCGTATCGGCCGATATTTTAACCTTTGATTTGAACTACTTTTAACATATTTTGGCTCATGTCGGCTTTGTTTAGTGATTGTACCTTTAGAATCCAATCGCCTTACTTTTCCTATTAAACTGTTTAAAAGTGACTAGTTATAATTGAACTCAATTCAGTAACAATTGTCTTATGTTAATTTTTAAAATATCAAATGTTTTAGTCATATTTAACTTTTTTTTTTAATTTACATAAAAACTGTAGGATATCCAGCGTAAAACCCACATGAATGTAGCTTAACTGGTTGTATCCCACCTCAACGGGAGGTTCAAGTTCGAACTCCGATGACCTAACTTTGATGTGCCTTTTAAACTAACTAGTCTTAATTGAACACTTAACCTCAATTTAACCAAGTTTTTATAACTGATTTTTAAGATAAAGCAATAATCACACATTACCAACAGTATCCATCAATCATTTGAATTTTTAAAATTTTAATTTAAATTAAGATATTAATTATCTAAAAATCCTATTAAAGAATAATATATAATTATAAATCTAAAACTCAAAAATCCATCTAAAAAAGTGAGAGTTCTAAATTTGATTTTCACTCTATTTCAAATGATAATTTTCCATAGAATTGTCTAATATATATGGATAAAAAAATTGTTACATATTCTAAAAATTAATTGAAGATCTATATTTTTATAATAAAAGAATTTCAAAAGGCGATGTAACATTTCCTTATCTATAATTCGAAATTGACATAAAGTTGTAACCTTTGGCAAATTCTTGCCAAACCCGTAGGTTTTCCAATTTTTCATGTTTGCTTTTCCAGTCCTGCTTTGCTCAATTTTGGTATTCTATTGCTTTATTCGATGTCACATATGATAGGTACTTGCACCTAGAAAATAATTTTTGTGATAAATAATTAAATTAACAAAAATATATTTAAAGTATAATTATACACTAATCAATTTCTGTTAATATGGAATGCATGACACTGAATTGAAACTTTTATTCATGATAAATTCAAAAGGAACAACGTATGCATATGAAAATAAAAGTTTTATATTCTTATAGAATTAATTTGAATAAAATTTTGATAATATAACAAGATAATTACGGGCAGGGGTTCAAAAATCGGCTCGGCCGATGTGTGAATATCAGCCGATATGCGATACGGCCGATATTTTGGCCGATAATTTTATCTCTCATACCGATATCGGCATTTTCTCTCTCTTCCGATATCGGAACCGTGAAAAAACCGCAAAAAATCGTGATGAACAGTGATGAACCATGACAAAACCGCAAAAAATCGCATAAAACAGCAAAAAAACCGTGAACACCCCTGAGAACCGTAAACCCTGAACCACGGAAAACCGCGAAAAATCGTGGAAATCGTGAAAAACTGCGAAAAACCGTGTAAAAACCGCGAAAAACCGTATTGGTGTTTAAAAAAAATAAATTTAAAAACCGATATTTATGAATATCGACCGATATTGTGACCGATATTTCGGACCGAATATCGGCCATATCGGCCGATATTCGGTATGTACGGCCGATACTTATCGTATCGGCCGATATTACTCGGTTTAAAAAAACCGATATATATCGGCCGATACATATCGTATCGGCCGGTATTTGGACCTTTGATTACGAGTTCGAGTTTCCCCAGTCTAATCTTAGTGCACGTTAAGGATAATGAGCTCACCTTAGTATTTTACAGTTTTCCACGTGTAAATTAAAAAAAATAAATTACCTTTTTAAGACATTGACCAGATAAACTTTGTCTCTGTACCGATCACTTTACGGTATTTAAATTATAAAATTGACTTATAAATTGTTCCATTTTTTATCCTCTTTCATGAAAACTCTCGACTTTAACATGTTATATGACATTATGCCATTATGGTGAGAGTAATATCGCTCTTTCAAACCCTCTGTTTCGATATTAAAATCAACTGTTTTACTGTTTACGTAAATTTTTTATTGTTTAGTTGTCGATGTGATACAATCAAGTCAAATCATTTGAACTCATTGCTTCTATCTGTAAAATTATTTTCTATTTAGGCCTTTTTATATTATTTTTCTTTAAATAAAGATTAACTAAAATCAATCTAATTCATCAAATCTAATCTTATTTTTTGTAATTCTAATAATTGTAAAAAACTTTACATATTTTAAATTATTATTATTATTATTATTATTATTATTTGAAGTCTAAGGTATTCACACTTCTTAAAGCACGTGACAAATCCTTAGAGCATATGTAAACCTCCTTATCCACACACACTGGGCACAATTAAAGGAGTGACTTTTATTTGTTTCGAGTGGAACTTGAACTCAGAACCTCCAACAATTTATTTATAGGATAAAAGTGTAAAAATAACCCAATTCACTAATCTAATCATAAAATATTTAGCTTTTGAGTATTTTTTGGATGATTTTTTTATTTTCAGCTCTTCATAAAATTATCTCAAATTTTTAATAATTGAATAGTCAAGATTTATTTGATAATCATTTTAAACAATCATTTTTATATATAAATAATTAGATAAACAATATATTATAACGAAAAAAAATAGTAAGAAGATGAAGGGTTGGAAATGGAGAATGGTGTTGTTGTACAAGTAATCTAGACACAATTTTTTTTCAAAAAAATCACTAATTAGTTATAAATTAATTGTTTTTCAATAAATTTGATTGTATATTATATTTAGAGTGAATTGGTTTTTCCTTAATGTTAGTAGAGGCAGGGGTTTAAAAATCGGGTCGGCCGATATGCGATATGGACGATATTTCAGCCGATAATTGTATCTCTCATACCGATATCGGCATTTTCTCTCTCCTCCGATATCGAATCATGAAAAAATCTCAAAAAACCGTGACGAACCGTGAAAAACCGCAAAAAACCGTGAGCACCGTAAACCCTGAACCGCGGAAAACCGCGGAAAATTGTGAAAAATCGTGTAAAAACCGAAAAAACCCATATTGGTGTTTAAAAAAAAAAAATTATAAATTAAATACCGATATTTATGAATATCGGCCGATATTGTGACCGATATTTCGGACCGAATATCGGTCATATTGGCTGATATTCGGTATGTACGGCCGATACTTATCGTATCGACCTATATTACTCGGTTTAAAAAAACCGATATATAGCCAATAGTTGAACCTTAGAGTAGAGGCATGGGACATCTCTCGAGGGGATGGAAGTTTAAGATAATAATTCGTATGCTGCAGCAAATTAATAATTTTTAATTGACTCATTTTGATTGAGATAGGCCTAATTTGACATTAAAGATTATAATTATAGTCTTATCATACCTCCCTGTTCTTCTCTAGAAATAATAATTCTCTTATTCTTAAATAATACTCCCTCAGCCTTATTTTATTTGAAAGATTTGTATTTTTTAAAGAACTCTTCGTATAAGACTCTAAGGTTTAAATATCGGCCGATACATATCGTATCGGCCGTATATACATATTATCGGCCGATATGGCCGATATTCGGTCCGAAATATCTGTCACAATATCGGCCGATATTCATAAATATCGGTTTTTAATTTATTTTTTTTTAAAAAACACCGATACGGTTTTTACACGGTTTTCCACGGGTTTTAACGGTTTTTTGCGGTTCTCCACGGTTCATCACGGTTCGTTCGATACAACTTTCACGGTTTTTTGCGGTTTTTTACGGTTCTTCACGGTTCATCATGGTTCGTCACGGTTTTTTGTGGTTTTTTCATGGTTCCGATATCGGAGGAGAGAGAAAATGCCGATATCGGGAGGAGAGATAAAATTATCGGCCGATATATCAGCCTGACCGATTTTTAAACCCCTAATAAGACTAACACTCCATATGATCTCATCCATTTTAAACACACTTTATACTACTTTAATATAAATGAAATAATTATTTTGAAATAATTTTAAAATTCATTTGAAATGGGAGGAGTAACAGTTTAATAGTCTTATACAATTACTAGCAGTTTAATAGTCTAATTTAATAGTCTAATACAATTAGCAGGTAAAAGAGATATTAATTTAGAGAGTAGAGCTGTGCTTTTAATCCTTAAACTGCACTCATTTATTTTCGGTCGAGTTTAGTTAGGGTCAGGACTGACTTGAGCCGTAACGTGTTTCTGGTTCGGTAGTTCCTGCTCTGTCGGTGGTAAGAATGCGGGTCCCATTCTTCCCACCAATAGAAGCATGAAGGACCAGCGATTTTGATAGGCCAGCGGAGACGGATTACAATATCCTACTCTCCTGCCATGCCATCGCTTCCTCGCGCCTCTCCTCCACCTATATATACACTCACAGAGGAAACCAGCTGCATAGCGGAGAGCATTCGATTCGACTTCGAAAATCAAAAGAGCGAAACCGAAACCCTCGTCCCTCCCATTTCCCCTCTTTTTTTTTTTTCCCTTTTTTTGTTCTTCCCGTCTGTCCACGTGGACGGAAGTCTGTCCGTCCGTCTGGCCGTTATTCTCCTTCTTCAATCTCTTTCGTCTCAAATTGGCCATGGGAGCGACGATCCTCTCAGATCTCCTGACGGAGATCTTGATCCCAGTCGCTGCCGTTGTCGGCATCTTCTTTTCCCTTTTCCAGTGGTTTCTGGTCAGCAAGGTCAGGGTCAGTCCCGACCGTACATCTCCCAACAACAGCAGCACAAAGAACGGGTACAATGACTATCTGATCGAGGAGGAAGAAGGCCTAAACGACCATAACGTTGTAATCAAATGCGCTGAAATTCAAAACGCCATTTCCGAAGGTGACGTTCAGATCTCTCCTTTTCTCTTCCCCATCTATTAGATCTGGTGCCGTTTGCTTCTGAACCGTGCTAGTGTGACTCAATTTAGTCACAAGCATTTGTGACAATTTACTTATTTATTTAAGCAGCGTGATTTTTTTTTTTTTAAGTTGCATATTGGTGACTTGGAAAATAGTAATTTTGCTCGATAAAACAAAATAGAAGTTGTGGATGTGATAAATTTTAGAAAAAAAACTTATTAGACACTTTTAATCATTTAATTCATATTCTTGGTTAAACGGTTAAAAATGTCGTTTTGTATATAAAGATGGATATGGATATTGATATATTTATCACGTTTGTAACTCCAATTTGATTCGGTGGAACCTTTCCTGCATTGAAAAATTATGATGGAGTTTTCGTTTCCTTTTCTTTCCGTCTCTTGTTTCTCGTTTCAGATCTAATGTTTATGATGTATTTAGACATGTCTACGTATCTCAATCTTTCTACTTTAACACGGCGTTCGTTTGGACGAGTTTGGTGGAAAAAGGCTCCGAAAATTTTGAGCTGCTTCCTCAAAATAACTGTTGTTAACCCGAAATAATGGTGAAAAATACATTTCCTTGGAAAGCACTTTCCTTTACATGCTTGGAAAAAGAGCCTTGATATTTGATTTGCTAAGGCAAGAACAAGTGGTTGAAGCCTTGAAGGTGATAAAGGCAGGAATTTTATAATCTTTTGTCTTCTGTGTAAAACATAGCGTTGGGTTGGGAGAGGCTTTGTTGGCATGACCCGAAAGGAAAAATTCTTTACAGCAAAACGGCTATTTTTTACTTAATATAGAAATGGGTACAATCACTTTTGCTGTAAATTATTTTGTAAGTGCTTTTCATTCATGCAAATGGATCTCCCAAAGAGTAGCGATTTTCTAATAAAATTTATTAATAGGATAAAATTATTTTAACGAAAGTTCTTTGCTTTCATCCAAACGGAACTTAAATATTGCAGTATTTTGTGGAATATTTGGTAGCTTCTAAATATTATTACTTTTGATGAAACCTTTGAGCTGTAAGTTAATGATATGATCTGATAATTCAATCCGTTATTTCCTTCCTTTTTGAATGATGTTATTTCTTTGGTCCCTTTGTTTGTAATTTTTAATTTTCTCTTCACTATCCTCCTTGCCATGCGCACCTGGGAATAGGGATAGGAAAGCTTTGGGTTTCTGTGAGTGCTTGTTGGCAACAATTTTCCTAATAGTATAGAATCTTTTGGCAGTCTGCAATTTTCGCTGTAAAATTTAATTTCTACTGATGCGTGGGATGACCTGTAAGGCCCAGGTTGGGTAGTCTTAAATAATTCTGTACCCTCTGCTATATTTGGATGGTGGGGGCCATTCTCTGATACGTGTTAGAGAATTTATGCTACAAAGACGAGGTTCTCTTCTTCAGATACGAGAGTGGAACCAATAACACACAAACACACGCTCTGCCTAGCCTCAGCCTCGCCTCTCCTCTTAAATTTGTTGTGAGGGCAAATTCCTTCCTATTCCACATGATTTCAATTCCTCAAGCTTTTCAGGTCTGTCCTGATATCTGGAAGATGAGCTTATGTTGATTTTGTTGAAAAAACATCTTGCATAAATGGAGATTTGGAATCTAAATGCAAGCTTAGCTCCTGATATGAGCTGTATAGCAGTTTTTTACCAAATGAAGGGTTTGGCTTCGCCTTTGTACTTCATCCTGTGCAGCAGTTTTGTTGTATACTTATGGGCCATTTTCTTTATGTTTTCTCCACCCACCTACAGAGAGAAGCGGTTCTTCCTCCTTTTTTAGTCCTTGCTTTTCATTTCATGAATAAACTGGCTAATTAATATATACTTGATGATCAAATGATTACTAAAGAATGTGTCTTTATCTCACTTTTAGTGTGTGGATGTGACAGGAGCAACTTCATTCCTTTTCACTGAATATCAATATGTTGGAGTGTTTATGGTTATTTTTGCAATTCTGGTGTTCCTCTTCCTTGGCTCTGTTGAAGGGTTCAGCACAAAGAGCCAGCCATGCACATATAGCAAGGACAAGATGTGCAAGCCTGCTCTTGCTAATGCCATCTTTAGTACAGTTTCCTTCTTGCTCGGTGCTATCACCTCACTTGTTTCTGGCTTTCTTGGAATGAAAATTGCCACATATGCAAATGCTAGAACAACTCTTGAGGCAAGGAAGGGTGTTGGTAAGGCATTTATCACCGCATTCAGATCTGGTGCAGTTATGGGCTTTTTGCTTGCTGCAAACGGTCTTTTGGTGCTTTACGTTGCCATCAACCTTTTCAAACTGTACTATGGTGATGATTGGGAGGGCCTCTTTGAAGCAATCACTGGTTATGGCCTTGGTGGGTCTTCCATGGCTCTTTTTGGGAGAGTTGCTGGTGGTATCTACACAAAAGCAGCAGATGTTGGTGCAGATCTCGTCGGTAAAGTTGAGAGGAACATTCCAGAGGATGACCCTAGAAACCCAGCTGTGAGTGAGAAATTTTGTTAACTAGATCCCTTGTTTGTTTTCCCTTTACAGGTTGTTTATTTTTTATTTTTTGTTATTATCTTACATCAGGTGATTGCCGACAATGTTGGTGACAATGTCGGGGATATTGCTGGAATGGGGTCAGATCTATTTGGTTCATATGCAGAGTCTTCTTGTGCTGCCCTTGTTGTTGCATCCATCTCCTCTTTCGGAATCAACCATGAATTGACTGCTATGTTCTATCCCCTGCTCATCAGCTCTATGGGTATCATTGTTTGTTTGCTTACTACTCTATTTGCAACTGACTTCTTTGAAATCAAGGCAGTGAAGGAAATTGAGCCAGCATTGAAAAAGCAACTGATCATTTCCACTGCTCTGATGACTGTTGGAATTGCAATTGTTAGTTGGATTAGCCTTCCATCAACCTTTACAATCTTCAATTTTGGTGTCCAGAAGACTGTGAAGAACTGGTACGTTTTTTCGCTCTACTCAGTGATCATGCTCATTGTGAGCATTTTTTATCTTGTTGACGGAATTATCATCTCGAGGTTGATTGTGCAGGGAACTGTTCTTCTGTGTTGCAATTGGTCTATGGGCAGGACTGGTTATTGGTTTTGTTACAGAATATTACACTAGCAATGCATACAGGTAACCATCTGAAGATTGATTATCTTCCTGTGAATTGAATCTCATTTATGTTACACGGTAGATCCTTTCTAATGCATGACTTGCTTTTTTTTTTCTCCCCAGCCCTGTGCAGGATGTTGCTGATTCCTGTAAGACTGGAGCTGCTACTAATGTTATCTTTGGACTTGCATTGGGATATAAATCTGTAATTATTCCCATCTTCGCCATTGCCATCAGCATTTTTGTTAGTTTTAGTCTTGCTGCCATGTATGGTATTGCAGTAGCTGCCCTTGGAATGCTGAGCACCATTGCCACTGGTTTAGCCATTGATGCTTATGGTCCCATCAGTGACAATGCTGGAGGCATTGCAGAGATGGCTGGCATGAGCCACAGAATCCGTGAGAGAACTGATGCTCTTGATGCAGCAGGAAACACCACTGCTGCAATTGGAAAGGTATGGCAGTTTATAAATTTGGATTAGTGTTTTCCCATCTCGTATGGTTTTAGTGTTTATTGTTCTTTTACCTTTGTGTTATTGTTGGCATTTTTTCTATTACCTATGTTTAATAACATATCCACTCTCCACCATGGGTATTTTTCCGACTAAAGTGAGTTGATGAATCCATAGATTTATAGGGCTTTAGAAAGTTCCTTAATTAGAAAATTATTTCAAACGGAGACATCCATTCTTAATGTGTATCTAATAGTCTACTTCTTCCAAAGTTCAGTATATTCCTTCTGGGTTGTACTTGCCTGTGCAATTCAAGATGTCATCATGAATTTCCCCAGTATTTAAGGAAAAAATTATCAGATTTTGTGTGCTGGGTCGTTCAGACTAAACTAGTTTAACATGTAAAAGTTAAAAAGTTTTCAAGGTAGCATGTCCTGTGGTGAAGGTGGGCATGTATACAGTGAACACCTATCTGTTAAGACAAGATCCATGCTTAGTGGGTCTTATAAATTGTTCGATTACTTAGAAAGGGAAAGATCTACTTGTATTCTTATTTCTCCATGGCTGTCTCAATTGTTTTGGTAATAATTAACTTCAGTGAAGTTATAGTTCAAAAACTCTGTAGACCTGGCTTATCCTTGGGGAGTCATTTCAACTTGACATGGTGTAAGTTTTGAGATATTCAGCTGGTTCTGGGCATGACTTGAGCAAGTTTCAACCTGGCTCAGTTGAAAAGGTTGACTCAATTACTGTCCAAACAGTTCAGAGTTTCGAGTTGGACTATGGTCAAGTATCTTCCCGCCTTTTCATGTAGATATTCGCTGGCTTTTATGCATTTAGTCATTTGTTCATGTTATTATGTGTTATTATTCTTTTGATTATAACAGGCCTTTTTTCCTAACTCTATTTTTGCATTATAGGGATTTGCCATTGGATCGGCAGCTCTTGTCTCTCTGGCACTTTTTGGTGCCTTTGTGAGCCGTGCAGGAATTTCAACTGTGGATGTTTTGACGCCTAAAGTATTTATTGGGTTGCTTGTTGGTGCTATGCTTCCATACTGGTTTTCTGCCATGACCATGAAAAGTGTGGGTAGTGCTGCCTTGAAAATGGTGGAGGAGGTGCGCAGGCAGTTCAACACCATACCAGGACTCATGGAAGGAACTACAAAACCTGACTATGCTACCTGTGTTAAGATCTCGACAGATGCATCAATTAAGGAAATGATTGCACCTGGTGCCTTGGTTATGTTAACACCCCTCATTGTAGGAACATTCTTTGGTGTAGAAACTCTCTCTGGTGTCCTAGCAGGCGCCCTTGTCTCTGGTGTACAGGTTAGCATTAATTTATGATTGGATTAACATGTTTTGCAATACTCCTGGCATTTCGTAATTCTCTTCTTCTGCTAAACAGATCGCCATCTCTGCTTCTAACACTGGTGGGGCATGGGATAATGCCAAGAAATACATCGAGGTAACTTCATTTTCTGTTGAATATTAATGCGTCGACTCTTTTTTGGTATGAAACTTCAGGTCATTGCTTTTGAAGCCGAGATCCTATTTCCCAAGATAGATTGATTCATTTTTTCAAGCGCACTTGAGTCTCTTGCCCAGGACTGGACATAGAATGTCATAGTTTATGAGGTGGGAAGATTGGCCTGTCATATTTCTGTTGAATTATCAAATGTAGAAGCCATTTTGCTGCATTTGGAGAACTGGCTTTTCTCGGCAAATCTTTGAGAAAATGAACCTATTTTGTAACATTTGATGCAGTTGACCTTTAAGTCAGTAAGCCCACCATGGATAGGATACTGTCGAGTCAGTTCTTTATGTTTGAGAAATGAACAAGTGTGTAAATCCATTGGATTTTCGTTTCGGTGGCCATATTAGATTGGCTATGTTGAAGAAGTGTGTAAACATTGACGTCGATGCTTGGTCGGCCTGCATCCATCCTAGAGCATTCATTATAATTGCTGGTGCTTGTTTTATACTACTGACGATTGTGTGTGTATGAATTGTTGTTGTTCAGGCCGGTGCTTCGGAGCATGCAAGGTCTCTTGGCCCCAAAGGATCTGATCCCCACAAGGCTGCTGTGATTGGTGACACCATTGGGGACCCGCTCAAGGACACATCTGGGCCGTCACTCAACATTCTCATCAAGCTCATGGCCGTGGAATCGCTTGTCTTTGCTCCATTCTTTGCCAAGCACGGAGGTCTGCTCTTCAAGTACCTCTAGAGCAGCAAGCCAAATGGGGTGGGTGGCTGGCTGTAGTTTCTCCTTTCTAGTATTATCTCAGCACTTGTCCTTCATTTCTTAGTGGTGTAGTCCTAATTGTAGTGGCTATTGCATTGGAGTGCCCATGTTTTTATAGCATGGTAGGGGGGGGGGGGATTATCTCTTTTTGATGGTTAGAGATGGGAGAGGACAATCAATGATGATTGTGCTCTCACTCTTTGTAACGTTCATGGGTTTATATTGAAACAGAGAGAAGACTGTTGAGATAAAAGTCTTATTTTGCTATTATTATTATTATTTTTTCAAGCTTTTGGTTGATTGCAATGCAATGGATCTTCTTCTTTAACATTTGAAATGAATAGGAAATGTTAGTGTCTCAACGCAAAGATATGTAAGTAAATATGGGGTAATAACCCATTACCCTTAGTTTGGTAAAAAAGACTTCATTCAACTAAAGTAGCAACATGCAAATCTAATACCAACTAGTACCCCATATATATATATATAAGTTGAAGAAGGCAGCAAAAGCAGGATTGAAGTGGCACGGGACAAGTGTGTTTGCTGATCCGGGACACATTGTTCTTTTTGTTCGCTGCCGCGTATCATACCACTCTTAGTTTTGGACCTATTTCTCCCCACCCATTTGTCTCATCTCATGAAATAAAATTGATCACACCAACATAAAAGATATCAGTTGCGTGCTACAAAAATTCTAAGTAACAACCATTCAACTCATTGGTTTAATTAATTTGTTTTCAACTCATTAGATTCAATTATCTTGGCCAGAGAATTATCATCATAATATATTTATCCATGTGCATTGGAGTTTTATTTAATGCTCTTCTGCTCAGAGAGAGAGAGGTGGGGTCACGGACTTTTTTGGTTAACTTGCTTAATTATCATCAGTGAAGTGAATTTTACTTAATTGGTTAACTTGTATTCAGACTTTGGTGTACTCTTCTAATCTATAGATACATGAGTAGTAACTTCATAAGTAGTTCAAAGAAAATTGAGTATCAGTCAAATCTAAAACCAAAGAAATTTCTCGATAGATAGATAATGAGACAGGAGAGAATAACTCTCTCCAAACTTGCTCCTCTCTCTTAAATTCATAGATTTACATAGTGGTGGTTAAGTACGCCATTTTTTTAATATGTAGCCCAATAGGTGTCAAATGGAGAAGAAATCCTTACGGAAGTGGCAAATTGGGTGTCAATGAAATAGAGGTCATGTGTCATCTTTTGACATGTGAATTGTTAGATGTCGAAAGGAGATAAAATCTTGAGCTATCGTTTGACATGTGACATGTTAAGTAATCAATATTAATATTTTACATCTAGTTGCCACTTTGATTGAGATTTGAGAGAGAGAGGGGATCATATGAGCTAGCATTCTCATTTGTTGCTTCATCAATGGATTATTGGTCACACTTTGCTGTCTTTTTTTAAAGGTAATCCTTATTCCTTGAGATCAAATAATATTAATAGCAGACGTGAAGGATTGTCATTCTATGTAATATATTCCATTATTCCATATTCCATGTGCAAAATTGACAAATAAGGGCTTGTCAGCCGTTCAGTTCCCATGGACATGTTCACGTGGAAAATTATGCAACTACACGGTCATATGTTAGGTTTAAAATTCGGATATGTCACAGCTTCGACCCACTGTTTATATGGATTTTTTATATTTTTTTTAAAATGATAAATCTTAAATATCGACCGATATTTGGCCGCTATATAAGTTATATCGTTTGATACAGTCACTTTACAACTTGATATATATCGTATCAGACGATATTTGTACCATTGATTACAACTCTTATAAAATAATAGAGAAACTATGTGTAAAATCAATCGATTCGTCATAAAGACAACCGTTATATTTATATTGATGAGCTAATACCAACTCTTATAAAATAATAGAGAAACTATGTGTAAAATCAATCGATTCGTCCATAAAGACAACCGTTATATTTATATTGATTAACTAATATGTATTAACTCTTACAAGTTGATAAACTTTCGTCCGCACTCAGCCGTTATCTATTCATATTTGTCTTTCCAATATGATTCATATGTTCGGCTGAATTCAAAAAATCAAAAAGAAAATAACAAATATCTGGGTGACTCGACAACTTGAATCGGACAATTTTTATCAATCAATCACATATTCTCTAATTTTTAGAAATAAAAAATTAGAATAACTTGACTTGATGATTTTTTGTTTTAAGTTATTTAATAAGGTGACTCTTATGATAATTAATATCTATCTTTTTTTTTTTGTTGTTGTTATAAGATGTTGTCTCACGCATCAAAATTAAACCAATCTAATATTATAAAACCCCCAGCCTATAATCTAAAACCTATAGCTTAATTTTTTTAATACTTGCAACTTTTTATGCTGTATTAATTAAACTGATCCACATCCATTGCATGGGGAAAGGATGAATTGGCACCATTTTCAATCACTGATGGGTTAAAGTGTTATTCAATCTCTCTCTATCTGGGTTTAAAAATTAAAACATTGAAAAAAAATCACATCGACTAGTGAGTAGTGACTATCTCCCTCAGGTTTAAAAGAAAAATATTCATTCTACACTGGTTCACATAAATTGAAGTAAACAGTCGTGGTTCCATCTTAGACGAGTGAACTTGCCTCACCCACTCAGTATTTGTTGGGTACAAAGATTTGAATCACTTTACCTAATCGGCTAATCTTTTAAGTGGAATACTCAGTCCTAATAAATGATATCAAAACCATATATATTTCCAGACTAATGTATGTAGATTTAAGAGATTTTCTAGCTAAATGAGATGGCCGACGACATTCTATCCACCAGAGAGCCTCGTTCAGAGAGAGATTGATGGGACAGTGAACGAATTTCATATTGATTGTGAAAGGAGAGATTTAAAGAGTTAGAAAGATTTGGATGACTTCATCCAATGGGCTGGTCTTTTAGATGGATACCCAATCCCTAATAGTATTAACTCTACTGCTCACCCTTTTTACTGTTGCTCAGCTTCATTATAAGATAAAAATAGGTGAAATCTAGAACTTCAGGTTTTAAATTCATCTATTTCACCATAGTAATGTTTTTACAGAATTACAGATGATTGCTTATTCCTTATCTGGTACAACACACATCTATTTCAAAAGAAGAGAAGAAAAAACAAACAGCATCTTAATAAAACTCCACAAAGCTATGCCATTTTTTATTGATCAAAGTGTTCAGGGGTCTCACATGTATTTGGATAGAGGACATTTTAACATGACGAGTCATTGGAGCATGTGCAAGCCTCCCAATCCCACACAAACCAACTACGGGAAGTGGCCGAAAGAGATGTTGACGTGAATCGAAATCAAGACCTCCATTCATGAAGTAGCTTCTTGACGATCAACCTCCTCTTGGGTTGACAAAGCTATGCCTTTGCCCAATCGATTGCTCTCTTCCCTTCTGTGAAGCAACGTAAGAAGACGTCAAGATAGTCTTGCACCTTGACAGTCTTGTACGACCTCGGCCTGCTTGAGTTTACCAATTCATCGGCCGGTCCGATCTCTTTCTCCACATCAGCAGCTAGAAACATGGCCAATGAAACCCTTTCCTCTTTTGAATTTGCCACTACCCGATGCACCGGACTTCTGAAAATTCCATTGCTCATTATCTGCAAAAAAAAAAAAACATTTGGTGGCTTTAACCCATTAATATACTACTCGAAAAGAAAATAAAACTATCAGATGGCACTCTCTCAAATTGAAGGGCCACATGCATATAATTGAAATCAGAGTAACTATTTTTCCATGGCATTCGGGGCCATGAAATGGGCCTTGCAAACTTAAAAGTCCAACTAGTTATGTCGGTTAAAACAGTGTGGAAGTATACCACTTACAAGGATATGATTGTTGAATCACTACCAATTTTTTTTAAATTGATGAGACACTAGATCAATGGCTCAATTGAGATGCATGGATGCAAGCGCGAGTCGTCCTCTGTTTTTTTTCATACAAAGAAAAAAATTATTTAAATGGTTATGATAGCTCATCTTTGTCAGGTGTGAGATGGTCACAGCAATTTGGTGCAACTTTAGCAGAGGCTCGAGTTCATGAGTCACAACAATGTAACAGAAATATGAGTGAAGAATGACATGAGATTAAACATTCATAATCAAAGTAGAAGATGGTCACCACCAGAGAATGATCATATACATTCAGATACTGGAGCCCATTAGCCCATGATTGAATTTTTGGGTATTCTGCCATGTGGGTTGCTCTTCAACAGTAAAATTTAATCTGGACTCAGCATAATCATATCATGTATTAGCTTCACTATTTAATGGTGATCAGCCCATCGGACCACAATCTTAAGTATAACTGGAATGATAATGATTGTTCCACTAGAACAAATCTAGACACAGTAGATGAGATTATGGCATGCTGTTGAATTACCTCCATCTGATCACCAACATTGATAAGAAGTGTGTTAGGAACAGGAGGAACCTTCACCCACTGGTTGTCTTTGAAGATCTCAAGACCTTCAACAGCTGGGTCTGGCAAAAGAATAGTGATTCCACTTCCATCGGAATGGCTTTTGATACCAAATACAAGATCGGGTCTTGAACAAGGTGGATAGTAGTTAAACCTTCCATAAACTTTAGCCCCATTATCAAATTGTTTCATAAAATAGTCCTCCTTCAAATCAACCAAATTTGCCATGGCCCCAAGGACGAGATGGATCACCTCCTTAATCTTCATGCTATATTCATGCAAGATCTCCCTACAATTAAAGAATAGTCATAACAAGTCACCATAAAATTAGTACTGGCTTCTGCTCAATTCTGATGACAGATGAGTTCCTGTAAATTCTGAAGTCAAACTGGGTTTTAAATTCAATTCTGAATTCGTACTCTCTGCATTCGATAAAGCAGAGCAAGTTATCACAAGCAGAGTAAATCCCTCTCATGCTAACTTGTTTTGCACTCGATTCGTGTGATCTGTGTATCTAAAATCAGCCTTCTTCATTGTCCATCTGTGAGACCACAAAGACAATCCTCAAGGCTTACACAGCTTACACAAAGAACACTTGCAACTTGCAAAGAAGAATAGCTTGTATTACATGGTTGATTCTGTTTTGTGACACTGCGATGTAGTTTAGTCGGCTATTGTTAATCATGGGGGACAGATTACTTGACTGGGTCACCCAAGAGCTCCAGATATTACCAGTCTGGTTATGTCAATTCTGATCGAGATTCTTTTCTACTCTTGTCAGTGTGTGTTAACTATATTTTGGTGGTACAAATTGTATCTGCTCCACTATGTACTTGTTGAGGCAGGGCAGAAATTGCAACCTACATTAGCTTGGACTCTTATGTTCTGCCCTTTCCCACCAAAATTCGTTGGCATTTGAAGCTTCAGCTAGTGATGGGGGGAAATATTCAAAACAGTCCCCCCATACATTACACTTCTGCTATAACACTTAGCTGAATTTTTTAACCATCCATTCTGCCGGCATATTCAAACTGATTGTGCATTGCAGTATTAGAAAAATTTCTAGCAAAGCTTTATCCCAAAAGCATAAAAAAAATTCTTTTAATCAATGAGGTTTTATCAGCTAGTTTCTCTCCTCATCTGATCCAACTTGGGTACCTGAAAGAGATGGGAGTTTCTGGCCAGCGCTCAAGCTTCCTTTCATCTTCTGGTAGCATTAAAAGATACAGTTGCTCATTCCAATCAAGAATTTCATTTTCTGAAACATTTTCAATGTTTTCTAGACCATCCTTGTCCTTTCCATATGCTTGGTTGGAGTACTTTTCTTTCTCTTGCTTTGGAAGGTGAAAGAACTCTTTTCCAACGTTACTTACCGTATTCAACAAAGAACTCGAAATTCCATGATTTATTGCCTGCAAATCCAAGTCCATATTTTGTTGATAAGAAATTATGAAGCAAAAATACATGCAATGTTTGTGTTTGGATGATTATGTAAAACAGATGATAATCAGTTCTTCTAGGGCTTTTGTACCCAGAAATCAGAAACATCTCGTAGGATTTGTATTTCTTTCTTGAGCCACGCGCTATCTAAATTTGTGCTTGTATTCAATTGAGGCTTAAAAAATGTGTCTACCTTATGTGATTTCTCATTTCTGTGGCAACCCAGCAACACATGATAACCATCTTTGTCTCCAAAACATTTATACTCATCCAGATTTGTTAAACATCAGAAAACTAGATGCATCAGTGACGAGAATGATACAATTGAAGGTCATATTGTGGCACCAATGAAGTTGAGGTATTATATCGTTTTGACAGAATGATCCACAGGCATGAACAGAGCCACTGTATGCACACGGTTTGACTACAATTCAATCCATCACCAATTGTGTCTATCCTCGTAGAAGCCTTACCCAATCTATTTAGAGATAACACCTCAATCCCACCATCCAATTGTGAGGCCTATCATCAACAGGGAAACCTAAAAATCACAATGACGGACAAACTTAACTGTATAATAGGTGCAATCAAGTGCTCGTTAAATATGAGAAGGTCCAAATTGCTTAAGAATGTTCATTGGCCAGAGTTTAGGATCATCCCCAAGTCTAATTTTGTGATAGGCCAATCAGCTCAATGGGTCATAAGCTGGAGAGCGTACTGCTCTTTTTTTTTCTTTCTCATTTCATAAAAACTACTATTGAAATCATTAATCTTCAAACAGCCCCACCAGACTAATGGACCTCCACTTGTTGCATCCATGGGGTGGCTATTTGTCCATACATAGACAGCATTGCAAACTTGAAAACTCAATATAATTCAAGGCCATGTTAGGATGTGGAAGAAAAAGGGTGAAGAGGAAATGATGTTTTCTCAGGGGCTGTTTGTCATTTTCTCTTCTTCCATGGAATGAGATATCTTTGCCAAGTACATAAAAATACTAGACCTTTCTCCTTTTCTCCAAGAAATCTATTTTCTATAGGGGGTTAGGAAAATTTAATGACAAAAAGAGGGAGGTTTTCCTTGCTCATATAGACAATTCTTCATTTAAATAATTGCAGGCCTGCAGCTATATGAGGTTTTTCTCTTCTTTCATTTCGAGAGCAGAATAATTGCAGCTAGGAGGTGGAGAATTTTGGGAGGAAACATCTTTCGGTCCACACACAAACAACAATATCGAATATAGTAAAAGAGAAATCAACAAAGAAAAACAAACCACAATATAGAGATTTTACACGGTTCCCTTTCGGTACATCCACGAAGTTCAACACTGATCCACTATTCTCAAAGTCAAAACGAAGAAGAGGCGGCTCTCATAACAGATGTTCTACTCTCTCTCTCTCTCACAAAACGACAATATATACTAGCCTAATTAGGATTTGCATAAGACACCGTGTGAAATTACAAAATTGATGAGCATGCGAACTCAGCGTGGATCTCAACCCACGACTGAATCCATACATCTCTGATGATCAGGCTCCCAGATCCTAACAGAGAAGACCCACCTATGAATGACTTTATCCAGAGAACTCCACTTACACAATGGAAGTCTTTATGTGAGACTGTGACAGCTATAGATCATCTTATGCTAACTAAATAAGAGTATTAAAAGTCGAAACTGATATAGTTATATAGGCATGGGTTATACAGATGGATGAATAAGAAGAAGAGGATAGAATAGCCAAGAGTGAAGAGCAGTGGACCTGAAGGAAGCCCCATGTTTGGAGACTAGACCTGAGCTTCTCCATCTCAGCTTCCTTAGATGGTCCTGAGGAGAGAAGGAGATGAAGGTCGATGAATGGAATTGGAGATATTGGAGGACATGCTTCGGACGGTCTGTCGTCTTCTTCGTGGACAAAAGACTGAGGGGGTTCGTCCCCATCCATCGATAGTTCAAAAACGCTCTTTCCTCCTGGTTGCTGCTCACCCATCACTGATCTCCTCTGTCTTCAACTCTTCTCCCTCTTCACCTAACAAAGGAAAATAAAATTGAAGGAAAAGAAAAGAAAAAGAAAGATGAGATGACACAGTCAGAGCAACAACCTCGTTTTGCTATTATTGGTTTATCCTATCCGAGCTAGTGAACCAATAATGTGATATGATTCTGTTTTGATGAACTTCACAGTACATTTAGTTGGATACATGTGATATGATTCTTTTTCGATATAATATTTATTTAATCAAATATGATATTTGTCAGAAATTATATTTAAAATTTTAGTTTTTATAATTCTTTTTCTATAGAAAAAATTCAATTACCTATAACAAATGGCGAGACAGATTACTTCACTAAATTTGAAGGCATTTTCTTTTTATATGCTTTGTTTGTTCTTTATTGTAGCATTTTCTTTGTGTGGCTTCTTTGTCTTCTTTTCTTTTTCTGATTTTTTTTTTTGCCTTTTTAATCTAATTTTGTTGGACCTTCTTATCCTCTTGTAGTAGATTCGTTCTATAATAAAATTACTTTGTCATTGATAAAAAAGACTATTTCTTTGAATATGAAAACATTGGCCAAAGCACTGGATATACGCAGTCTTCTGCTAATCATAGGATGACTACGATACTTGAATTTAAGAGGGAGTTTTAGAAGATAATTTTAGATCTAACTTGGTGTTAACTGAGTAGATTGGATTTTAAAACATCATTAATTGAGCTTTTTTTCTTTTTCATTTAACATAATTAATGTGAAAAACATATCTTATTATCAAATCCTATAATTTCCTGTCAGCTAAATCTACTTGAAAAATATTCTATGTCCTTTCCATAAGCTAAATCTACTTGAAAGATCCTGTGATGACAGAACTTCATATGAATCTGAATGGATCCCCTCCATTGAACAGCCAATGGATCTGATGCCATTACTGGTTTCTCTTGTCTTACAAGTTACAAGTACTTGTTCAATTTCCTTTTCAACTCTAAAAGTGGGCCACCTGCAAAACAAGGGTTGGTAGATGGGTTAAGTTTGAATTTGGAAATTCATCTAAGCACTGCTACTTTTTATTAAAATAGAGTTATAGGTTTATTTTGTCTTTTATTTTCTTTCAATAAATTAATAATATTTTTATTTTATTTTACTTTTTACTTTTTAATTTATTTTGATAAAATAAGAGAGAAATTTGATCAAAATAAAATTTTACTACTTTTTTTACAATTTAATTCCTTTAACTTTTCACATTTTTAAATATTTGAATTGAGTAAGACTACTGAATTACATGAATAAAAAAGACATTTATTTGAGATGGAAGTATTTTATGTTCAGATAGATTGTAAGCAATCAGAGTTGGAGTTTTCTCCATTTACCGGTTTAAGTAATTGTTTGAGTGAAAAAAGTGAACACCATCTCACACCCTTCTCTATTTAATGGAAGTATATTTAGTTTGAGAAGAAGAAAAAAGCTATATTTGATATTTTTATTAAAGTAGTATAAATTTTATCTAAAAAATTATAGAAACCAAAGTTTTTACTTGTAGGGCCCTTCTTCTCTTTCTCCATCTTTTGAATCACAAAAATTTGAACTATTTTTCAATTTTTATATGTCATTCTTACACACGAGCTATGTTGATTTTCTATACTGTTCCAATTTTATCGGATATCTATTTTTTTCTTTCACCATCATTTTTCCTTCATTTAAATTTTTATCAAGAAATATATGAAAAATTACCTACTAATGTTGTGGAAAAAGAAACAATATTACAATTTTCTATCACTTATTCCTATTATGACTTGTGTGCTTGTAAAACATGGAAAAAAGAAACCTTTTATTGTATTATTTATTTTGCCTATTACATACAAGTTTAATGTTATGTAACTATGTTGAAAAAATCTATAGGTTCCTTCTTTATGTTGGAAATTGATTGGTTCAAACTTTCTATTTATTAAATTAAAGCAAGAAGTTATTTATTTAATTTCCTTTATTTACAATTATACTAGACCCATTCATAGTTTCAGAGATAAAAAATTCCTGATTTTCTTGTTTTCCTATATAATTTAAACCGTGTGCAATTTTGGAGGTAGATTTGTCTGCATATGTACGAATGGACTTCAATCTTGAAAAGGAAGATAGTATGTCAAATTGTATATTTAATCTATTTTACAATATTTTATTAAATAGTTGACTCAATTTATAGTCTTCTTAAGTCGGCCAAAATAGTTTTACCAATCTAATTTAGTAACTTAATATTTAATCTAATTTGACATTTACCTAACCTAAACGTTGAACTCATTCTACCTAACTCATCTATTACTTAAAACTTATTTTCATCAAGCTAGCCCACAAGTTCCGATGCCTAAGATAATTAACTTTGAGATAAATTTTAATTCAATAGACCAGGTGTTATGGGTACTCTTTTTTTTTTTTAAAGACCAAGGTATTCAAGCGTCCTGTCTGAATTTTCAAGGTATCCACCTAACTAATCATTGGAGCATGTTTAAACCTCCTAATGAGCATTCCATGTGATCTCATCCATTTTCAACACACTTTATACTATTATTATATAAATGACACAACTATTTTGAAACAATTTCAAAATCCATATAAGACAACTAATTTGGAAGCTGAATAAGTAACTTTGAGATCGATTAATTACCAATAAGTAACTTGAGTGTATTGGAGTAGCAGGCTTTCTGATTGTTTACTTTGATTTTTTTGTTTCTGTGCCCCGTTTTTATATTAATATAGTAACCATTAAAAAACTTAATTTCCACCCAAAACTCCTTAGACCAAGTTGGGCTTTGATAAAAGTTAGACCAGGAGGTAAGCTTAACTAGCCTTCAATTTCAAGTTCAAACTGAGCTAAACCATCGAATTAAACAATTTAAAAAAAAAAAAAGGATCAAATATGTAAGTGACAGATGCACAATTTAAGAATTGGCTCAGTTGAAAATGTTCACTCACCAGACTTGTTTTCCAATGAAATTAATTCTGCAGAGAATTCAATTTGAGAGAGAAGAGTACAATATTTTCTACAAAAGCAACAATGGAAATCCGCCCAAAGAGAATGCCTGATAATTCTACATTGCAAGACCCAATTCCCCACCCATGATCTCATTGTCTACTTTCTCTAGTGAATCCCAGACTCAAGTGAAAAGCTAGGGATTTCCCCAGGAGGGTATCCCCCTTTGTACATTTCATTGGCATTTGAGCAGTAACAGTGATAAACAGGGTTGTTGATTACAAGTGATCAACAGTGTGAAATTTTAGCATTCTTAGGCCCAAAGTGAATGATGGTTCCTTTTAAATCTCTTAAGATTTTTATACTTCTGTAAACAATTTTAGTGATACCTTAACCCTTTGATTGGTGTCCTCCAATCAGTAGAAAAAGTTTACCACTACAAAAGTATGGATAAAAGAACGAAGTACAGAGGTCATTAATCTTACAGCCTCCAAAGACCATTTAGGCATTCCCCTACCATTTAAATACTTATGGAACATCATCAAATAGGTAGCCCTCAATGGTTCCAAATGCAGGAAACTGAACTATATCATTCCTCTTTCTGCTATATCTATCACAATCTAAGAAGATAATTCAAAACGTGATGTTATAACCATTCATCAAATAGCTAATTGCGGTTCAATGAACAATAAGGCAATATGTTAATTTATAGAAAAAAACAAATTAAGTCCATTCACAATACAGCAGTATCCCTACCTATTTCTCCTACACCAACAAAGAGAAAATAAGAACCTACCACACTACTCATTGTCTCACTTCTTCTTCTTAGCAGGAGGCTGAGGGATCTCTTCCTCTTCTTCATCTTCGTCATCCTCATCATCCTCATCTTCTCCATCATCCTCATCGTCGTCTTCATCATCATCCTCATCGTCGTCGTCGCTTCCTCCTTCACCATTTGCCTCAACATCATCATCCAGATCATCATCGTCTTCCTCATCCTGGCCTTCTGCACCAGATAAATCATCATCACCATCATCACCTGGTTCCTCTGCATCATCATCATCCTCATCATCATCGTCATCAGTTTCACTATCTTCCATATTCTCAGGATCAGCCTTAGACGTTCTTCTGTGAATGAAGGCAAGAGTATCCCTGTAAAGCAATATAAACATGGACCATGATCAAAGATGAAAATTTTGTGGGCTTCCACTTTCTGCACACAAGTAAAAGATAGGCAAGAGAAAGAGACAAACCTTTCATTTACATGGTCAACCTCTACTGGAAGTACAGTTGTTCCATTTGATGATGAACCCGCCTGAAAGACATTTGATTTTTAAAGGCAGAATGCAATAGTAATTAACATAAACAAGATTGGCTAGAAAAACAGGTTTTACCGTCTCACAATAAACCATAACATGCTAAATTCATTAAAAACAATTTCTACAAGGTTAAATTGCAATCTTACAATTAGGATACGTGGAAAAAAAAAGTGATGTATATGACACAAACAAACAATGCACTACAACACTTCTTATTTTTTGGGATAACATGGGTATCCCCACCCTCATTGAAGGTGAGACTAATTGCAATGATAAATGAGACCACCCGCAAGCCTCATGTGTCGGATAAGTCTGGAAGCACTACAACACTTGGACAAAATATCATAATACTTGCAGGAAGGGCATAAACCCTTATTGAAACTCATCCCATATAAACTTTTATATAAACAAAAGGGGGAAATTTTTTTGAATGTTTGAGAAAACAAAAGCAATGTCAAACTTCTCAAAAAACAAAATTAAGTGGAAAAGCATATGCATCCCTTCAATACCCACCAAAGACCCCTTCAATCAAGATCTGCAACTTTTATTTCTTCACAGCATATCCAAATTCCCACCTCCCCCAACCCCTGCCCACTTCCATAAAAAAACCTTGTTTCTCTTCCCTTCGTTCCCAACTACAACCAATCAAAAAATCCACAACACTTGAACCTATGTCTGCAACTTTTGTTTCTTGACAGAGCACAAACAAACAAAAGCATATAAACATGCTCACATATACGGATGGAAGTTAAATGGTTGTAGAGAGAAATTCAGGATCCCTTACAGGCAAAGGGAAAATAGTAACAGAGACAATAAGAATGAACCCTTAGATATATAACCACTGGATCAAAAGACATTACCTAAGAAGCTCAAAAATATAGAAATAGAGGCACTGATATCATATATATGATAAATGTAACCATGTGACATCACCATACATATTTCAAGCGAATTGATGCAATAGCCAACTGCAAACCATTGCTTAAGCCATATACATGAGTCTGCCTCCTAAATACATTCATTTGAAAGATTGCATTTTTCGGATAACCACAATATCCAGAAAGAAATAAAAAATCAACCATGTAATCAATGATGCCCGGACACAGCAAGAACGTGTCACTAATACGGCAAAGACACAAATTGTACACATAAAAATGAAGTGTTTGACATGGACACGTGACCTAGATTGAAGTGTCCGTACAACATAGCATTTAATAAAATGGGGATGCAAAATGAGAAGAAAAAAAAACAACAGCAACCAGATTGCCATATAGAATTTTAGAATTATCAAACCAGAAATTTTAGTATTTATCTACCATGTGAATTTTTTCAGTACACACATCCTTGTTTAAAAAAAAAAACTAAAACCAAAGCAAAAGCAGCTAATGATTTGAGAGGATATTTCTAAAAAAATGGAGCCACCACCCTCTCTTTTTTGAAGAGTTTCCACCATGCCAATGTGAAAGGAGAGCTATTACTCCTTTTATTAGAGACACATTGTGTACGAATCGCTAACTAAGCCAAAACTACAAGCTCGAGGTGGACCAAAAACATATATATATATATATATAGATCAATGGGCTTTGAAAGTGAAATTGGGAACCGTGGGTGCAAGTGCAATTTGAAAGTGATAGGTGGGGGTAAGATGGGAATTAGATCCATTAGGTCTAATGTGGGACCCACAAACCAAAGTTTGTGGCAGCAGAAAAAAATCCATGGGGATAACCCTATTAAAAACCATAACAGCACAAAAAGCAAAACACTTTCCAAAACCCTAGTGGCAAACACATATCTAGGTTTTTCCAAACAGATACAGGTCTCAAGACATAAAATTCTATTTGCAGCTTGTTGATAAGAAAAGAAATGAAAAGAAAAAAAATACAAGCATCAAAATCATAAGACAAGAGATTGTACTCCTATTTTTATATTTTCCATATGAAGGCACTACCTTTATCTTTTTTCACATATTTCAACATTTTAAAGGTGAAAAAAGTATAAGGAGTGCCTCAGTCCAAAGCATAACTTCCAAAAGAAGGTAAAAAACAAATCTCCTTAGACATACCTATAAGGCTTCACAGCACAATCATAATCCTAGATCCAACCCATGGTGCTGTTTGGATGCATGGAAATGAAAATACTATTTTGGAAATAACCATTTTTAACTAAAACAGGAATGGGTTTAACCATTTTTTGTTAAAAACAAAAAACCATCTTGGAGGAAGGTGATTTCTTTTCCATTCTTCAAAACGAAGTAAGAAGCATCAGTTGACTTTCAAAATCCCAGCATTTTAAATAAACAAATAAATACCAAACATAAAAACAGAGTCCTGAAGTAGAAATACTCGTTTGCAAGATTAAAAAAAAATAAAAATCAAATGTTATGCTTCAATTACAAACACAACTACAGAAATGCCCTAAACCCCCAGAGCAAAAGCCTACTCCTAATCCCCTAATCTTCCAAATAAAATTAGAGAGCCCCAAAACCAAACCATGAGTATTACATTTCTATAGAAGTAAGCAGCAACATCAAAACATTAGCTCCAAAAATAATGATACATTAAAAAAAAACGACATCATAAAAGCATCTAAACAACAAAGCACATATGAAAATGAAATAAAAGATAAGTGGGTTGAAATCTATACCGCCAAAAGAAGCCACATTGCAGATTCAGCGGCAATCAAGGTCGACTCCACTGCAACAGCCTCAATCACAGAATAAAGCATCCTCTCCAAATCAACCCCAGCAATTTTGCAGAAGGCTTCCATCTCCATTGTAGAATAAAAGAATATGGAAAGAAGAAATCCCTACAAGCAAAAGCCCTAAGACGAGCAAAACCCTTGGAGAGAGACTACTAAAACAGTAAAACCCTAACTAGTAAAAACAGAATCTCAAGAGTTTTGCATGAGATTGAATTTCACCGAAAACAAGGGGCAAAAAGCAAGGAATGACGGTCCGAGGTCGGAGTGAGCACGTTTGGCCATGGATCGGGACGGATCCAGTGGGCTTGGGTCCAATACCCAACCACACAAAAAATTTTGCTCTACTATTAAACTCAAAAAATAATTAACTAGAATAAAATAAATTTCTATAGACAATGAAAAGAGGGGTAAAAATAGAGTCAAAATAATTAAAATGGAACTCAATAATAATTCAAAATTTTAATTTTTTTTATTGTATATAAGTTTCATTAAATATAGTAATACATAATAAAGTTAAGATCAATTGACTAGAAATTAAATTTTGAATAAAATTTTAATTAGTGATGGGTCATCAAGTCTACTTCTAATCTGCATTGTTAGATTTTTCAAATGAAGAAATAGAAATAAAAATAAAATAAAATCAGTGTGTAGTACTATCTTCTAATGAGTTACACCTCATCATTTCTTTTATATATATAAAAAACAAAATCACCTGCAAATGATGCCAATAGTAGATTAAATAGATACATCCCTCTTCCCTTCCAATGTACCTTTGTGAATTGTACATATGCCTAATTTGACATCAATTAAACTTTCAAAGCATATTGATTTAACATGATAAAATGATTCATCTCTCTAACACAATATTGTCTACTTTGGATTTGAAAAACCCTCACAATTTTGTATTGGACCCAAAAGTGACTTGGGGTCAAAAAGCCTTATATTAGAATGGAAGGGTGGTCCCTCATATATTCCACACCCAAATCTACCTCATGGATAGAATGAGACTTTTTCCCTCTTCGATTGCTGCCCTTTCACAAAAAGCCCCCTTCTTTGGGGTGGGGTATCACAAGTGATGAATTTTCATCGTTAGATGATTATGAAATTTTGAGGGCTTACAAAAATGGTTTTTCAAACCCACCTATATATGTGGACCCATCAAGGAGTCTATGTGTGTATATAATTTGATGGTCTTATTTGAGCCCACAAGAATTTGTGAGTTTGAAAGACCTTAGTTTTTGTAGGCACTTATAAATTTTTATCTTGATTAGATAAAATAAACTACGTTTTATAAGGCCTTTAAAATTGCACATTTATTTAAAATGAAAATTATCAGATTAGATAAATGATCATTAAAAAATCAAATTGGTGTTAAATTAGATAAAGGTACAAGTCAAGGGCATAAGTGGGTGTGAGAGGGGTGTAGATTCATTTTATGCACACGGGTCCCATGATCCAAAGTTAAAACTAAAGTTCATGCAAATTAGTTTTTGGGTAAACTTTGGATTACGGGACTCACATGGATTAAATGGGTCTACTCCCTCTCTCACACCTAACAAACCTCGTGAATTACACACATACTCAATTGACATCAATTTGACCTTTAAAATTCATTAATTTAACTTGATGAATTTTACTGGTAGATAAATATAAACTGACATCAAATAGAAGTCAAAGCCTATAAAATTTGATCCAAGTGAGTCTATCAAAAAGTTTGTACAAAAACTTCTTACAAAAACGTTATTGTTCTTACTGGTAGAAAATGTGACATGTAAAAAATAAAAATAATTAAGATAATTTTAACAAAATATATAAATGAATAAACCTACGTGTTATTAGAATGAGTCTCCATGTGATAATTGGAAGAACCGAATTTATTATAGGAATCAATAAATGAAACTTGTGATCCAAATCATGTTACTAATCAAGATAGTGACTCAGTTTATTTTTTATTTTATTTTGAAGACCAATGTATCCAAATCATGTTACTAATCAAGACAGTGACTCAGTTTATAGACACACATGGTTGTTTTCTTGGGACATTGTCCATTTGTCCTTCCAACTCTTTGACTTTTACCAACAATATTCAATCTCACGCGAGTGCGCTAGAACAAGTCCAAGAATTCAACGGCCCTACGATGAAAATAGAAAATTAGTAATTTTTTTTAATTTACGTATAGAAAATTGTGGGAAGCCCAGCGTAAAACTCCACGGGTGATATCCACTGCCCTTAGAATATATCAGGTTAGGCCATGGGATTTCAAACTTATTGATTTTTTGAATCGGTGTCTTTGTTTTTTTTTTTTAATCAATTGTAATTAGGAGAGATTTCTCAATTTAGTCAGTAATTTTTTTAAAGAAAGTTGCTAAATTTGTAACTTTGTATATATGGCGCGTTGATCCAATGCATGTTAATAAATCACGTTTTGATTGAACAATATAAATTAAAATAAGTTTATTGGTTTCCTAGAAAAATAAATTTTGATTTCATTTTATAAAAAAAGTGACTTGAAAAGAATTTGCTTCTTAATCTAAAATTTTTCTTATATTTATTTTTAATAATCTACATTATGAAAATTTGATTTAGCAAGTTGGAAAGATTCAACCTAGTCTCATTATATTAATAAAAAAAGCAAAAGTTTCATAAAAAGGTTTTTTTTTTTTTTTGAGAAAAGGAGAAATTGAAATTGAATTTAGTGAGTTAAATTGATTTATTATAGTTTTGTCACGTAAATAGCTAAAAATATATAAAATCATATATAAAATGACTAAAAATATATGCGATAGAGTATTGTGAGTTGGAAGGATTTAACCTGCTTCGGTCTTTTGGTATGTATGCCACGTTTCTTCATTGTCATGAATTTATTATTTTTTGTTTTGCCTTTTTCATATATATTATTGTTTCAATATATCATGTATTTTACGTTAATAACAAGAAATTTAATAGATTAATATATGTTTAAACTTTTAAGAAGATAGCTGTTCATTTTAATTATAAGATAAATCAATAAATGATCGTATATTGCATGAAAAATAAATATTATAAAATATGGGATTTTTTTCCAATTAAGTCAAATGACGAAGTGGTCCTCTAAGATTACTCAAATTCTAAGTAAATGTTAAAAATCAATGCAATGCAAAACTACCAAAGGGTGTTTGAGTGCTTGAGTGGGCATTCTGGATGATCATTAAAATTGGGCTCCACTTGATCGGTATTGGAGCAACCGTACACGTGGCACATGAACTACTACCTTTAGAATCAAGTAAACAAGCCAATAAGCATTCTTTGAGCAGGGAATTAAGAAAACAATAATAAATAAATAAAAAAGCTAATATTATTGCTTAGAATCCAAAATTAGCTTAACAATGCCTCTGTCCTTGACGATTTATACAAGAAAACTACACTGATCATCCCATTAAAGCTAATTAATCCCACTCAAGTCCCTTTTAGGGGAAAGCAGCTATGACCTACATTGCCTTCATCCTCTTTATGTGACAAATCTTCTTCATACAAGAAAAGCATCCAATGGGCCACCCAAGAGGCCCATATTATTGACCTCATCTATGGTCTTACTCATTCAAAATTGACACCGAAAGAAGGCCCAACTACATGAAGAGAACCGTGGGACGGTTCGGGCCCAACGTATTCCATCAAAGGGTCTGATGTTCTTCCTATTTCACAATTCTTGCAGGGCAGACCAGAGCACTTTTTTTGTGGGGGGGACTAAATCGACAACTCCAATTAGAGAGAGGCCCGGCCCTTGCGATTTGGAGATTGATGAGTAGTTGAATATCACGTTCTCTTCTGGGCCGACAATTGGACCTTCTTTGTACTGGGTCGATTTCTTGAGGAACCAGAAAGCCCACCACTGGGCCCATTACCAAAATCGATGTCGGAAAATGATGATGAAGCTATCTCAATTCTATCTTCCGATTTGCAGCATGCCCGATCCACCATGAACCGGGCCGCTCGCCGCCCGACCTTGCAAGGCAATTTTATGCAGCACCACAAGAGAGCAAGGGGACAACAGACGCACAGAGCGCATGCCCGGGCGGCACATTCGACGGCCGCATCGCCGCACTGCTTCTCATGCCCAGTGGAAGATTGTTGAGAGGCCTTTCTTTCCATGTGAATCAATCTTTTCCACAGCTTTATATTCTTCTTCAGCTTCTCTCAACAAAGCCACATATTGTTTGCTTCTTTTTTACTTTGAGAAAAAGCTATGGTGATGATAGGCGAACAGCGGTATCGGTATCGGTCCCCGCCTGCTTGAAAGCTCCATTACTCAAATTTTGTGCTGGTATGATCATCTCAACCCTTGGATTGTTGCATTCGGATTCATTGTTTGTGCTTTGATTCAACCTCTGCTTTCTATTGGATTGCACACGAATTCTATGTGAATTTTCAAATGGTTTTAATATGTGATCGGCGACAAACCAATCATGATTTGGACATTGGGCCATGAATTATTATCTGGATTGCTTGCAGATTATGCAGCATTGAGTCATACCAGTTCTCTTTCCTCTTTTGCCTTTTTGACTTTCCTTTGTGGGTGATGATGCCTTGCAGATTGTGAATGATAGATTCTTGGTGCAGATGGACAAGTAATCCCTTCAATCCAGTTTTAAACACGTTTCAATAGTGTCTTCGCGGTGATGACTTGCACATGCCGGCATCTTTCTGCATTATTATCTTTCTATTACCGAGCTGTCCTTGGTGTTTATTTTGATGCAGAGACCATAAGAAATTTAAATACAGTCAACATTCTATTTCACAATATATTAAAGGAAAATAATATTTGTGTAAATCACTAGTACTATTAAAGAAAAGTCTTTATTCCGTTAATTCGTTACCAACAACTTTCTATTAATGTATATTTCTTTAGAGGAGCCATACAAACACTCTGAAAATCTTTCCCTACACACCCATTTTCCCAAAAGTTAATGGAAATTACCCTTCTACCCTTTCACTTAAAAACGACACATGAACGAAGTGGGCTATGAAGTGAGATTTTCAAACGAAGTCGTTTCTCGATCAATTTCTTCAAACAAGGTATCAAAATTCATCTAATTTGAATTTTATGAACTCCAAGACTGATTTTAAGTGAAAAAGGGTATAATTTTGGACTTCAAAAATCGTATCTAAAGAATTAAAAACTTCCCGAGTCTGATAATTTTCGGATGGGCCGCGGACTGTCAGAAAGCCCGTCGGATGGTCCATTAAAAAAAATAAAAAACGAGAGTTAGGGTTCTCACACTTCAGCTCTCTCACCATCTCTTCGGTCTCTTCCCTTCTATGCCGGTAGTCTTTCCGTCTCTGCCGCTGGTCTCTCCATCTCTTCCCTTCTTTGACCGGTCTCTTTCTCCAACTCCTTCTCACTCTCGCTGCTCTCTCTCGATTTCCCTCTTACTCTTTGGATCTCTCTCGCCTAAATATCTCTAGCTCTCTTAGTCTCTTTCTATTAAATTTAGTGAATTCACTTATTTATTGAGAGGTTGTGTATTTACTGTATGAAGTAATTTGAAAATCCATGTGGGCTTCTTTGCCTCTTGTTTCCCATGTGAATTGCAAGTGAAGAGGAGGATAAATTTGATTTATGGTAGAGGGAGTGTGAAATGTTTGAGGTTTGTAATTCAAAAAGCTACAAAAATGAAAGAGAGGATACAAAAGGAGAGCCCTAATTCAAAAATCATTTTATTTGAGCTCAATTTCAGTAGATTGCTAAATTATTATTTGTCTCTCTCACGGAAGTTATGGAAAGTTAAAGATCAATTTAAAAGCAATTCAAACCTCATTCGAAGGAAATTATACGAACTAAAAACTTCTTTTTCGAATTTAAATACTTAGACTTCAATGAAAAATTTTCAAAAAAAATTATAAATTGAAAACTTCAAATTTGTCACGCCCCGACCCGACAGGTGGGCCCGGAACGCGACTGTTTTTTTTTTTTAAAGATAAGTAAGTAAACTAAACCACAAGCATTCTTATTGGGCCGGATCAACAGTTGGGCCCAAGGGTCACACATGAGCCCATCAAGTGGACTCAAACATGTACCATATGCCTACCCCAATATCAACAACATCAACATACATTATAATCAAATCAATCATCATTGATTATTACAAACCAAAATAGCGTCTCAACCATTACAAAGGCAACATAGCCTAGTACATCAAATTAACATAAATTAAGTACCACATCCGGTACTTAATAAAAGACAACGGTTCCAAGAACCAACAGGAAAAGATCAGGGCATTCCCCTCTGGGGGAATCCCAAAGCACTGCTTCAGCTTATCCAACCTAAGCCTGATAAAGAGGGTCCTCCTCCTCGGGTTCATTGCCTGAAAGGTGAGTGGTGTGAGCTAACTAGCCCAGTGAAGGATAATTAACAATGCACATTAAGTAAAATATAAAACAGGTTAGCAACAGTTCAATAGCACATGCTTGATAACAATAAGCATAATCTCAGATAATATATCAACATCATTAAACCACTGTCATTACCCACCGTAACGCCTGCCGACTACACTGAGACCAGTATTAAGTCCCGACACGGTCAAAATACATCATTGCAAGTACATCTCCGGCTCTGACTTAGCCGATACTGACACCCTCAAGTCAGCAACTGATGACAGCATGGTCCGCCCATGGTCCAGTAGACATAAACCATCTCTCATATGGCCGATATTGGTTCAATAGCCCAGGTACGTGGAAGCAGTCTTACATACACATACGATCAATATCGTAATATCATAATCATCACAGCACTCTTACCATAGTGCATCATGTATAGGCACATGAGTGGGTTCAAAATCTGAAACCACTCATTGCTCGATACGCATCTCATCATAACACCTGTTTACAAAATCTGCAGAGTTAAGTTCCCTCACCGTTTTGTGTGGTTTACGCGGTCTCTGTCAAACACACAAGTGCTCAATCAATATACATAACAAATACGTACTTATACGTAGTATTTTGAAATCATACGTTTTCCCACAAAAATATCCAGGGTTCATGGAAATGAGTCTCCTACTTGGTTTCTATCCTTTTTAAATCATCCACAAGATAATAATATAATAAAAAGGTGCTCAGTCCAAAACTCGTATTGTCTTATGGGCATTGACCAGATTGACTTATTGAATTAGGTCTAGATCCTCGGGTCACTTCTCGGTTGTCTTCTGGATATGGACCAGAGCTGACATTTTGAGTAGGCCTCGAGGTCACTCAGTACTAGACTATAGTGTCGGCCTGAAAGTGAATCACTCAGTTCCCGACTAGTGTCGAACTGAAAGCGGATACAATAGTATTTATACTATAAATAATAAGAGGAAGGGGTTAGTACAATTTTAATTAACAAGGGGGTATAAATCATTACAAATAATCAAACATATTAAATAAATAATAATCAAGATTAAAACAGTAATCAAACAATATTTTATCACTTAAAACTGTGTTCCTCGGAACATCACCTCGGAACAGGGTACAGTGGCTTCGGATCATTCGAACCACTCTAAACTGAGTCACTGGCCTCGGAACTTGGGGCGTGACTTCGGATCGTCCGAAGACTGGGTCTCGGACCTTCTGAAGTCCATCCGAACTAATAAAACAGAAAAGAACGAGTCTTGGTGGGTCTGCAGAGCTCGGAACGTCCGAAGAGTGGGTCTCGGACCTTCCGAGTGGGTCGGTCCTTCCGAGCTTGGCTCGGTCCTTCCGAGAGAGGTTTGGCTTGCCTCGGGCGTTCTAGGCTTCGAGTGAAGCTCGGAATGTTTGAAGGTCACGGCTCTCGGACCTTCCGAGAGTCGTCTTCTCCACTGTCTGCAACTGCAGACAGTGACGGCGGATGAACAGTGAAATACGACTCCAGAAAGGGAGGGCTTCCTGGATTCGGTTTTCACATCCGTCTGGTCTGATGGACTCCTCTGGGAGTCCTCTTTCCACATGGATTGGTTTGGAGCTCAGAAGCTCAAAGGGCCAACCGATTTTAAGGTCAAATCCTCATGGGTATATGAAACCCATGGTTTTTCTTAGATTTTAAAAATGGTTTTTCTCCATCAAAACAGGGTCAAAATAGGTTTTGTTTGATTCTAAACCGGTTAGAATTCAGAAAGGAATGTAATGGATACTTTGGTTTCGATTCCTGGGCTGAAATTCAGATTTTTGGAAAATCTTCAACTTAAGCTTCGGTTTGCAAAAACAGGCAACTGCAAGGGGGTTTTCGGTCGGATTTTACAGCGAGGGATAGCAAGAGAAGAGTCGCTGGGAGTTGAAAAAGGAAGCTCAGGCCTGAATTTATAGGATTTTGGCCGGAAATCCGGGGATGAGACATCACGTCGGGGAGGTGATGATCAGCCGGGATTTTGGCCGAGCGGCAGAGGACACCTGCATGGCGTTGCAGATTTTTCTGCTGTTTGCAGATCAGTCCCCAAACAGTTTACAAATTGCACATGAGTCCTAGTTTTTCATAAAACCAATTTTTGAACTAAAAGTACTAATTTAAAAACTTAAAAACTTGATCCAACTTTACAGATGTGTTGGGTTTTGAAAATCTTGGTCACCATAAAAATTTCAGATTTTATCTCTTACTAAAAACCCTTGATTTAAATAAAAATCATATTTTACCCATAATTACTTAATTAAACAAATGTAAAAATAACTAATTTGTAAATCTTGTTTTTAAGTGAAATGAAATAACTAGACCATTCTTGAAATGGTCAACACCAAATACCCTTTTTAAAATTTATCTATTTTCTGAAATTAGTTAAAATAAATAAAATCCCTTTTCGGGGTTTCGACGGGCGATATTTAAATGCCATTTTCTGAAAATTAAATCATTTTAAAATAATAAATGCAAATCCTTCATTAAGGAGAGTATTATCAATCAATAACAATCACCAAATCACCCAATTTATGAAAATATACAGAATAAGCGGCAAATTACCAAAATACCCCTCTAGCTCGACGGGCTGGATCACTGAGCTCACGAGCTTGGATCGGGCCATACTTGGGCTTTCCTTGAAGCCCTGACCGAAAACCTCGAGATCAACCGGTTAAAACACGATTAATGAGTTATAACACGCCTAATCTGGGGCAGGGTATTACAAAATTTATCTTCATTTTTTCTTTAAAATTATTTTAGAGAGAGATTTGTCCTTCCTCCAATCTTTTTTTTTAAACTTGAGCAATCAAAGAGTTCTTTCAATTGTTTTTAAAAAATAATTAAATTTCTCAACATGATAAAACTATCAAATCAAGTTTTAATTTCAAATTTTGAATTAGATTTAGAATAAAATATCTAATTTATTGGGCTCGGTCTGATAAAAGTTAAGGGTAAAAAAAAAATGAAGGCCTTAGAGCAAAAACAGACAAACAGACCTTTATCAGGCCGCGGATGACCCGATAGCCCAATCAGGCCGGGCCGGATCCACACTTAATCGACTGTATATTATCGGGCCGGGCCGCGGACGGTCCGATTATCCTGTCAGGCCGGACCGGCTTGGGTCCGTTTATAGGCATCACGTAAACCCTCAGACCGTAATCCGTATTATTCCCTCTTTCGTATCCGTAAGTCCCAAATTGACCAAACCCCAAATTGGAGCTCTTAACTCTTGTCACAAATATCGGCGGTATTTTCAAATTTATCGCATTTTTATCGGCAAAATACCATTACCACGTTAAAAATGCGTTTTTATCGCCACGACGATAAATTTTCGGTAAATTCCCAATAAAATTGTGTTAAAAAAACGATAAATGTTAATAACGCGATATTATCCCGGTAATTTCCGGTAAATTCCCGATAAATTCTCGGTAAATTCTCTATACCCTTTTTATTTCATTAATTTTTTTATTTATTCTATTTTTTTATTTTTTAAATATTATAATTTCTTCAAGATTTCTCCATGAGAATTTAAAAATATCCGCTAACAGTAAAAATCTAAGAATTTAAAAATACGCCGTTATTACGAAATTCAGCTATCGCAGCTTCTTCTTTCCCAACGCCAATCTCCCAGCACTCTTGGCCGTGCTTGTCCCATCGCTCACTGTTCAGGCCACCGTTGCCGCTCACCCCGTTTCGGTCGCATGCTACATATAAAACTTCGATTTCGAGCCATGTCAATCCCGGATTCCTCGGGCCTCAGCCTAGTCTTGCTTGGTACAATAGGAGTAACCCGGTGGGAAAAAGAAGGCAATCCTGTATTGAATTTAAATCTTGATAGCGCAGAAAGAGATTTTATTAAAAGAAGGTGATAAACACTATTACAAGATAGAATAATAAAAGGGATTGATATTCAGACTTGCTTCACCCCCTCTGTCAGCAGATATGAACTAGCTGCTACCCCTCTGATAGTCACCAACGAACCAGACTATTGTTGAAGAGTCCACCTTGTTCAAGGTTCAGATCTGGCGATGGTACCTGGCAAAGACCCTCTTTCCACGGCTTGCTGCCAGCACAAAAGGAAACCCCTTCTTCTCTGTATTGCCTCTCACAGAGAAGATTGGATTAATGCTGCCTGCGAACAACAAGCTTTGGATTTCGCCACACACCGATGGGCCGTGCTCCACTATAGATCCGAAACCGAGAAACCCTCTTTTGCTGGTTCTTGAAGAAGACCCTCTTCTGTATACAGTGCAGTGCTACCTCCCTTCTGACCGCATCTCCATGTGTCTTGCTGCCGCTATTTCATAACAAAACAGTCGGCTCCTTGTTGCAGTTCCAATACGAAACTGCTATTCACAGTAGTATATATCTTGCTAAGAATAACCCACGAATGAGATAAGAAGTTGCCGTGTCACATGTGCTGATTTTTAGGCCACACCCACCGTCTCTTCTCAGTTTCAATAGAATTAGAACTGAGATTCCTATGAATAGGAATTACCTCTTTACCATAAACTGCTATTGTTGCAGTCGCTCCTTCTGTGGACTCGGATTCGAGCTACCCACGTCAACAAATCTGATATATCTCTTTCCTCTTTTATTCTCTCTTCTTTTCTTTTCCCTCTCCCTTTCCTCTTCTGAAGAAGCAGCAACTGCTGCCTTCTCTTCTCTTTCAAGTATTCTCTCTTTCTTCTCTTCTCTCTTCTCTTATCTCTCTCTCTCTTCCTCTCTGCACCACAGTAGACCAGTCAGCAGGAACTGCCTGTGTCTACCAGGCCGACAGAAGACTTCGCCTGAAGCTAGAAGCCTGCCTTCCTTGCTGCGGATCCTGCCGTCTCTCAGGTAGGTTTTCCCTATTTTCCTTCTTGTTTTATTTAATTGGTTTGTTTAAAGGTTTTCCTCCTTTCTGTTCTTTTCAATTACTTTTTCAAAATGACCTCCCTTTAATTATTTCAATTGTTTAATTTAGTTGCTTTTACCGATTGGCAAAAGTCAAAATAAGTTTCAAAATATTTCGGCCTTTACCAACATTTCTTTTATACCTTTCTTTCAATTAAATAATCTCATGATTTAAACTCGCAAAAACATTCTATTATTTGCTTTCGAAATTTCTCTATCAACTCTTTGGAAAAGAATTTGTTCAACTGGATTTAATTATTTATTCACTTGTTTTCTTTTGTAAAAAAAATGCTCGACAACTCAGATTTACAAGTTAGCCCCCTTCAATCCATTTTCTTCAATACACAAATTTCACCAACACATTAGGTGAGGGCTCATCACACTTTTCTGGATCCAATTTGGACATTATTGATGTTTGACTTTGTATTTTCCGCATCAAATGCGTGTTTGGTGGAATTAGGGGAGGAGGTTGTGATTGGCATGGAATTTAATCTTCAGTGATGGATTCACTGTCTGCAGAACGGGCCAACATTAAAGGGCAGATCAATGACATCCATCGAGCTTTGTTGTAAGGACCTTTGAATTATCTATCCTTTGAGTTTAGATATAGCTGTGTTCCTTTGCATTTGAAGTTTTGTCTAAACTTGAGTTTCAGTGTTCTAATTGATCTTGTTTAGATGTAAATTATTAGAGAAAATGTTGATTTTCACAATGCTGGTGTGTTTTTTGAAATGGTTCATATATTAATAGATAAAAAGCACTAGAGGTGTAAATACAAGTGGGATAGAACGGCTAAGAGAGAATTAAAGCTAACAAAATATAAATATTGCTACGAGAGACACGGCTGGATGAGGTGATCTAGCACGTACAAGACGGTCACTAAATCGGAACAACAAAAAACATCATTGTCCAGGATAAGTATCCATTTAATCACCACGAGTTCATCTAAAAGCATCAGGTCTCCTCTTTTTGCAGCTAGAGTAATTGATAGAGGAACTCAAACGAGTTAATTCTCTGGCGGTTTTATCTTTTCTTCTGGACTTCACGGGAATGGATTAAGATTCCCTTACAGCAGCGAGGTAAGAGAGGAGGAGGCTTTCCTGGCCATTGGAGATCAAACCAAGCTTCCTTCCAACCTCAAGCATTCTTTGATCAATCCACTCGACTAGTTGGAAATTAACCAAAAGGGTTGTTGATTCAGGCTGTGAGGGAATCGGCTTAGGAAACATCAAGCCCAAAAGGGGGACCACCAATTGGAGCTGAGACAATGCTGGTGTATTGATTTGAATGTTTTTTCAATTAGTGTAATATGTGATGATAATGCTCAAAGAACAATTTTTTTTAATCTGATCAATTTATATGATGGTAGAGTAGAAAAGGAAAAAATTTCAAAAGATATGAAAATGGGGAAAAACACTATATAGTTTTTAAAGTTGTGGATGGGAGAAAAACACTATATAGACCAATGTGATGTTTCAAACTAAGCTGTTTGTAGCAAAGTAGGAGCATGGAGACTCCTCTCTGTGTCATAGTGTGCCCATCAAATGTTGACTGGGAATGGGAAGAGTGCCCCACTCAGTCAGACTTCCGCAATCACCAATTCTTGAAAGTAGAAAAATTCTGGTCTAAAAGTGGGAGAGATGAAATCAATGTGGTCTTGTGTGATTCAAGAAACACCCAACTTAGGAGAAATTGGAGGAAATTTCCCCAACGGTTAAATTACCAAATAGCTGACTTCATGATTTCCCCTAGTGTTTTAGTTTTTCTGCCTAATCAAAACAGACCCAAAAGGCAAGGATGGTCCACTTCTTATCATCTTTTGTTCTTTGATGATGATTGGGTGGTGATGGATTCACCCACACGAAGGTTTGCCCGTGGGTGGTGATGGATTCACCCACACGAAGGTTTGCCAGTTGCGTGTTTCACACTGTAATATTCCCCTTGTTTATGTCATTACTAGATAATCAGCTTTAGTGGATGCTCTATCCATTTAGGTGATGAGCTGCGGGGTTTTCTTACACAGCCGCAGTGTGTAATTGATGCCCATAATCGCTTAAAATCATACTGTGGTTGATTTTTTATTTATTCATTTATTTCTAGAAGTTACAAGGGCAGGACAGCGTATAGGATGACTCTAAATGCCTAAATTTGGTTATTCTTAAAAACTAAAAGGGATGAAAATAATGCACTCTAAAACTATCAAGGCCTGAAATTAAAAACTGACTCTAAATGCCTAAATTTGGTTCTCCCTAAAAACTAAAAGGGATGAAAATAATGCCTCTTGCTCAAGGAATCACTCCCACAATCTGAAAATCGCACCTTGCATAAGTATCTTGCTAAAATCTCAATATTTATTTCATTAATCGTCGTTTATAATGCTTAAAAGAGAGGGCTTTTATAAGAGATGCCCTCTTAAATAAAGAAATTCCTAAAAATAGTTTAAAACGAAATTAAATTCACTGAAAATAGAAAATCCTAATTTCTAATTACTAAAAAATCTTATCTAAAAAAATACAAAAATAGCAAGAATCTGAAAATAGGAGGTGTTGAGATGCACCGCATCAAAGTGTCATACTGCGGTTGGTACGAGTCATTATGTAATTTCTTTTCTTTAGATATTACACTTTTTCTTTAAGGCTTTTGCCCAATAGTGGGTTTGACTATTCTTTATGATGATATCTGAAGTCACACAATGGCTTTATGTACAGAAATGAATTGGAAGAACTCACCGGGAAGATGCATGAATGTAAGAGGTAGATGAACTCTTTTCTCTTCTAAGTGTGTTTTTAACTGTAATCTAGGCCTGCATATCAGCTTTGTGGTTAAATGGTAGTTGCCTGATTGCTTTTAATGGGGCCTTTGCACACAAAGCACTTAGTTATTTGAAGGAAGTGATCATGGAGAATTCTGAATTTTAAATTAAAGATCTCATCTGTGACATTTTTTATTGGTTGTCATTTGTCCTTTTTAGGCTTATTGAAGGATTTGATCGAGAAATTAAGGAAGCGGAATTCAGGAATACACCTGATGCCAAGAAATCAATGGTATTGTTCACTCCTTAAGTTCTTTACCAACTATGTGCTAATGGAATCAATTTTTTGTGGTTTATTAATTATAATCTTAGTCCAATTGTATGTATGAGTACACTCTTAAACCTTTTTTTCCCTTTTTGCAGATTAAAGACTTGAATTCCCATGTTGCTCTTAAGAAACAGTAAGTTGTGAACTATCCACTAGAAGTGTTCATCCTTTTATTGAAAGATGGAGAATGGTAGGATTTTGTGCATCCTTGCTAACCATTCATGGATGCATCCATAAAATTTAGTTGGAATTTTAAACTTTGCCACTTTTATATTTTTAATTTCTAAATTCAGCTATTAGTGTTGTTAAACTGGCTTATATTGCCCTAGCTCTATCTAGCTGTAATCTTTTAATTTAGGTGTCATGCAAGTGTGAAAACCATGTAAAAGGTAAAAAGAACTGTAGAGTTTGAATTGTTTTGCAATTTTTTATCTTTAAAAAAAAAAAAAAAACCTTCCATTTATTTATTGAATGACTGAAACATTTTTTACTGCAACAATTTTTGTCTGACATAAAGGTGCAGTTAATTGCTTCTATGAGTATTTTTATGACTGGTTGTTTAGAGGAAAAATAATTCCAACTGCTGTGTCTTCTCTGATAAGACTTTTGTCAGAAGTATAAAAACAATTTGATAATTTTCCTTGGAAAATAGAACAGGAAACTTTTGACCATGGTTCTTTAAAAGACAAAAGAAAAAAGTATTTAAAAAGTAAAAAATAAGTTTTTCATATTCTATGCACCTGATATACATAACATTATTTCTAAAATGTATAAAAAAGAAGAAAGTATTATCTATAGAAGTTGATTATCATTTATGTAAATGTTTAAGATTATAAAAGAAAGTCATGCATATGGCTTTCTAATTTTATAAGACTAATGTTTTGAAAATTAACTTGGTTTATAGAGGAGAATCATGTTTTGATAAAACTAACATTTAAATGACAAAAATTGTTGGGTCATTAAAAAATTGTATCATATTATAATATCTAAATAGTTTTCTTTAAAAATCATATCATATTGTAAGATTTAAATTGTAAATCGGAAGATTTTAATAACTATGCAAATAACTAGCCTTTACCCACTTGATGACACATGGTAGAACTTGTAATTTAAGAATAGCTGGTTATTATTATTAAAATTTCCCTTTAAGTGAGAAAAAAGTGGCTGGTTCTTTTAATGTTTTGTTCACATACTGTTTTGGAAATATTTCCTTTGCATATATTCCTCTAGTTTGTTTATTTATATTTTAAAAGGTTCATTTCTTCCTATTATGCTAGCAATTTTGTTGTTGTGACTGCTATTATGCATCTTGTCATTTTAATGTAATATTTTAGTTTATCTTTTCATTTTCAAGTACTTTCGGCACTGTAAGACATGAATCATCATCACCATCAACAATTTCTATTTTCCTATCTATCGAGCATGGTAGTTTGAGTTACACTTGTCCACTCTATCCTGTCATAATCAATCTAGTAATAGGTTTAAATTTGTAAATAGAACTCATGGAAGGATTTAATGAAAGGTGCATTGACCAACTTCTTTGAATGATGCCTCAATTCATTATAATGTTTTTTTATTACTAAATGCCTGCTTTTGTTAATGGCATAACAGGCATGCAAACAATGTTGAAAAACAAGTTGATCTTGTTGGTGGACCTAATGGTGGAGAGGGGTTTGGTGAAGAGAATGTTCTGCGGGCTTCAAGTAACCCTTTTTTTTTCCCCTCCCGCAGTTTTTTATTTCTATTTCATAGATTTGCTTTCATTGTTGATTTTGGTCAGTTGTGGTTTCATATAGTTATATCACTCAGTAATTCACTTTTCAAAAAAAAAACCCCTCAGTGCTTCAATGTCAGATTTTTTTTTTTTGATGAAAATGACACAGCAATCAACCAGAGGTCCAGGTTTGAGTCCGGTAGTAATCTGATGCCTGTGGTTTATGGGGGCTTCATGTATCCAGAGTTTTATCCAACGCTCTCATACTCAGAAAGAGATGGAGATCTTGAAGTTTTTCTTTGTCAAAAATTAAAAAAAATAACAGCAGGCAGCACCTCTACCTTAATTGAGATTTGAAAATACTTTCCTCTGTGTAATCAGTTTGAATTCATAAGATAATCAATCACAGGTAGCTTAAATCGGGGGCATGTTATTTCTTTTGTTCCAAAGATATGGCTCTTAATCCACCAACCTTCTTTGATTAGAATGTAAGATAATTGGTTCTTGTTTATCCTACCCATGAAATCATGTCATATGGGTCAAGGTAAGGTCCCAAGTAATTAATTTATACCCTGATTGGACTGGTTATTCTTTTCCTAGTGCCCAACCTAAGCCTAATTAATATTAATACAGTATGCCTCCGGTCGGATCTGGTCAAGTTTTGTGTTTGACCCATCTATTTTACAATTCTATCTGAGTACTACTTGTGACATCCTTTTCTTAATGTTTTTCAATGATTTTGGTGGGATTTCCATGTGTTTTGTACCTAATATACCTCAAAACCCTTAAAAAGGGCAGTTGTATCCTGCTGCTCCATTGGGACAAATCTAAATGAGAAGTTGTGTAATTTGAATGTAATAGTAAGATGCCAATTTTATTCATATTATAGTGTGTTGAGACATACATTTGTTGTGCAGATATGACCAATCAACAATTAATTGATAAAGGCAAGCAAATGATGGATGAGACCTCTAAAGCCAATGAGAGGTCCAAAAAGGTTAGTTTCTTGATTGATTTGAACTCTTTAGAAACTGTTGAGGGGCCTCGAATGATTGAAGGACCCTTTTTTCTTCCTTTTCCCCTTCCTCCAACTGTTGCTGCTCTTCTTTCTTCCTTTCCTTTTTTAACTTACTCGACTAGTTCTCCACACTCGACATGTTCTTTTTTTTTTTTCTGCAAATCTAGGAAATTGTTGACAATTATCATCCATTTTGATAAATCTGCCGGGAAGCATCGTGGTTTTACCTTCATTAGTTTCGGGTTAGAAGTTGAAGCTCTTCTTGCCATTATCGATGACATGTTCAAAGGGGTCTGTCTCAAGTTGCAAACGTCCTGTTGTGCCAGCCCTAAACCTCCAGCTAGCGACAACTCTCTACGTGCTCCCAAGTTTCTAATCCTGCCTTTTTCCCCAAGTTGTTTCAGGTCCATTTTGGATGGTTATTTCCGAAAAAGGCAGATCCATCATTGGGAGAAAAATCTTGTTGAAAAGAGGTCAAATTCCTCGAAGAAGTGCCTTGTTGCTACTTTGTCCTATCCCTCGGTCGGCATCCCAACCTTAGAAGCCTGAATATTTGAGTGGGGTTGTATTGGCGAGGTCTCTGTTTGCAGGATTGATCGTTCGTTCCCATTCCTTGCTCTTCTTTTGAAGTTGTTGAAGAGGTTTGTCTGTTGAAGGAGTTGCATGTTCTTCAAGATGCCCCTATTCTCCGATCTTGAATTTTGGTCGGAAAATCTCGATACAAGATCAGTCTGTGTTTGAGCTTTGGTCCCTCTTCGTGCTTGGTCTCCGAAAGCCCTCAAAGCCATTGGTGAGTTTCCCGGTAAGGTGGTGGAGGTGGATCCTTTCACAAGTGCGGGGAGGGATTTCCTTTTTTCCAGATTTTGAGTAGTTTGGTCACCAGGCCTCTACCCATACTTTTGTGCCCATGTCTCTCTGTCCTCTGTCCCAGGCCACTCTACTCAGACTTTTGTGCCTGTGCCTCCCTCTTCTGTCCCAGGCCAATTTACTTAGCCCTTTTGTTTTCGGCCTGGGCCCATTTTGGAAAAGCTCCCACCTCAGTCTTCTTCTCCTCCCCTAGTTACTCCCAACATTGTTCTTCAAGCCCCTTCTTCCGCCACTTCAAGGTGTTTTTACTATTGCCCTTCAAAGGCTAAGTGTGGAAGGGAAATCTTTAATTTCGCTGAACAGAAGATTGAATTTCAATGTCCACCTTTTGTTGTTGTGAACCTCCCCGACCTTTATTTTTCTGGGGTTTTTATTGAATTATATTCCATGCATTGTATGTAGGTTGTCGAGGACACCATCATAAATGTTGGAGAGGACATAACGGCCCCTCTCTTAAAAGCACAGGTGTGTTACCTTATGACACGTATCAATCCTGGTTTCGTTGCCGTTGACTTGTTTTTCGACTGTCTTTTTCTTTTTCCTGTTAACATAATCTATGCTCTGATTAAACCTTTATAATTTATTACTCTCAGACAGAACAACAAATGAGTAGTAGCACTGTCGAAATCAATTCTTTCCCGGTCAGTTTCATCAGATACTGATTTTTCTGCTTTTATTGAACTATTTGACTCTTCTCTCACAATGTGTGATTTATTCACTCACAAATTTTCAGGATTTGAAGTGCGTTCTCATCATCCTAGTTTTCTTGGGGGTCGTATTTAGCTTATTTTCGTTGGCGATGGTGATACTTAAATAATTGGTTCACGGTATAATGCTAGGATCCTTTCTCGCACTTAAATTCTGGCTTCCAACTTATACTAAAAAAGACAACTGGCTTTTGAATTTTCAGAATGTTATTTACCGGATCAAGCTATTCAATTCAACTCTAGATATTCAGACTGCTGCTGTGGATCCTACAAGGACATCAGATGAAGTATCCGACACGTGGCGACATAACAAAATTTCAAGTTTCGGGTCTAATCCTGTTAGACCTATTCTTTTTTCTTATATTTTCCTTCGATCTTCTAATATAATTGCTATTGTTACCGCTCAAAAAAAAAAAATCAATTAACTAAAATACCTAAATTCAGCTTCCTAAATTATTTTAATTTTTTGAGTAATTTAAGATATGACAGAGGGTAATGTAATGTTATATACACTCGGTTTTTATTTATGTATACATCAGATATGTTTATTTATTTATTTAAAATTCCTAATTGACCCCTCAATAATTCATTCCTTGGATGGCCAGGGGAAACAGCAACTTCTTCTCCAATCTCCACTCAACTCAAGTACAACAGTAAAAGTCTACCACGTAGCAAGGGATTTTTATTCAAATAGGAGAGTAGCCATTTCTATATTTCACATTAAATATTTATATGAATTGAAATAGGTTTTAATAATTTATTTATAAAATGAACACATTATAACATTCTAATTTTTTTGTCACTAACTGATTTACTCATCTTATGCTACTATAAGAATATACGTAAAGTTAGTTTATTTTTATACTATCAGGTACAAAGTTGTGTTCGTGGTCATCGAATACAGTAGTTTTTTTTAATATATGATTTTTTACCTTCATTTATGGGTAGTAATTTTTGCACCATGAGTTGATTTCAAATTTAAAGGAAATTTTAATTTTACTCTTATTTTTAAGAAGGAGGAAAGGGAAGTAAGAGCAAAATTAATTTTTTTTAAAATTTCGTGCAGTCATGATGCAAAAATCACGATACGTTTCTACAGTATGTTAGTTATTCATTTTTCTTATCATTTTTTATAAATTATTTTTCATTATTTTTAAATATCAATTATTTTTCATTTGGGTCGTAGACGATTCGAGTAGAAGTTCGGGTGTCTTTGCTTCCATCCATGGCTGTTTATAGTTGTGATCCAGGCCTAGTATGTGGGCTTATTTGGGATCCTGCTTTGTTGGTTGGCCGTTTTGGGCCATCTTCCACGTCCTTCTGTTGTCGTTTCTGATTGGTGTTTTCGCCAGCATATGTGGACTTGCCATGGGCTTTAGATCGTTATTAGTAGGCTGTTTCTGTTTTAAATGCCTGGCCTAGATTGTGGGCTTCTTTTGGTTTTGTGTTCGGCCCTTGAACGGCCCTTACACTGATCCTCCCCTGAGTTGTAGGTTTGTTTTTGCCTGAAATGAACTATGGGTTTCTCTTCCTATATTTCTGGGCTTTTCCTGTCTTTTGAATAATTAACCAACCAATCTTTAAAAAATATATATCACTTATTTTTATCATTTATAATTTATTACTATTTTTAACTTTTTTCTCTACACCGTGCATTGCATGGGCTTAAATGCTTAGTTCAAATATTCAATATGACAAAGGCTCAACACCTTGAGTCATGGCATTGATGTCTAACCAGATTTTCATCACGTAAAGTAGCCACAAGGTAGACTTGGTCAAGTCAAGAACAAGACACGGCAAATTCCAAACCGACCATAATATTATTTAATATTTGACTTGATTTGATCTTAATTTTTTAACTAATGAACTTATTTGACTCGATTTGGTCATCTTGAACTAATTTTTATATAAAAAAATTATAAATAAGATGAAATTTTAATAAAAAATAAAAGATAAGAAAGACTTTTCTTTCATATTAGACCATTGTACTGTGAAAAGTGGAGATAATAAAAAAAGTTTTTTGAAATTAGAGTGAAAATATAGATAAAACCAACAGATAAGAAATAGTGTTTAAATAATTTTTTTACTTCAATTAGAATTATAGTTGAGTTTGAGTCCATGAATCCAAACCGTCTATTATGAACGAGTATCAGAAAGATAACTTAAATTCAAATTTTCGAAGTTGGATTGGGTAAAAAATTGCTATTCATTTAAGTTGTCTTGGTAAAAAAACCGAATGAAATGAAGCATTTTATTTGGAACTTGTGCGTAAATGAAATGAAATGAAATTAATAACTATAACTCAAATACTAACTGATTTTCTCTCATGCCTAGAATGTATCAATTTATAAATATGAAATCATTTTGGTGAATGGGTGAAGATTCCATTTCCACCCCCCATTTCTCCCTGGCTTTGGCAACATAAATAAGGAGGCAGAACAGTAGGCTGCAATTCGATAGTAAATTGAATGGTTAGAATTTGATAAGACATTTTTTTACTTATCCTCATCTCATGAATTGTATTTATATTAAATTTAAATTCATTTCAAGATATATATCGTAAAGTAAGAATTTTGAATTCGATTTTTACTTCACTTTAAAAGGTCCAAACTTACCTGTTGTGTAGGAAGACTCGTAGAGAATTCAATGATTAGTGGAGTTTTCTAAAAAAATTATCTTAAAATAATAAATAGTAGTTTTTTATATTAAAATTTCCAAATTTTATATATAAGAGGAGATGTATTGGTTGATATTGCCTCCTGCTAGGGGTTAAAAAATTGGGAGGGCCAATATATCCGTCGTTTTTTTGTTTTTATAATAATTTTTCTGAATAAAAAAATTAAACTATAAAAGATGTGCTTGTTTTTTTTTTTTTCAATTTTTTGAAATTTATTCAAAATACCGACCGATATTGTCCCGATATGGGGGTGGCCATTTAGACACCGACTTTTCTTTTAAGAGATACTTTATTTCACAATTTTATGTGAAAATTATCATTTTGCCCTTAGTTTTAAAAAAAGATAGTCCTCCACATAAAATTGAGGGGCAAAATGATAATTTCACATAAAATTTTGAAATCGACTGTCTCTTAAAAGAAAAACTGGGTGTCTAAATGGCTACCCTTGATATGGGACAAACAGTGAGTGATATTTGGTCGATATATCAATTATATCGGCCAATATTGGTATAGCACGGCTGATATCGTACAAGCCATATTTGTAACTCAACATGCAACATATGGGCCGAATTATTGGTTGATATAGTCATTATATTGTAATGACCGGATTTTAATTAAATGAGTTTATTTTTTTAGTTAAATTCAAATTAGTTAAAAATTTAATTGATTTGCAGCTTTAAATTAAATTAAAGTTGGAGTTTTTGTGAATAGTATATCTCCAAATTTGACGATGGTCTCCAAAACACTATTCATGTGGGACCCGTATACTGATCATCTACTATTTATTATTTTAAGCCAAAACAATTCACTAATAATGTATTATTAAATATTTTAATCATGTTTTAATAAATATTGAATTTTTAAATTAATTCATAATAAAATCTTTTTAGTTTACTTTTATTATTTATTTATTTTGAGATAATCAACTAAAAACCAATTGTCTCGAATAACAATTAAAGTTATAAAATCCCATAAAAAATGAAAAAAATAAAATTTCAACTTAAGCAATAACAAAAAGATTACATGAGAAATCACATCTGTAGATCATTCACTAAGACCCGGATTACTGGTGCTTGTAATTAATCTCTTTCCAATTCCCGTTTCGGTCGCATGCTACATATAAAACTTCCATTTCGAGCCATGTCAATCCCGGATTCCTCGGCCTCAGCCGACTCTTGATTGGTACAAAAGGAGTATCTCGGTGGGAAAAAGAAGGCAATCCGGTATTGAATTTATATCTGATATATCTCTTTCCTCTTTTATTCTCTCTTCTTTGCTTTTACGTCTCCCTTTCCTCGTCTGAAGAAGCAGCAACTGCTGCCTTCTCTTCTCTTTCACGTATTCTCTCTCTCTCTCTCTCTCTTTCTCTTTCTTCTCTTCTCTCTTCCCTCTCCCTCTCTTCTCTTTTCTCTCTCTCTCTTCCTCTCTGCACCACAGTAGACCAGTCAGCAGGAACTGCCCGTGTCTACTGTTAGGTGTGTGTGGCTCAGATTACATCTAATAATCTTAGGAGATAAAAGTTTAGGAGGACTCCTAATAAGGAGAGAACTGTGAGAAACACACGGCAATTGGATAAGCAAGGCAACTTCTAAGTAGGACACTGCAGGACCAACTTAGAAGGTGAATCCAGCATGGGACAACTGTACAGGACACTGCAACTTCCTATTGTTACGTGGGTGTATTTATCTTAGCAAGAGATATACGAAATGGGAATAGCAGTTTCCTAATGGGACTGCTACTTGGGACCGACTGAGTATATTATATATACAGAGAGGAGACGTGCATACAGCCAGAGAGAGAGACAGAGGGGTCTTCTTGCTGCCAGCGTTGAAGTGTTTACAACGTGCATACAGTCAGAGAGAGAGACAGAGGGGTCTTCTTCTATCTGAGTACTACTTGTGGCATCCATTTCTTAATGTTTTTCAATGATTTTGGTGGGATTTCCACCTCAAAACCCTTAAAAAAGGCAGTTGTATCCTTCTGCTCCATTGGGACAAATCTAAATGAGAAGTTGTGTAATTTGAATGTAATAGTAAGATGCCAATTTTATTCATATCATAGTGTGTTGAGACATACATTTGTTGTGCAGATATGACCAATCAACAATTAATTGATAAAGGCAACCAAATGATGGATGAGACCTCTAAAGCCAATGAGAGTTCCAAAAAGGTTAGTTTCTTGATTGATTTGAATTCTTTTTAAACTGTTGTGGGGCCTCGAATGATTGAAGGTCCCTTTTTTCTTCCTTTTACCCTTCAACTGTTGCTGCTCTTCTTTCTTCCTTTCCTTTTTTAACTTACTCGACTAGTTCTCCACACTCGACATGTTCTTCTTCTTTTTTTTCTGCAAATCTAGGAGAATTGTTGACAATTATCATCCATTTTGATAAATCTGCCGGGAAGCATCGTGGTTTTACCTTCATTAGTTTCAACGGAGAACTTCTTCTGCCTCTCTCTTGCCTTGTGATTTTGAAATCAGTAGAAGACATTCTTCCATGGTTGAAAGTAATGGTGGATGAAATGTCTGTTCTATAGCTTTCTTTCGGTGGACGTAATCAAAATTACCAAATCCGGTGAATTTTCATGATATGTGGTTTGTTTGATTTATTTTCCAACAATTTTGGAGCCATTCCACCACTGATTCTTAGTAAGACTGCTGTTGTGGTCACTCCATTTCGCACCATCCAATGATCTGCTGTCAATCACGTCCAAAAGATGCATCAGTATCCCTTCTAATGTGGATTCTTTCTCTTGATGACCATGCTGAACCCTGTAGCACCTTCTTTTCAAGAAATCATTACAGCGAGTGGTGATCTGTTGCTCCTCTACGGCTCATGTTTCTCTTGGTCTCCTTCATTGTGACTTGCATACCAAGGCAGAGCCGCCGCCGCCGCTCCTCATCCGCTCTCCTTAAATGGAGATAAAGTATGTGTGTGGGAAAATAAGAAAATTATGGAAGAAAAATTTTAACCCACGCCCTATGAAAATATCACTCAGTAGTGAAAAAGCCTAGTTGAAAGTGTGGTGTGGCCCACCTGCTGATGCAACTCATCAAGAAAAATGGAGTTCAACTGCTTGAGAACCTTTCTTTATTGATCTAAAATCAGAGATCAAGACTTGATGTGGGGCCACCATTTTTTGAATTACTTTATAAAATGTGTCACTAATGTATCAGCCAAGTTTTTTATTTTTTATTTTTAAAAAATGGTCATTTAAAATTCTAGATTCTTGAACAAGACATTTGGCACACCGAGGGTACTCAAATGAAGGCATACCATGAATTCAAAAGTGTGGGTTCAAATTGAAATATTGACTATTTAATAGATTACAAAATATTGGTTGATATTTTACTTAATATTGATCTATTTTGAACTTTATTTTTATTTTTTAAAATATTAATTTGTCCAACGTAAAACTTTCATGAGTTATAACCACTTGGGTACACCAGGTTAGATTATGGGGACTTTTAAATTTTGAAAGTAAATCAAATTCTAAAAGAAGATCATAATTTTGACCAAAACAGGCCAATTTTTTAAGATAAATTGATTTCAATTCAAAAGTTTTGAAATTTCAACTGAAATTAAATTTTAGCCCATTTAAGATGAGTATTTTCAGTAAAATCTCATATTTCACAAAATTTGCATATCATCTCCTTAATTTGATAAGTATTACTTTTTGATGACCGGTGTCTTTTAATATAAATCATATTTATATTGAAATAATGTGATTATTTCATATGTTTAACGTAGGCCCCATCAAATAGGATTATAATCGGGCTTATAAGAAAGTCATCTTGATTTAATCATTCGATCTATTTTTTAATTCTTTAAGATTTGATTAATAATTAAACTCTACAATATTTAAAAGCAAGACTTTGATTCATCTAATGAAAATATTTTTTTGGTGAATCTTGTTTTCAAATACAAATATTTTCAATGAACCTATCTTTGGATCTCATGTCCAAGTATGCGAAGTAAAATTGTATATCAAATTCCTATTTATTATATATTAAACTGTTGAGCCAAATTATTATATCAAATTATTGTCAGGTTTTATTTAAGTTCAAGTGAACAACCTTCAATCCATTACATGTTTATTGAATATGTTAATTACTTTGCGTCTATTTCAAGTTCAAAGTAAATTGAAAAGTTTACACATGTATTGAGAATTAATCGAATAAAACTTCTAGACATCTTGATTACAAAAATAAAAAATATAATATTTGTTACTTAGCGTGGAAATCTATAATAAATTGTTACTGTATTTCTCTATACTTGTGTACGTTTATATGTTGAATAAAGAGAGGTGGTCTAAGAAATGCCATGCTGAAAATTTTTGGTCATCTGAAAGTAAATGTCGAGGGTGAGACAATTTTTTGAATAGATGAATAAATCATTCAAAATGAGGTGTATTAAATCATTTTAATTTTTAATTTTAAAATAAAATTATTTAGAAACAAACTCAATCCTAAAATTTTGAATAGATAAATAAAATCAGTCAAAATGGTATTAAATTATTTTAATTCTTAATTTTAAAATCGTTTCCTCAGCCGTGTTGGCGATCGGAGATGAAATCCAGAAAATGATTTCAAAGAAGTAATTGTGCCACTTCCTACGACCGGAAGCAATCAGTTGAGCTATAGATGGGTTGTTCAACCATGTCATCAAATGACAAATTTTTTACTTGAAATTAATATAATGAGTGTTTGACTAATCCACGACTTATAATCTTTTAAGGGCAATAGAGTCACTTACGTATCAAATTCTATAGCGAGTTTGCTATTATGTAGAGACGAGAGAGATCCAACTTTATTTTTTTTCAATCATTTTTTTTCCTATATTTATTTTTCTAATATCTTTAATCGGATTCAAATATTCAATGTTGTTAAAATAGGATGGGCCTTCTTAAACTGTAGGTTCAATCGCGACTAATTTCATACGTTCCGATTTTCAAAAAAAAATTGTTATGAAATAAAATTGTAAGAAATTGATTTCTTAAAAAAAAATTGTGAATCTTCCTTAAAAAATTGTTTAAAATTTATAAAAAATAACTTTTTCCTTGAAAAAAAATCTACAAATATAGTCATTTTTACATTACAACCAACTAAAGTGTGCCTCAAGATCCATTTTATGATATGTTTCATTAGAAAATCTCGATTAAAAAAGTGTCAACTTTGTAAGATATTCATATGGCCATAAACAATACTCAAGTTGGTATGATTATCAGTTCCATCTTATTAAAGTTTAGAGCGACAATTGTGTTATATCTAACCATCGATAATCAAATATTCAAGGTGGCAAGGCCTTTTCCCAATGGATATGTAATAGACTGGAGATTATATCATCGTCTTTTTAGAAGGCTTTAATAAGGTAGGTCTGGGATTAGAATGAGTTTTGGCACTAGGGCTGCAACTCGGATAGGGTTCTTTAAAATCCAATTCGACCCGAGTTGATATTTATGAAACTCGGCATGACCCTGTGATACCATGCCTAGAACCGATGTGGGAGTCCTACATTGGTAATGAAGGAAGAGGGGTATGGATTTATTTGAAGGCCACCCCTTAACTCTTGTGTGACGCATTTTGGGTTGGGCCATGTGGGCCAAGGCCCAAAAGCAAAACCATGCAGGCTCTCTTGTGTGTGAGGCCCAGAGCGAGCAATATCACATTGAGTCATGCCCTAAGCTCTGTATTCGAGT